>OZ012735.1:66788846-67113216 GCA_963859935.3 Lathyrus sativus
ACATTTCAGCTTTCCCTTTCATGTTTACTGTCGTGCAGGTCAGCACCGGAAGTTGCCTCGCCTAAAGCACGCTGACTCTCTGAAGCTTCTTCTGACTTTGACAGGTACCTAATTGAAGGTGAGAAATAAACACAAGAAAGGGGGGATTGAATTGGGTTTATGCTTAAATAAAAACTTTTTCCTTTTCTTGTCTTCTTCTTCACTTGATGCTTTATGCGCTTATATTAAATACATTGCGGGAGCATAAATAATAAAGCATACTGAAAGTAAAGAACACAACATATATCCTGGTTCACTTGAGGAACTCCCAAGCTAATCCAGTCCACCCTTCCAAGGTGATTTCGCCTTAATCAATTAAGGACTTAATCCACTATAACCGAACTGATTACAGATGCACAAGCTAACTGCAAGTGACTGACAACAGATCAATGAAACGTTCAGGGATCCCCAAGGATATAACGTTCATTAACATCTAATAGAATCCGATCACTAAAGATCTCCTATTAGAAAACCACAAATGACTACTGTCACTTGTCATCTCAAGTATACTGATCTTTACAAGATCACTTGAGGAACCACTAATTCTAAAATAGAATGTTGTGTTGCCGGAGATTACAATGGTGCTTCCTAGCAAGCTAATTACTCCAAGTTAAGCACATAGCAAGTAATGAGTAACACCTCCTTGCTTCCTAATGCAGAAACAATCTAATGATGAATCTCTAAGAGATTATAAGAACATAGTTTCCATATTTCTTAAAAGCTTTTCTGTGTGTGAGCACTAAGGCTTCTTTTCATTTTAAGATTTTCTCCTTTCTTTCTTTCTTTCTTTTCATGCTTACTAGCATGGTAACATTTGAATGAATCAAATGTTATTTCATATAGAGAAGCTTAACAGCAACAGCGTTTCTTGACTCAGCAACCCATAAACTCAACAACATTTTTGATCAAATGATTCTTCTTTTTATATTGCAGCCAATAGAGTTGTTGTGAGGATATAGTTGTCCTTTCTCATTTCAACGGTCATATCCCAACGGATAGAATAAGCTCATGTGTTGGAACAGTGACCTTAGCTTGTAGCTTCAATATATTTAATCCTTGGAAACTACGCTTGAACAGTACCAACGTCTTTACCACATTTGAATAATTGCATACATTGTACTGCAATCTTCTTGATTCTTCTGATGATTCGTCTGATGAGTAGTTCAGAACTACTTTGGTATGAAAGCTTCAGCATCAGAGTTGTTAACTCAAACACATGATTTATCAGATTTAACAGCAGCAACTTATCTGGTGTAACACGTCTTGCATCTGGATGAATCTTCTTCTGACACAATCTTCCACTTCAGAATCCAGTCTTCAGCATTCCAAGAACTAAGTTTCCTCTGAAACAATCTTGAGAATCTTCATGACTAATTCTTCACAAACCATGTCTTCAGAATCTTCAGAGCCTTGACCTTCAGAACATTTCTTCAGAGTCTTGACCTTCAGAACACTTCTTCAGAGTCTTGTCCTTCAGAACCTGTCTTTAGAGTCTTGACCTTCAGACCTGTCTTCAGAGTCTTCAGAGTCTTGACCTTCAGAACCAGTCTTCAGAGTCTTGACGCACTTGGTCTTCAGAGCCTTCAGCCTTCAGAACTTCAAGTCATCAGAGTCTTCAACACTTTGTTCTTCAGAGGACTCACTCTTTAGAGATGCTCGTTAGCTTCCAGATCAGATGCATAACTCAGAGCAGAATCTATAGATGCATTGCAACTGCAATATCCAGCATCCTTGATTCTTTACTGAACATGATCAGATGTAGAAACAAACTTGCTTCTTTACTGAGCTTCATTTGCTTTCAGATCAGATGCACTTCTTCAGAGCAGAAACCACAGGAGCATTGCAACTGTAATATCCAGCACCCTTGGTTCTTTACTGATGGTGATCAGATACATAAGCAAACTAGCTTCTTACAAGCTCTTCATGACGTCACACTAAGTAATTCCATAAGTTACTAGCTGCACACGTTGCTTCTGTTTGTTTGGTCTAATATATTTAATTTTAATATGACCTGCACATAACAAACATTAAACCATAAAATGGTTCTTTCACAAATACTCAGTTATTATCATTAAAACATAGAGATTATCCTGTAGAGACAAATCTTGCTCTTACACTAATTCCTGGCTATGTAGTTGGTAAATCCACTTTTGGGAACGACCTGCTGCTGAGTGAGTGGAGGTTGTGCATCACTTGAAATGATTCTTTTTGTTTGACAGGTCGAGGAAACTGCAGTGGCTAAAAGAGTTTTCATATTTCAACAGTATGCCAAAATTGGTGTTGTGGTGCTCTAAACTCCGCAGCGTGCCGGTAATTTAGAAGAGACAAACCGACTTCAAAGTTGTCCTGAAGATGAGGTAAAGTCTGTATCAAATATTGTGGCAAGTTCAAAGTTTCTCACAGTTTATCGCGAAACCCTTTGCTTGATACGTTTGGCTTATGTGATTAGCGACAAATGATGTATGCTACTTCAATTTGGGGAAGCTTAAATTTTTGTTGCCCGAAGGTTCAATTAGCTGTCATTTTCTGTATGTTGTTTGTCTCCGTCTGCACTTCTCGGCTATTTCCTTTTCTTTATGTGTGTTTTTTTTGGACAACGCAGTGCTTTAACAGCCTTAATGTGCATGTTAGGACAGAAGGCAATCCGAGAATTAAAGGCCAACTGAGGCTCATTTGTAGAGTAGATATCTCCATTTTCCTTGGACAACATTCATTTATTAGCATGATCCAATGTTGCATCAATTGCTCCATCACTGATAGCCTTTGATATAATGCTTCCTGCATCAGCAATGGGATATGCAGAGCTCGACCTCAACTTCTGAGCTACATCAGCCAGCGAGATGCGAGAAAATGATATACTGATGTTGCGCAAACCAGTCCTAATGACATTATGACGCAATCGAACGATCAAATCATTGGTTCCGTCTGTCTCGAAAGTGGTAGCATACTTCTCTGCAACAATCCGAAACAACTCTAAATCACCAATCCTGACAGCATTAGTAAGTTCAAAGTAAGGCCTAAAAACTTTCTCCATTTCTTTCTGCACGAAGATAGTCCTCTCAAAAATTTCTCCCAACAGTAAACGGACTATAAGGGTCCACTTGTTATACCGAATTTGAAAACTCTGTGATGCGACTGGTGTTGTCTGAAACTGTTCTTGAGTTGAGTTGTTCAAAGTATGTTTGCTTACATTGAGGTAGTCACTGTCCTTAAAGTAATGCGTTGCACTGAGGTTTGCATTTTGATAACAGACCTGTTGTTGTTTGATGAATATTCCGCTGATACACTTAATTTCTTTGCAGACTTATTTGGGTGACCTGACATGACCTCTAGAAGTTCGAAGGTGGCAGGATCGGATATCGGTAGAGTTGGAATGACGACTTCCGTTGAGCTTGATACGGCAACTACCATACCAGTTTCCATTGCTTCAAGCAGGAACTTGAGATCATCTCCAAAAGAATTAGGACTGTAAAAGGATAATCTAGAAATTATTGTAAACAATGATCTTGTACTTGGAATTAATTCTCTACGTGTCATCTTGGACCAGCTTATGCTTTAAAAGAATGAATCATAGTAGCTTATTAATTCTTGTGAACTCTTAATTCTTGAGCTAGTGTCCCCTTTCAACATTGCAAATTCCCTTGTATCTTATGAATCCACCCTTGAACCTTTATTTTGAATTTGTCAACAAATTGAAATTGAAAACTCTCGAGAACCAAGACAACTTGGATTCGACTTTTTTCTGAGTAAGAATCCTAAATCCTGGCACCTTAATTTCGAGTTAAAACTTGATGCAAATATGGCGAAAATTTCCTTATTTATTCTTTAATGACCAACGGATAAAGTCTAGGACCTCTGAAAATAAGTGGTTTGATTTGAATTCCCACTTCGAATGATGACAAGTTCAAACTCAGGGGTTGTCTTGAGCGACTTTGCTCTTGTGCACCTCTATTTCATCACGAGCTACATGACATGCTCAAAGCTTATATTCGACTTGAACAAACGAAAGAAAGATCCCTGGATCCTTATAATCCAACAGTCACACCTTGAGGTGCTTGACATTACTGTATCTGCAAAAACTTATCAGCCGTAATAAACATTCGCATAATAAAATAAACAAGCAGGAAGTAAGTGCAAGGACACGGAATCTTATGGTCAAAAATTAGGGTGCAACACAAACAGATCAATATGAAGTAGCTCTAATAGTCTTGAGGTCGAAACAACATTTTTTGTTTTGAAAGAAGATTTTGAAAATTTTCTTTTCTGACATGCTTCACAAAAAGCATCTAAGTTGAACTTCAACTGAGGAAGTCCTCTGACCAGATTGATTTTATTAATCTGAGATATACGTCTCATACTAATATGCCCCAATCTTTTGTGCCAGACCCATTGCTCTTTGTTAACAGACAGAAGGCATTTTACATTCTGAACCTTAAGTTCTGAAAGTTTGATTTTATAAATGTTGTTCTTCCTTTTTCCATTAAAGAGGACTGAGCCATCTTTTTGACTGACAACTTTACAACATTTTTGATTGAAGATTATGTCATAACCATTGTCACTTAATTGACTTATGGATAATAGATTATGTGTTAATCCTTTAACAAGTAAAACATTAGAAATGGAAGGGAGGTTACCATTACCTATAGTTCTAGAGCCTATTATATTGCCCTTCTGGTTTCCTCCAAACTTCACATCACCTCCAGATCTAAGTTCTAGGCTTTGGAACATAGACCTTCTTCCCGTTATGTGACGCGAGCAGCCAGAGTCCAGGTACCAAGACTGGTGTTTCAACTTTGCTGCTAAGGATGTCTGCAACAAAAATAATTTTGTCCTTAGGTACCCATATTTTCTTGGGTCTTCTGGGGTTAGTAGGTTTGAAATTCTTTCTGAATTTCTTTCCCTTGAAGGTATCTTTGTTCTTCTGAGGTTTTGATTTATTAAACACAGGTTTGTTCAGATCAGAACGTGTGTGTTTAATATCATTTAAATGACCAAATTTAAAATGAGTATATAGAGGAGAATACTTTATGATCATTTTATCAACATGTTTTGGATTTAAATCCTTCCCAGAAGGTGATTCATATCCAATACCCTTTATGTTGTTTCTGCTTACGCCATAGATCATTTAAGCCATCTGGCTTCTATCTAGGCCTCTAGCCAGAAACTTCTGAAAGCTATAATTATACTCTTCTAAAATATTTTTAGAGCATGGTGTATGATCTAAGTCAGTTCTCTGAGCTTTTTCTAAATGATTTTTTATTTTAAGATTTTCTGCTTTAAGCTCAACAACCTCAGACCTCAACTGATCATTCTCATATGTAAGACAACTTTGAAGCTTCTTGTATTTGAGTTTGGTTCTGCTGTAACTTTCCAGAATTTTTGATAAACTTTTAGAAAGTTCTGCTCTAGTGAGTGTTGCACCCCAAAATTTGCTCAACCTTGAGTTTATGTTCCATTGCATAGCATGTCATAGTTCTAATATAGTTCTAGCATCTGCATATCATAGCATTAACATTTAACAGGGTATCAAGAGTGAGATATAAAAGAGGAGAGCCTAAGATCATACAAGCTAGAGAAGCCACCAAGGCCATCAGTCAAAGATTTGGGTGCTTAAAGAGTTGCATTGGTTGTACAAGGTCTATCTCCAAGTGTGAGGGGTTTTGTGAAGAGTCTCAGGGGTATATGAATCCTTGATCAAGGGTATGAGATGTGAATAGAGCTTATTGAGTCCCTAGAGAGCCAAGAAGGAGCTTAAGCAAGCCATAGAATCAAGTTCAAGAGTTCTGATTGAAGTGCGTGCAATTAGGGTTTTGTCTGAGTAATCCTAGCTCAAGGAGAGTGTTTGAGAGGCATCAAAGCCTAGATCTAGATCATTCTAGCCATGAAATGATATGTTGAATCATATGTGGTGTTGTGCCAAGAGAAAATCAAAAGAATCAAGAAGGATTGAGGGTGACAAGACAGGGTTTCTAGGGTAAAATCCCTTGTTTTTCACTGAACTTCCAAGCCTTCTAAGTCAAGATGTGAGCTTCAAGTGACTTGGATCTCCACATGAATGTTTTAGAGGAGGTTCATAACTTTAATTTGAGTACTAGAAGTCCTCAAGGGGATTTATAGAACTCAAGTTATAGCCCAGACAAGTTAGGGGTCCTCAGAGGCATCTGAAATTTAACTGTGAAAGTCACTTGACTTCCAAGCAACTTTTGAGCTAGAAGGAGTTTTCAAATGGATTATTGGCAAACATGAGAGATGTTCCTTATCTTCTTAGCTTTCCAAAAAGTTATAGAAGTCCTCATTTGGATTTGTGGAGCTCAAGTTATGAGTTGTACAAGCTAGGGGTATTTTGGGAAAGTGAGATTATAGGTCCTTTTTTAGCATAGGTCAAAATCTCCATGTTCCACTCTTCAGATGAAAAAGCGTTCAGCACGGAATGTGCTTAAAATGATGTTTTTAGGTCAAAAAAGTTATCATGGTAGATTGACCGGCTTATTTCAAAAAGTCACTTAAAATTGCCTAAAAAAAGGGGAATAAGTCAAATAAAGTGGTGGAAAAAAATCAAATTTTGGGTTAGAGGTTACAAACATGTCAAGTGAATACTCATTTTGAGTAGAAATTGCATTCTAAAGACAATAGCATTGGCACATTTTTGAATTGAGCAATAATTTCATGACTTGCTTTGTAAAAGTGGTTACTTGAAATGTAAGTCACTAATCCAAACCACTTAACAAGGCATTTGGAAGGCTATTTTGGTTAGAAACTTCCAAGGGAAGATACATGAACAATCTATAAACTTCCAAGGGAGGATACATGAATAATCTAGAAACTTCTAAGGGAAATGGATTTTATTATTTTGGGCTTGGGCTTCATTTCTAGAATCTTCCAAACATCTCTATAAATGTTTAGAAACTCATTTGAAGCAAGGTTGGTGATTGATTGGAGTTGGATTGGAAGAGAGCATATCAATTTTCAAGAGAGCAAATCAAGTGGTGATTCTTCATTCAAGGCGATTTCGGTTCGATTCGAAGATTTTAGCACTTTCCTCGCATATTGTTGAACGAATTTGAAGCTTTCGGAAGCACGAAAAGAGCCGAAGATACTCCGTTTCGAAGCTCCGATCAAGGTATGTAAACCTTCAATTTACCATGGATTTAGGATGAGATAATTAGAAATTCTCATGCGGTTAGGATCGTGAACACCTATGGATGATTTTAGGATTGTTAATTTGGAGATTTTCTTCATTCCCATTTTCTTTTTATTTTTTTGTTTTGAGGCCTGTTTGCTTTTATTGTATCAAAAATAGTAAAAATGATCAAGAAATTATGAAATTTTTTTCTGCAGATCTTGATTGTCTTAAGAAATTTTAGGCGTTGAGTTTGCATTTTTTGGACTTTTTTTTATTTAGTTATGATTTTTCTTTCGTGCTAATATCCATTGGTGTACATAACTGTTCATCTGTTTTGTTTAATTTTGTTCTCTTTGATGCTTCATGATTTTGAGCTGATTTTTGGATATGTTTTATATGATATATGTAGGTTCCCCCAGAAATTTTATTGGAATTTCTAGACGACCCTAAGTTTACTTTTGAATCCGCTTTTTAGAGCCATCCCCATCTGAATGTTCCCTGGACACTTTATAGGTTTTCCTTTAGAAAGTGACCTTAAATTTAGAATTTGGTTTTAATTTTTTTACCATAGGTTGCTAAAATCTTCAGGAGATTGTAGAACTTTTCTTAGATTTTTTTGGATTGTTTTCCCATTTCTTTTGCATTTTACATTCTGATGAGTATTTTGTATGATTTAATTGATGTTTGCTTTGCATATTTGATACCGCTGTTTTGTAGAATTTTGTTCTCTCAATTAGTGATGATTCTTGCTTAGATCTTTTGGTAGATTGTAGCTAACACTCGCATGTTCCCTTAGGAATTTTTGTAGATTTTCTAGATGTAATTTGGTTCTGTTTTAGGATTGTTGATTAGGACCTTCCCAATTGATGGTTAACCTTGACCCCTTGCATGTTAGGAATTGTTTAGACCCCTTAGAAGTCGATATAGGGTTTGATCTTCGATCTTGATAATATAGATATTGATATAATTTAGGGTTTCCCTTAGGATAATGTGATAAAACTTTAGAATAAAAATGGTAGTAAAAAAATGTTGAAATAGATATGGTGTAATAAAAAACTTAGAATATTTTAGTATATTTTTAGGATTTAACACTAGTTTGTACATAAAATTGTAGGATAGAATTTAATCCAAAAACACTTAGTTGTAGTGTATAATGTAGTTGGGGCATGTAGCATTTGGTTTAGGTTATAGGAGAATATATGGGCTATAGGGTAGATATAGAAACCCCTTAGAATAAATCCTAGAATTTTAAATACTATTTTTAGTATATTTTGCAAATTGTGTGATTGTTTGGTGTTCCCATTTGGGGTTTTTGTTTGTCTGCTTGGGCTTTTGGGCTTTTATTTGGGGTATGGGGCTTGTCTTGGGCTTGTGGAAGCATGAAGAATCAATGGAGAAGATTTAATACAAAGATCAAGGTTGATGCATGAGGATTGCTTGAGCTAGATGCTGATTGAAGACTCAGGAGAAATAGGAGAAAATAGGCAGAGCCTTAGAATAGACCAAGTTCTTTCATAAACATGGATAGCTTCCTTTGCTTCCATTCTTCTCTATGACATAAAGTCCCCCTATGGTATTCACCTCTCTCCTTAGGAGGGATAAGTGGCCTTACCTTAGAGGTAGAACTTTGAGAGAACCACTCTGTTACAATGTCAACTATCCATAGACTTCCTTTGGTCGTCAATGAATTGTTTGACATTCAATTTCTTCTGATAAAATCAATTCTTTGCTGGCATGCGTGCCTTGAAGAAAGAAGCCATTGAAGATAGAGGTGAAGATCAAAGATTGACAAAGATGAAGATTGTTCATATCAAAGCTGTGCAACTGTTAAAGCTAGGATTTACTGCTGTCTGGAGCTATCTGCTGTTTGATGCTGTCAACTGGTTGAGATTCTGTGCTTGCTTGAGCTTGGGGATTTCTTGGAGATAGAAGCTTGTTGTAGCTTGGGATACCATTGGAGTTTTATTTTGGAAGTTCAACTGGAGCTGGTGTGCTGTCAGGGCTGGTGTGGGATTTTCTTTGCTGTATTGTTTGTTAATTTTTTCCCCTTGAGGTTGAGGTGAAGCTGTTTCACTTTGCCCATTGTTTTCTAGGTTCGAGGTTGAGTGGGACTCCCTTGCCTCGCTTGTACTGCTGCATTCATGCATTTTACCACTTTACTGTATGTATCTGTTTCTTTTGCCGTTTATCCCCTAGGATCTCTGTTTCTCTCTGTGCAAGAGAGAAATATGACAGACATTAGGCTTTCATCCATGCATGACAACATTAGGGTAGATTTTGATTCCCTTTTCAACCATAGGCTTTTTAGAGCTCCTTTCTCTTCTCATCTCAGAATAAATTCAAAAACACAGTAATAAGGTTAATCGATGTTGTACGTTACGAGCCTTAAGCTATTTGAGAAAAGGTTGTTGGAGGGTCACTCTTCAGTAATCTGATTGCTTAGTGTGTTACCCTTAGGGTGACATACGACGTAGTCACTCTCAAATCATAGTCTCTAGTGCGTCAGAGATTGCTAACGCACTAAAAAACAGTTCTTGCATAAAAGACTGTCAACCAATCAAAGTGTCATTTTTGTCCGCTTGGACCCGTAAGCAGGAGAAAACCTTTTTCAGAAGGATAAAAACAATCAAGACAGACTTGTGTCGTACGTGGCCCGAACTACGTTTGCTCTGATCTTTCATGCTGTATGAAAGTACGTAGGCATAGGATGCGATATCCTAGCGAGCAACCTTCCCCTCCTTTCCCGTAGGTAAGCGAACTACGTTGACTCTGATTTCTCGTTCCAGACGGGAATACGTAGGCATAAAGTGCGATACTTTGCCGAGTCATTTTCTTTTCTTTTAACCCCAGACCTGTAGAATAGATAGAATAACAATCCGTACCAGAAAACAAGCGTGGATCCCGTCGAGTACGACGGACGTGAGGGGTGCTAATACCTTCTCCTTGCGTAACCGACTCCCGAACCCAGGATTTGGTTGCGATGGCCATTCCTTTCCCGTCTTTGCGTTAGGTTTACTTCGAGCATTTCCTTTCCCTCCTTTGGGATAAATAACGCACGGTGGCGACTCTTCTGTTCAGCCGGCGCCGATTTTCACAGTAGCGACAGTGAGTTCAGAAAATACCTCCTCAGAGTCTGATTCTGATTCTGATCCAGCAGCTTCTTCGTGGTCCTCCATGTTAGCCATTAGTGCTACATTAGCACACTCATCTTCAGATTCTGATGAAGATTCAGAAGCATCTGAATCATCCCAAATGGCCATTAAGACTTTCTTCTTCTTTTTAAACTTCCTTCTGAGTTTCTACTTCAGAAGTTTGGGACATTCATTCTTATAGTGGTCAGGCTCCTTGCACTCATAGCACACTATATCTTTCTTTCCATATTTTTTATGTCCAGAAGAGTCACCACGCTGATCAGATCTTTTGAAGTTTCTGAACTTCCTTTGTTTGTGCTTCCAGAGTTGAATAATCCTCTTGGACTGTAGGGACAATTCATCTTCTTCTTCTGAAGATTCTTCAGAACTTTATTTAATAACCTGCAACGCTTTAGCATATTTGTTAGATTTTAAAGCAACTGACTTACCTTTCTTCTGAGGCTCGTCTTCCTCCAACTCAATCTTGTGACTTCTTAAGGAACTAATCAATTCCTCCAAAGTGATCTTGTTCAGATCCTTCGCGAGCTTCAGAGCTGTCACCATGGGTCTCCATCTTGTTGGCAGACTTCTGATGATCTTCTTGACATGGTCAGAAGTAGAGTAGCCTTTATCCAGAACCTTCAACCCAGCAGTTAGGATCTGAATTCTTGAAAACATTTTTTCTACAGATTCAGACTCCTCCATTTTGAAGGCTTCATACTTCTGGATGAGGGCCAGAGCCTTTGTCTCCTTTACTTGGGAGTTTCCTTCATGCGTCATTTTGAGAGACTCAAACATATCAAATGCAGTATCTCTGTTTGTTATCTTTTCATACTCAGTATGAGATATTGCATTTAACATGATGGTTCTTGCTTTGTGGTAGTTTCTAAACTCCCTCTTCTGTTGATCAGACATAGATTTTATGTCAACCTTTTTCCCTTCATCATTGGTAGGGTGAATGTAACCATCAGTTACCAAATCCCACAAATCAGCATCATAGCCTAGAAAGAAGCTTTATATTCTATCTTTCCAGTAGTCAAACTTCTCACCATCAAACATGGGAGGTTTGGTGCTGATTCTGTCTTTATCATCATATCTGTTGTTATATGAAGTTGAAGTTGAAGCTTCAGCAACTATGATGAATAAAGAACAAGATATTAGGAGTTTTTCTCAACTGGATCTTTTCTGTCACGGTTAAGTGAGAGCACTAACAGAACCGGAGCTTTGATGCCAACTGAAGGTGAGAAAAACACTTAGAAGGGGGGGGGGGGGGGAGGGGTTGAATAAGGGTTTTAAAACAACTTTGGTAGATAGAAAAAATAACACAGTATTTTTGTCCTGATTCATTTGAACTCAAACTAATCCAGTCCACCCTACCCAGGTGATTTTCCTTTCTCAACAAGGACTTAATCCACTATATCAAACTTGATTACAGTGTAAACCACTAAGACAACTGTCTTAGTCTTCTCAAGAAAATCTGACCACAACTTGGTCTTCTTAAGGAAATCATTTACAAAGATAAACTAAACAAATTTGTGTTTAAGGGTTTGCTTATAAGCAAGCTATATCACAACAGTGATGTTTACACAAAATTAAGAACAAATATGAAAACTTGTTAAGCTTTGAAGAATATTGAATGAGAGCTTGTAAGTTGGTTTTCTTTCAAGTAATTCGTCAATGTTCGTCAACGTTGGAAAGATGCTGAAGCTTGTTTAAATACTACTTCAAGTCCTTCTCTCAAAGACTGTGCATTGTTATATGTTCTGCAGCCTCTGTTGCCTTTTTGTCCTCTATTGACCTTTCCTTTCCAGGAAGAGAAATATTCAGACAAGTGCTTTGTGTCTGAATTCTTGTGTCATGCATAAATAAGGAATAGTATCGTTGGAGCAGACATTGGGATTAGCAACAGATCTTTTCTTTGAGCTGACATCTTTTGAAACTGGTTATACTAACATCAGATCCTCTGATGTAGTTCTTTGTTCTTTAGATCAGAGTCTTGCAGCAATAGTGCTTTAAGCGTGAATGTTACAATCAGCACAGAGTTGAATATCAGAGCCTCTGTACTTGCAGCGTAAAGTACATCCAGAGTCTTCTGAAACAATGTTGTACGCTCTTCACTCAAGTTCTTCTCAATTTCACTCAGAGTCACCTGTAGCTGATCAGAGTCTCTTCAAGCAGCACTCAGAGTCTTCTGAAAGTGTTGCTTCTGACGCTCAGAGTCTTAACGTTCTTTTCACTTGCAGCTGTAATTTTTGCTTCCAGATGAATATATAATTTAAGATCTGAAATAAAATTACTTAAACAAAATTAGAGTATATATTTCCTTTATGCAAAATTTCATTTATGTTATCATCAAAACAATGAGATATATTAAACACCAATTTGTGTTCTAACACACTGTATTGTTTTATCTTCATTAGGATTAACACTGATCGATGAAGAATTAAAACCACTTACTCTGATTGAAATAGAAACTCAGTTACAAAAGAACAATAGAAGTCTGAATGATTTCAAGTCAATGTCATATCCAAATGACTTTGTACTTTCTTTTCTTGGAAACCGTCTGATTTATGAAGAAAGGCAATATGATTCAAATGCTCAAAAAATTATTTTGATACTTTCTTCTCATCTCTTACAGGTAAAATTACATTTGTAAACTATATACTTTTCCAACTTATTTCATGTTTATAATTATTATATAGATAAATATAATACTTATTATTTATACCTTATATTATTTATAGTTGATTCCCTCAATACCATTTATTGTAGTCAATGCCTAATAATGCTTTAAATTCTCATTTTGAAACATGTTGTCACATGACGTTTTTTTACAGATGAGCAAAAACACATTTACTTTGATGTCATGGATGCCGTAGAAAGACAGAATGGTGGTGTGTTTTTTTTACATGGCTATGGTGGAACAGGTAAAACATTTATGTGGAACACTCCCGCTGCTGCTATTCATTCTAAACATAAAATTGTATTGCCTGTGGCATCAAGTGGAATTGCAAGTCTGTTGTTACCAGGTGGAAGAACAACACATTCTAGGTTTAAGAGACCTGTCCCTACTTTGCATTCATCAATTTGCAACATTGACAAAAAAGATGATCTTGTTGAGCTTTTAAAGATAACAGATCTTATTATATAGGATGAGGCTCTGATGGCTAATAGATTTTTCTTTGAGGCTCTTGATAAATCCTTGAGAGACATTATGAGTGAATTTCCACAAGCTGCAAATAAATTGTTTGGAGGCAAAGTAGTTATTTTTGGTGGTGATTTTAGACAAATCCTTACCGTTGTTCCAAGAGGTAGTAAATATGATATTATTCATTCAACTATCAATGCTTCTTATATTTAGGATCAACGCAAAGTCCTCAAACTTACAAAAAATATCCGCCTGCAAAGTGGGACAACTACAAAACAAATTAAAGAAGTTCGTATATTTTCTGAGTGGATTTTAGCAATTGGAGATGGTACCATGGGTGAGGCTAATGATTGTTATGTTGAAATTAATATTCCTGAAGAGTTTTTAATTTCAAAATTTTCACATCCTATTAAGGCTATTGTTGATAGTACCTATCCCGATCTCATTCATAACTACCATGACCCCAATTTTTTACAAAGTCGTGCTATCTTGGCTTCAACAATTAAAGTTGTCGATGAGATTAATCAATATATCACAGATCTTCTTCCAGGTACTATACATATCGTGAAGTTGTTTTCATGCTAATTTCATTTTTGACTTCATTTTTTATTTATTGAATCATTTGTCTGTTTTTTTTTCCTTTTAGGAGAAGAAAAGGAATACTTTAGTAGTGATTCTATTGATAGATCAACAGCAACCGACTTTGATGCATTTGAGCACTTAACTACTGAATTTCTAAATGCTCTTAAAACTTTTGGATTGCCTAATCATTCTATAAAGTTGAAAATTGGTGCCACTATTATGTTGATGAGAAACTTAGATCAATCGGAAGGTTTATGCAATGGTACAAGGCTCACAGTTACAAGGTTGGCTAATCATGTTATTGAAGCTAGGATCATTTCAGGAAAGAATATAAGTAACATCATTTATATCCCAAGAATGTTTCTTTCGCTATAACAATTAACAAATCACAAGGTCAATCGTTAGACGTAGTTGGTTTATACCTGCCAAAGGATGTACTTAGTCATGGTTAGTTGTATGTCGCAATGTCTTGAGTTAAGACAAAACAAGGTCTTAAAATTTTGATTCATGATAAAAATAGCAATACCACTGCTACTATCACTAACATTGTATTCAAAGAAGTTTTCCACAATATTTAAGAGGTATAACAATCATACTCTTCTCTTTGGTTAAGCTTTCCATTACAAAAAATTATCCAATTGTTCTCTAATTATTTTTTTTTACAGGTCAACATTGTGATATCAACTCCAACAGACACATTATTTTGCAACGTCGGTTACATGACATTTTGTTGTACTACTTCTCTTTTACTATATATTATTACTTTACTCCTTTGTTGACAACATTAACATTTCATTTTGTTATATTAGTTGTTTCATATTCAATTTATGTTTTCTTAATTTATATTGCATTTACTTTAATTGCATTGTCTTTCATTTAACTCTAATACACATATATTTATCAAAATTAACTATATATTTATAAATTTATTTTACCCGTGCGGAAGCACGGGTTTTCTACTAGTTTTTAAATAAATTAAAAAATAAAATTTTCTAGTAAATAAAAACAACAGATAAATTAAAAAAAAATTATAGTTTTTTTAAAAAAATTTTAAAATAAAATTTTTTCAAAAACTTTTTTTCTATAATATAGAAATAAATTTTTTACATTTTTTCCCTTAGGAAAGGTCGTACAAAATAGACCATTTTCACCACCGTGGTAGAAGTAATCTGGATACCATCAACCCCACCTGGCACAACCGACTGTTGGTCCTAAGTTGCAGCAGAAATAAGAAATTTTACGATTCCGACTCTCTGAGGTACCCCTCCCACCCTCCAGGTCTGACTTCCTGATGACTTCCCTTAGGAAGGGTCATACAAAACAGACCATTTCCACCACTAGAATATAAGTAATTCGGATATCATCAACCCCACCTAGCACAACTGACAGTTGGTCCTAAGTTGTACCAGGAATAAAAAAATTTCTGATACCGACTTCCAGAGGTATCCCTCTTTCCCTCCAGGCCTGACTTCCGGATGAGTTCCCTTAGGAAGGGTCCTATAAAATAGATCGTTTCCACCACTGGGATAGAAGTAATATGGATATCGTCAACTCCACCTAACACAACCAACTGTTGGTCCTAAGTTTCAACATGAATAAGAAATTTCCTGATTTTGACTTCCGGAGGTACCCCTCCCGCCCTCCAGGCCTGACTTTTTGATGGCTTCCCTTAGGAAGGGTCCTACAGAATAAACTCTTTCCACCACCGGGATAGGAGTAATATGGATACTGTCAACCCCACCTGGAAAAACTGACTGTTGGTCCTAAGTTGAAGCAGGAATCATAAATTTCTCGATTCCGACTCTTGGAGGTATCCCTCCTGCCCTCCAGGTCTGACTTCCTATTGACTTTCCTTAGGAAGGGTCCTACAAAATAGACCATTTCCACCATCAGGGTATAAGTAATCTGGATACCGTCAACCCCACCTGGAACAACCGACTATTAGTCCTAAGTTGAAGCAGAAGTCAGAAATTTCCCGATTCCGCCTCCCGAGGGTACCTTCCCGCCCTCTAGACATGACTTCCTGATCACTTCCCTTAGGAAGGGTCCTACAAAACAGAAGGTTTCCACCGCCGGGATAGACGTAATCCGGATATCATCAACCTCACTTGGCACAACCGACTGTTGGTCCTAAGTTGCAGCAAGAATCAGAAGTTTCCCGATTCTGACTCCCGGAGGTACCCCTATCGCCTTCCGGGCCTAACTTTCTAATCATTTCCCTTAGGAAGGGTCCTACAAAACAAATTGTTACTGTCGCTACGCAAAAAAAATATATAGAGTCGCCACTGAACTTTATTTATTTCGAAGAAAGAGAAAATATCAATAAAACCCTCTAAAGATGAAGAACGTGGTCTCACAATCAAATTTGGGTTTGAAAGTCGGTTATGCTAGGGGAAGGTATTAACACCTCTTACATCCATCGTACTCGACGGGAACCATCTAGGTCGTCTGAGCATGAATGCGTTGCGTTTATCTAAAGGTTACTTGCTAAAGGGGAAATTAAGGGGTTTTAAACTAGTGTGC
Source organism: Lathyrus sativus (assembly GCA_963859935.3). NCBI lineage: Eukaryota > Viridiplantae > Streptophyta > Magnoliopsida > Fabales > Fabaceae > Lathyrus > Lathyrus sativus. The sequence continues at coordinate 66,805,393 of OZ012735.1, forward strand.
TCGCAAAGGATTTGGGCTCGCGTGCCTAGGTATCTTCATTGTGAAATGAAGAATCAGAGCTTTATAGTTTGGAGTAGAAAATGATTGTGTGTTGGTTGATTTTACTTTGAAAAAGGGTTTTAGGAGTGACACCCTAAGGAAAAAGAGGAGTTTGATGAGTTTATTTTGTTTTTAGGATTTTTGGGAAAGATTATTTTTGATTAGGATTGCACTAAAGACTATGGGTAGAGGTGAATATTTCGAACTACCAAGCCGAACGTCTTGTGTCCAAAATACTCAGAGTGAGTGTAGGAAAGCTCCATTATCACTTCTTCTCCACCACTTAAGGCTCGTTGCGCGTAATCCTAATCATATTTTATTGTGATTTTGAATTTATTAAAAAAAGGCCGCTTGACGTTGGATCAAGGATTTTATTGTGAAAATGCCATTTGACGTTGGATCAAGGGCTTTTAGGAAGTGGCGTAACAGAAAGGTTGACGACCATGCACAAAGCGATTGACTTAAAAGGGTTAAGAGAGAATGACGAGGTTGATCCTAGTCCCTAAGGATAGCTAGCAAGCAAAACCACAATCAAAGAAAAGCGAGAAAGTAAAGAAAGTATATCCAAAAGGAGGGAGGGGTACATGAAAAATACAAGGGGTTTTGCCATGAGTAATTGTACTCCATATGCTTGGGTCAATCATAAAAGTCCCATCTAATGCTTAGGTCAATCATAAAAGTCTCATCCAACATTTAGGTCAATCATAAAAGTCTCATCCAGTGCTTAGGTCAACCAAGATAGTCTTTAGTCCTTTATGTGTCCCATGTTTTAGTCTTTTAAATCCTCCAATTTTATCATGTTTTGATTTATTTTCTTCATCATGCCAAGCATACAAGCATACAATAATCAAAGCGGTAAATCTACATTATTACATGTTCATGGAAGGGGGAAGCATAAGGAACTCACCAAGGGGGGATAATTCTTAAATTAGTAGAATATTCAAAAGGAGGAATTTCAAAGTAAAAATAAAACGAAAAGTTACACTTATTACATAAATTTCTCAATGTCCAAAAATGTATAAAGAGTTCAATCCATACCTCATAAACAATGCCAAAATGGCTAGCAAAATATAATCATGAATGAATGCATGAGAGTTATACACAATATGAATCTAAATGAGGTATGAGATCCAACGAGAAGTAGCACAAAGAATTCAACAACATAATGGCCTAAAAATCCAACAAATGATATTGGAATACATCTTGCAAATTAAGAGCAAAAATTCTACTAAAATTATCACACAAGAATCACTAAAATAATTCATGATATTCTAATCAAGCTACTAATCCCAAAGATTCTAAAAAAATATGAAGTTGAAATTCTACAAAGCATATCACAAAATATGGACAAAATAATATTGAAAAGAAAATCACCAAAATGTCATCACAAATAATACAAAAATATCATAAAATTTCAACAAGAATGATGTTGCAAAATTCTACAGAAAATATCATAGAATAAGGAACATTCCGAAGAAACAGAGGGTGCAAAATCTGGTTCATGATGCAAATAATAGAAAAATTGGGCTCAAATCCATAATTGAGCCCAAGTAAACAAGAGAATTGGCACAGAGGGCGTTAAATAAAAATATAGGGTATGGATGAGGAACAAAAACGGGCCTAAGAACCCAAATGCATATGAAGAAAACAAGCTCATGTGAAAGCATACATAAAAAGAACTCTACACGATGAATTGCAAACCTCACATTACTCTTTCTCAGTATGAATACTCCCCTACTCAAAGAACACTCTCAACATTTTCTCATCGTTCCACATATGACACCGTCGTGCCGACACGCCTCATGGCGGCGACTGTGATAGTCACAAGTTTACCACCTACACTCATATGTTTCACTCTCCTTAATGTATAACCATCACCAATTCATTCCTAATTCCAATCACATATACAAACTGAAATAAGATTTGATCAAACCCTAGAGTTGCTCAACTACACAATCGAATCAAGAAAAAGATGGATTTCAAGCTAATTGACCTTTGAAGAACTCTCAGATGATGCTCGCAGGGAACGATGGGAAAGTAGCTTCGAGATGCTCCCTTATGTCTGCACAACGAGTTCTCTTTTCACTTTTCTCTATTCGTATCCTGCTTGAATTCTTGTTCTTGTTGATGCTTATTTGTTCATGTTGCAATTTCAGCGGAATTCTTGTGCAGGAATTTGTTTCGTGTGGATGATTTGGTGCTTGTTATTGCTGAGTTCTCGTTATTGTCATATGAATTGCGATTTGTAGGTGAGTTCAAAATTGGTTGTTGTTGCAGGGAATCACAGAAGATGATTTTATGGATTCTGTTTTGAAGTTTGAAGGTGGTGTGAGTCAAATGGAAAAGAAGATGTTGAAGAGGTTGAAGGTGGAGAGAAGAGAACAAAGAAGAAAAAAAGGGGAGAGTGAAGGATGAAGAGGGTGAAGTGGAAGTGAAGAATCTGAAAAAGCGAAGGATGAAGAGGGTGAAATGGAAGTGAAGAATCTGAAAAAGTGAAGAGAATTGAGAGGAGGAAGCTTAGATTTATAGGAGTGAGGCTCAGATAGTTTTGTGGATTGAAGATTAGTCTAGAATCAGCTATGGTTGGTTTGGAATTAGTTATGTAGGTTTGGAATTAGTTACGGACTTTTGTGAAGTTAATTGTTATGAGTTTTTTTTTTGTGGTTTGAATTTTGAAATCCTTGGATCTGTTATTTGTACTGCAGCTTGATATTCCAGCTTTTTTTCTTTGCTTGTGGCTTTCTTTGTAACTTGTGTTTTTTCTTTTGTTTTCGTGACTGATGTTGTAGTTGTAAGAATAAGATATGATTCTGCATCTGGCCTTAAGTTTTGATGATAACTTCACATGTTATTCTAGAGAACAATTCTACATTTTTTTGCACCCCAAAATTTGACCAACCTCTTTCTTAATCATTGGCTTATGTTTCATTACATTTTAGCATTTTTGCATTTGTATAGCATAGTTCTTATAGGGGATCAAGTGATTGTTTGTGTATCATCCAAGAGGATATCCTTATTGACCATAAGCTCAAGCAGAGGCATTGGTAGAGGTTATTGTGTGGTTGTCATCATCATGAAGATGTTATTGTGTGGTAGAGGTTAGGGTTTCATTTTTAATCAGGCTAAATTTGTTTTTTGAGACCAATACTTGTTTCAATGGTCTTCCATATGTCCTAAGGTGTTTTGGGATGGGAGATTGACCATCAATTTTTATCAAAAGAGCTTCAATTGATCAGTTGATTGAAAATTAGGAAATTTGGAGAAAAAGTCAATTGTGCAATGAAAAAGTCAACTCCTGACTTTTTGAGGTCAAGATCATGATCTTTAATTTCAATATGACCAATGGATGGAATTTGATCAAGAAAAGCCAAGGGAATCATGAAAAATCAAGAGTTGTTGAAAGTTGCTATTTTGGGATTTTAGAAACTTCCTATTTTTGGAAAGTTCTATGGTTGCAGCAGCCATCTTTAAGGCCATTTTTATTCATGATCAAGGTTTCAAATGGGCTTCGCTCAAACATAAAATTTGTTCCTTGTATTTCAAGCTTTCTTTTGAGTACCAATTCATAATCATATGACAATTGGAGCTCAAGTTATGATCCCTCAAAGTTGGGGATTTCAATTATTTCAAAACTGTCATGTTTGGACAGATTTTTGCACCACTTTTCAAGCCAAATTCCATCAAACTCTTGATGTCAAATGAAACTTTGTCCCAAATGAAAGTTGTAGAGCATGTTACAAGCTTTCCGAAAAATCCAAGAAGTCCTCAATATGATTTGTGAAGCTCAAGTTATAGATGTGCAAAGTTGAGGAAAAATAAGCCAAATCCATAACTTAGAATATTTTCTAAGTTATTTCTGGACAGTTTGCATGGTATGATTTTCAACATCATTTTTCATGATCTTCCAATGATCAAATGGAACTTCCACCAACATGAAATTTGTTCTACTCCATGCCCTCTTTCATTTTAGCATAAGATCTAAGCAAATGGAGTTGTGTACACTAAGATATCATGGTCCAAAGTGGGTGTGTTGAAAACTTTTTCAAAGAATGAAATATGTGGCATTTTTGTTTGCTGTTGTTTTTTCATCACATAATCTGGTTAGGTTTCATCCCATGTGCATGGGGTGTTGTATTTGGTGTTCCCAAACTTTGCCAAAACCAGCCAAACATCCAATTTGCCATTTTGCTCATTTTCAAATAACATTGCCTAAACAAGTTATAAATCAAAATCTGCCATAACCCAATGCCCCTCTCCATGCTGTTGCAAGCAGACCAAGATAACAACTGGTGCATAACCCTGGCAGCAGCTGCTGTACGATCTCTCCATCCACCATTAATTCAAAAATCCACATGGAAATGCAAATCTTCCCCTTTATTTTTCACCATGGTAAAACCCTCCAAAACCACTTTCTCACTTGATATTTAAGCAATAGAGCAGATGAGAAAAAACCCTAGCCACTCTCTTTGCAAGACATCAGATTTTGAGTTTTGGAAACTCTAAATTTTTCTTGTGAAACTCTCTCATTTGTGAGCCACTCATCAAACCTTTTATCAAAACATCCTCACCTCAACATCATCCTGCTACTGTGTGCAAAAGAAACAACTTGGATCACTCATTTCTTCAGCTGCTCAAAACCAAATGTTGCTTCAAAAGGGAAAGAAACTTCAAAGCTTGCTCAAAGGAGGGAGGGGTATCTTGCTGCTAGCTTGCTGTGAGGAGTCTACAAGAGGTAGGTGTCTCCATATTGTCTCTTTAATATGCATAAGTTCATTAGAGCATGTTTGAGTTTGTTTGTGTTCTTGGAGTTTGTTAACCTTCATTTGAAATGTTGATTTGTTACTGTGATGACAAGACTGTTTTATTTGTGTGCAACATTGTTATGTTGAATATTTGTGAGGTTGCAGCCATAAGGAAAAAGATATTGAGTTTTGTTGTTAACTTGACATTATTATGGCAAGTTTTCCTCTGTCCATGTGAACTATGTTTGGTGTTTATGTTTTGCTGTCAATGTGTGTATGCTTGAGAATATAGTTTATCAGCTCAGGTTTAGTTGCTAGCAAGTTGATACTGTCATAAGAGCTCATGGACTGTTGGATCTAAGAGGTTAGTGATTGTCATTAGGGCAGTTAGAGGATGTTGTTGAGATAGCTGCTATTGAATATTGGTATTTTGGAACTGTGAGGTCTGTTTCTGCTCTTCTTGGTTTGTTTAATAACTGTCATAAGGCATTGGTGCGTGATTGTATAGATTTTCACTAATCAAGTTTTCACTTTCATCTGTGGAATTTAACCTTGTGCTTGATTGGATCTAGTGATTTGTTTATGTTGCTGTCACTAGAGTATTAGAGGGGGTGCTGCTAGGATTTATGTTTAAGCAGCTGTCAACTCTTGATGATATGCAGAGGGCTGTTTTTAGGATTGGTGTTAGGGCTGGATCTGTTAACTCATGTTGAAAATCTAGAGTTGGAACTTTTTATGTTGGACTGCACAATCCTTGATTTAGCCTTGTTGATGACAGATTTGTAGAGCTGTCAAGGTGTTATGACATTAGGTTGTTCAAGGAAATACTTGGATTTGTTATTTGCATTATTGTGCCAAGATTGGTTGTTGTTCTTGTTTCAGGCAAGGTTGTTTGGTTCAAGTTGGTTGTTGGCATGTTCAGGTCAGGTTTTGCTGTCAACGTCTGAACTAAGTTTGACAACTCAGGTTTGGTGGCCATCAAGTTGTTTCCCTTGTTAGGTGTGTAGGGTTGCCCTGTGATTTTTTTTTCTCTAAGAGTATTTAGAGCAGAGTTGGATAACCAAGAATTAATTATCACTTGGGGGATTTTGGAATGTTTGAGTGGACTGTTGGATTTTATGCATAACATTGTTATTGGACATTGGTGCATTGAGGTTTTGCTAGTCAGGTTCCACTGCTGCCTATATATGTGGTTGCATCAAGTTTGCTAGATTTTGGTGAGAGGTGTTCTAGGTAAGTTATTTGAGGCTAGGATTCAGAAATCTCTCTGCTAGTGTGTTCCACTGAGGAGGAGGTTAGTGCCATGGTTTTGATTAGATTCTTGACATTTTGCAATGTCAAGCTTTTTTGATATGGTATTGATCTAATGCTTATTACTTAGTTGACTTACTACTGTGCCTGTTGTCCGGGCTTGTTGGAGAGTTTGACCAACTCAATTTCCCACCAGAACCTGTTTGAATTCACTAACAGATTGAGAATTCCAGCTTTATTGACACGGCTTGCTTTGACATTTAGCCTGCTGTCCAGTTTTGTAGAGAGGCAAATTAATTTAGATTTCTATCAGAACTTGGTTCCTTATCTTGACTGATGCTTGATGTAGAGGATTACTATGTTTGGAATCTATTTTAGTTTGTTCATATTGACCTCTTTGGGTAGGATTAGCATTTGATAACTGTCAAGTTTTGTGTATGCCATGAGTTACTAATTAGTATCACTGGCCATTTGTGTTAGCTTTCTGCTGAGAGGCAACCATCTTTGGTTTGACAGCATCCTTTGTCCATATCAGTCGGTTTCTTGGAGTTCTTGGCCTAGGTTCATAGCTGGCTTTTTATTTGAGATGGTTTGGGGTTCAGGAGTTTGTGTTTGTCCGAGGTTTTTGATTGGCTAGAGCTCTGATGCTTGATTTGGTACATCAAACTGGCCCATATCACTGCTGCCAGAATTTAGTCCTTATGCAGAAGTTAGCTTATTGCTGTCATTAAGATTAGCTTAGACCATTTGAACTTTGCTTTGCTTTTAAACTTACAACCATGTTATTAGACTTTGCTGATATAGGTTTGCTAAATCTATACCATTTACCTTGCCATTAGATGATATTGCATTGGAAGAGTATGGTTGTTGATGTTTTGGTTTTGAGGTCTGTTAACCTTCTTTTCTTGCAAGAATCTCAGTCAGCTTGTAGAGTTCATGAGAATTAAGTCCAGGTCTTAGTAACTGCCTAGGTAGGCTGAGTGTGGTTGGTTATGTTTGTGGCCATGAGTTCTGTCAAGGGTTGTTCTTGTGAGCTCATTTAGGCTATCAAAAAGGCAAGGTTTGGGATTACTGCTGGTTGTTTAGATTCATTGCTCACACTAGAGTTTATTTTGAAATTTACCTTAATGTGTTGGATAACAATGAGTGATTAGTGTTTGATTTTAGTTTGACATAGACCATTTAACACTGTCATGAAGTTTTTGAGTGGCTATTGTATTCAGTTCCCACATTTTGAATAGGTTTGTATTGGAACTGTCATGAGAGGCATGTTGTTTTGGTTGGTTGGTTGAAGGAATCTAGTGTGAACTCTGCTGTTGTTTAACCAGTAGTTTAGTAAGAGTTGTTTCAGGTAGGATAATGGAGGCTAGTAGGTTTTCTCTGCTGATATGCTCTGTTGAGATGAGGAGAGGGTTGTTACTATAGGTCTGTTTGAGCACATGACAGTTTGGAATTTTCAACTCTTGGTGACAGTTATATGGTTGTTTCTATTTTCAAAACCAACTTACTTGTTTAGCAAGAATATTTGCAGCTGACATATATGATAGACTTTAGATTTGTTTGTTTGTTCTGCCAACCGTGAAACATGTTTGTTTGTTTGGTTTAAGTGTGATGTTCATGCTTAGATTTAGTGATACACCAGTTTGCATTTAAGGACCCTGATAGATTATGTTGACACTGCTCTTGATTTGCTTGTTACTTCCTATTTTAGTTCAACTTAGATCAGTTTCTGTTTTGACTTTAGATTGTATATACATGTCCATGTCTTGTTGTAATTTGATGTGAATCATGAGTGGATATGTGTCATGAACTATTGGTGAATGGATACCACAAGGCTCAGGTTTTGGTTCAAAGGCATTGATTGGCTACTTAGGTTGATAAGATCATGTTGTTCTGGTTCTGTTGCAAGCGGCATCATTAGATCTTGAATCTTTTTGCTGACAGTTTAGATTAGAGGTCCCTATGTGTTTAATTCATGATGTGTGTAAATATGTATTGATTGAAGCTTTGTTGGTTCTGGTTCTGCTACCATCAGTTTCGCATTTTCAATCCATGAGCAATGTTGCAACTCATATATCATTTTCTGTTCTAGTGCAATTTTAAAGCATCATTGTGTTTGAGCTTTGTTAATGGCATGTTTAGGATGTGTGCATACTTTCAAAACTGGTACGAACATGTTGGTTTTGAACTCAAACTTTGAAAATGCCTTCCAAACCCTCATTTTGCAGTGGCTATCAGATTTTAAGTCGTGTGCATAATTTGAGAAAACTAAAAGCACCATCTGATTCCTTGTTGAAAATCGCACGAGATAAACTTTGTGCATATTTTTCTTTTTTAGCGTTTTGTTTGTTTTATTTATTTTATTTTTATTTATTTATTATTTAATTTTTTATCCTTTTTAAAAAATAGTTTTAAATATTATAAAAATCCAAAAAAAATATTTTTCTAATATTTTGTTGTGTTATTTTTTTTTCTTTTCATTTTATCCTTTTTCTTTATTTATTTATTTATTTTGAATTTGCCAATTAATGTGCTTTGTGGCTTGTTCTTTATTCAAATCAATTTCTTTTCTTTCTCATTTCACTTATGAGTCAATTATTTAGTGTTTACTTGACTTTGTACCAAGATCCCCCTAGGATTCCTAGTCCCTCTGTTTAGGATGAGAGTAGGAGAGACATTAGGTGTTCAATCCTTTGTATGACAACACTAGGATAGTTTCATTCCCTCTCACCCCAACTTTAGGAGCATTGTGCATGACGACATTTGAGTCCAGTTTCCCCTTAGCCTGTGTCTTTCTCTTCTCATCTCCTAAACAATTCAAAACACTTAATAAAGAATAATTTGTGTCGTACGCTACGAGCCTTAAGTACTTGAGGAATGATGGTTGGGGGGCCTCCTCTCAGCTGTCTAGAGTGTTTAGCGTATGCCCTTCGGGCGATATGCGACGCATTCGCTCTCGAGTCATAGTCTTTAGTGCGACATGAGTTTCAAACCATAACTCAATCCACTTCTTGTCTTAAAAAATACAAAAACAAAAACATCAAACCTTTTTATCCTTCAGGATCTTAATTAGAAAATCATCTTCATAAAGAGAGTTTCGTTAACTCTTGGTTCTACCGCAAACAGGTAACGCCTAAGTCTCCAATGGTCAAGCAGCATACACCTAACAGCTAGAACTAAGGTTTAACCCTACTCGGTTTAAAACACTTGAACCAACCAGTGGTCGTGTCAGTCCGAACTACGTTTGCTCTGATTTCTCGTACCAGACGAGGATACGTGTCATACCCTAAATTTGTCCTACTTCACTATTTAATGAATGTTTTACTGCTCCACGACTTCTGACCATGACTCTCTAAGGTTTCGTGTATAAAGACCATGTGTGTACACATTGTGGTTATAATCCCTAGCAATTTATGATGAAGAATGTGCCTCCAGCCCTCATATCCAAATTCATGTGTGTCCTCGTTCTCACGATCAAACAAATATGATATGGTCAATGGCATCAAATACTTCATTTAAGCTTCACTACAAATTGTTTGTTATGATATTCACTTGATTCTAGTTGTTCAAAGGTACTTGCTTCTAGACACGGTCGATTTAACCTCAAGCGTTGCTCGAATTGATTGCAAGCGTCAAGCTATATTTGGATTCTAAATCAGTTTGTGACAAACTTAGGTTTAGTTTGCAAATTTTAAGTCTTAATGGAATTAGAAAATCAGTTTGTGACAAACTTAGATTTAATTTGAAAATTTCTAATCATAATTGAATTTAGATGCAATTAGTCCAGAGGATATTTCGATTCGTTTCAAGACATAATCAATTGGGCCAAGTTTGTTTCGAGAAGTCCATGGCATAGAGATTTTTTGTTTACGCTTACAAATTTTTGCAAGGGAGTGGAATTTGGGTGTAGATAAAAAAGTTACTCACATATTAATTGTCCAAATCATATATGTTACACACCTCAAGATATGATTTAACTTGTTTTAAAAGTGTTTACAAGTTATTATCCATTTATGTTTAAAGGTGATTTTAAGTCAAGAGTTACATTTTAAGAGGTGCGTGGAATAATTGATTAATGATGAGTGGCCAATATAAGTTTTGTTGGATTCAAGGCCATAACTCAATTTTTGCTTCCGATAGAGTTCTCCGTTCGTACAAAAATCATTGTGCCCTTCATAAGAGAGCATATCAAGAGCTATGAGTGCACACATGTTATTATTTTATGCCAAAGATTTCTAATCATCCAAGCATCAATTTTAAGGTGGTAAATGACTCGTTTGGGTTTGGGTTCATAGACGGTCGTGCTTTCCAATGTAGCAGGACACAACTTGGTTGTAGCATGGTTAACCTTTTAAGATATTTTAGGATAACTTAGTTTTATTGCAAAGAATACCGAAGGTATTTGTGGCCAAAAGAGTGTTACTGTCAAGTATCAGTCTATTCTCACAAACGTTTTTTATTGAGAGTCACAAGCTGGAGCAATGATAAGTTATATCATATAAAGATTACAAAGACCATATAATTAAGATTGTGATGTACAAATGAAACAGTGGTGACAACATGTCGTGGTCCTTATTTACAGCCAAAATTTTAATTCTCATTAGGAAAAGCGGTATCCATTGGCCTAGAGTTCATCACCATTACAAATTCAAACAAGACTTCATGCATGAAACTTTGACTTCAGTACAGCAGCCTTATGACCTTTTGGTTTCTACTGTACACCACTTTGACTTGGATTAAAAATCTCGAGATTGCTTGCCAAGTTCTGCAAGAAATCCATTGTCACGGTCGAATATTCCTTCAACGTAAGCTTCAAGGTTTGATTAAGGCTTGCACTCCCATTATGAACCTGAAAGAATGATTAGCACGGGTGAATTAACGGTAATGCACAAAACAGGGTTTGGTTTCTACCTGACATACATGAAGTAATCAAATTGGGCCCGTCAGTGTTTTCTTTACGCGCGAAGGGATTGATCATCGCCTTTTTTGCTTTAACTATCATCCGCACGACTGACTAGGAAAAGTCAGCTAGCTATCACATGATGTGAATAAAAAAGCTACAAGACTCATAAGAACATTTTCTCACATGGAAATACACCTGTGAAGGCCATGACAGTGGTAGGAGGATAAGCATACAAATGATGAATCTTTAACCATACAATGGAAAATAAGTCGCATACCGACAGGTGTGTCAAAGTTTACTTCATTCTCTTCAAAACCAAGATCCCGTAAAGCTCATATACAAAACCATGAATGAAACTTAAGTCAGAGGAGAGCAACTGATGTTGATCTTTACGGGCGCCGTTTTGTTAATTCAAGGGGTTTCATTCAGTTCCAATAGTACTCTGTCAAGGGCCATGGAAATCACCGGCTTGGGCTTTGTGGTGTACGTTCTTCACTAAACAGGCTGACCCTATCAAAAAGAAAGAAGGATTTGAACCATAAAAGTTTATAAAGCCAAGAGAGCTACTACCAAGAGTTTAACAATTGTCGAAGTTGATCCATCCGCCATGAAGAGTGAACCTGCAAAAAGTAAAGTTTTTTATTAATAGAGTTCATCAGGGTCAAGAAGACACATGAAAGAAGGAATTGTGAAAACCAAAAACTAGAAGCCTCGAGAGTTCATGCCATACAGAGGGCCATAATCCATTCGTGAGCAATGTAACCATCATTACTCAGGCTGCACAAATACTTCACACCAAGTTGAGAATTCATAACACATGAAGAAGGTGCAGTTTGCATACCTCTCATTCTGGAACAATATCACAAGTTCCAATATCATGACAGTTATGACTACATAAGCATGAGCTCTCTTCTGCTTAGCTTCATGCCTCGTTCTTCAAGCCTCCACGCCAAGTGCATACGAAATAAAGAGATGCGAGGAATTAGTTTAAGCTCAACAAATCACACACCAAGATACTGTACAGCAAGCTTACCAACCTTTCTCCTCATGAATAACGCAACTCATCTACAGTCCTGCCTATTCCTCCAAGCAACATTTCATTTCCTCAAGTTGTAACAAAAATCTGCAGCATTTTCATCATAAGTTACTAAGAGAATAGATGGATTTCAAAGTGACATGGATGGCAGAAAATACAAACTTACAATGAATCAAAGTCAGCCAAATATTGTAAAAAGAGCATAGATGTTTTAAGTCAAAACGAAGACTTCCATGTCAGCAAGTTAATAGCAGTGAAAGGCCATTTTTACACAGTAAAAAATCATGGTAAAGACAAACATTTCCTGAAACGACTAACAAACAGAAATCACAAGAAAGAATCTGAATGCAACCCAATTTCCATCCAAAAGTTCACACGGTTTGCAAAAGAAAAACCCTAATCTCACAACATCAAGCCCCTATATATTCATTGTTATTCATTCAAGACAAAGGCAGCAGCCAAGAGGAAAAAAAACCTAGCGAAGCTCTGCAAAATTACACCTTCAAAATACCTAAAATCACTCCAAAGTTCTTCCAAAAAGTTGATAGAGCTTCACATTGAAGCTCTAGCCAACTCGAACTTAGCCGCACCACTCAAATCCATAAACAAGAGCAAGCAGGACACAAATAAAGAAGAGGAAAAGGCGAAGAAATATACAACACGGATTGTTTACCTCAGGATTCGCCATTGGAGCAGCTCGAAGCTGGTGAGTTCCCTCTTCACCTGATTTTTTCCCGCCGTTAATCTATATGCTTGAATATGATTGTTCTATGTATGGTTTAAGCTTTTATTTATTTGATTTAGAATTTTTGCCTGCTAGAATTAAGGTTTGATTTAGGTTTTAGAAAGAAGAATTTGTCAGTACGAGAGAGAAGAGGGATTAGGGATTTCATAGCGTGAGGATTAGATTAGATCGAGAGAGAGAGAGAGAGAGAGAGAGAGAGAGAGAGAGAGAGAGAGAGAGAGAGAGAGAGAGAGAGAGAGAGAGAGAGAGAGAGAGAGAGAGAGAGAGAGAGAGAGAGAGAGAGAGAGAGAGAGAGAGAGTTACAAGGAATGAGAATTTAAGAGGGTAGATGAAGATTTTCGTTGGGAACTGAGGATAGGGAAGAGTTTTGAGATGAGTTTTCATCAGTTCTTCCCCTTTTCCATTAATTGTGTCGTTTTGCTTCCCCAAAAAAAAGAACCGTGGGATCACAATATGGGGACACGTGTTCCAGGAGTAGGTCTCTTTTTTTTAAAATTCCTTTCTCATTTTGTTTTTTCTACTGACCGTTGAGTTACTAGGGAAATGTTTGTCCCTTTAGTTTGGTAGGTTTAAGGGGCGCGTGGGCTTCCGAGAGTAGGGAATTTTTGGGCTTTATGGGCCCTTGTCGTCTAAGCTTGTGTAAGACCATATACCCATGTGTATGTCTTACACCCCAGCCTGTTTCAAGTAATACGACTTCATTAAGAGTTTGATTAATAATTAGTGATAAATATGATGATAGATTAAGATTATTATTAACTTTAGGTTATAAGAAGTTGATGATCAAATAAATAATTTCTATAACATTTTGTTTCTATATATAAATAAAAAACTATCCTAATTCATCGACATTTAAGTTTTTTTTATTTAATCCAATTTTAATTAATTAATTAACTTCTTAATATAAGACCACAAATCATTTTCTTAATTAAATGATGAAGTAGTGGGTTCTTGGAGTCTAACACTCCTTGAATCCTTAAGCGACCGCTCTCGAGGTGCACACCTTGAGTTGTGGTCGTTTCGTCTTTCATCGTTAAAACACCTCAACATTGTTTAAATCTTTCAAAGTAGGAAAACCCTAACCCTAGCCATATGCCTACCCTAGTTTAACCCACATACGCTAATATTTCCAAATTATTTTCTTAATTAAATTACGAAAGTATCGAGTTCTTGGAGTCACGCATTCCTTGAATTTGAGAGTGACAACTATTGAGGTGTACGCCTCGGTTAGCGTGTCATTCGAACTTTCGTTCCTAAAACACTTCTCCTAATTATTTGGACAAGTACTTTCATTGTCCATCAAACATATTTCATAATTAATGGAATGAAAAAGATGTCGTTGGGATCTAGCATTCCAACGATGTCCCGACTAATTGATTACGAGGTCGACGCCTCGCTTATCGAATAGTCGTCATTCCTCCTAAATTTTCAAACCGTCTAACCTCGTCTCTCACCCTCGTGTGATTGAATCTAAATCTCCCCCAATATAAACCCTAGCACGCGTCTAAACCATACGTCAAATTCAAACTATTTTCTTAAGTAAATTGCGAAAGAATTGAGTTCTTGGAGTCTCGCATTCCTTGAATTCTTGAGTAACCACTCTTGGGGCGTACGCTTTAGGTTGTGGATTACTCGACCTTTTGTATATAAAATACATGCCCTAACTATTTGGACAAATATCGTCATTGTCCATTCAAAAACATATTTCATAATTAATGGAATGAAAAAGATGTCGTTGGGATCTAGCATTCCAACGATATCCCGACTAATTGGTTACGAGGTCGACGTCTCGCTTATCGAATAGTCGTCATCCTCCTAAACATACAACTCGTCTAACCTTGTTTCTCACCCTCGTGTGATTGAATCTAAATCTCCTTCAATTCAAACTCTTTCACGTCTAAACCGTCCATCAAACACAACTTTCGAAATTGAATGAAAAAGGTATCGTTGGGATCTAGCATTCCAATGATATCCCGATTAATTGATTGCGAGACCGACGTCTCATTTATCGAGTAGTCGTCATTCTCCCTTAAAATATTCAACCTAACCAAACTCCTTTTTCTCGCCCCCGTGCGATCGAAACCTTAAACCTATTCAAATCCATTCTCTTTCCTAAATCAAAACATCCAATGCGATAAACACAAATTCCTCGCCCTCGTGTGATTTCCAACTCAAATATACCTGTTCCAAAGAACATTGTTTAGTCCTTTCTTCCGCGCATATGAACTCGTGCTTCAGCCTCCCCTAGCGAGCAGACAAGCCAATGTTTAGCAGTTAGAATGCGACCTAAACTCTCGTTCGACTCAAACCTTTCCCAAAGAACATTGTTTAGTCCATTCTTCCGCGCATAACAAACTAGTGCTTCAGCCTCCCCTAGCGAGCAATCAAGCCAATGTTTAGCAGTTAGAATGTGACCTAAACACTCGTTCGTTTTCAAACCTTTTACCGTAGTTAGCCGAACTACAGCTGCTCTGATTTCTCATTTATCAATGAGAATACGTAGGCACAAGATTACGATGATCTTGGCGAGCACAATCCCCTATTTTTCCCGTAGTCCCACGAACTACGAATGCTCTGATTTTCCACTTCTTACAAGTGAAGATACGTAGGCACAAGGGCCCCAATCCTTGGCGAGCACCCTATCTTAAAACCACCCATTTCCCCTATAGGAGAACCTTAGAAGAAAACAAACAAGCGTAGATAACTTTACTCTCGAATCGATCAAGAGGTTCCCGTTAAGTACAACAGACATGAGGGGTGCTAATACCTTCCCCTCGTGTAATCGACTCCCGAACCTAGAATATTGGTTATGATGACCATGTTCTTATCTCCTTAAAGGTTTTATCGATATTTTCCTATTCCATCCCTGGAATGAATAAAGTTCGGTGGCGACTCTGTTCGAACGTATTTTCCGCGTCCATCGCGAGGATCGTATTTTTCGAGGTACGACAATACGTAGGCACAAGACAGCGATGTCTTAGCGAGCAACCTTCCCCACCTTCACCCGTAGTTTTCCAAACCACGTTGACTCTGACTTTCCCATTGCACGAGGGAATACGTAGGCATAGAGCGGCGATGCTCTATCGAGTCTCTTTCCTTTTCTTTTCCCCTCGTGAGCCTTTAGCATAGATAGATTTACAGCCTTATAAACTAGACAACAAGCGTGGATCCCGTCGAGTATGACGGACATGAGGGGTGCTAATATCTTCCCCTTGTGTAACCGACTCCCGAACCCGAGATTTGGTTGCGATGACATGTCTTATTCCCTTCTCGTAGGTTTTCTCTGATCGTTTCCTTTCCCTCTCTTTGGGATAAATAACGAACGGTGGCGACTCTTTCGTCCCTATGTCCGTTACAAGTTCGCTCACGGTCCTCATGATCAGAGGGATGATCAGAGGGTGAGACTCTTTTTAGAATTTTAGCTGCATGAAGGAATCAAATGGATATTCCATATTAATTGCTTGATTTTGTTATCATGTACATGTACTTGAGTATTTTTTGATTTTCAGCTTTATTTTTCGCCATTTATTTTGGACTTAGATAATAGGCTGCTGATTGTATGGAAGACTAGTAGCTCTGCTGCAGTTAAAAAAATTGATTGACCCTGTATGATTGTTTTCTACTCATGGAAATTTTGAACGACTCATTACTCCTATGATCCAAGTTTGAATGGTTTATAGTATTTGAAATAGGTTACCTACCTAGTTTTACTTTTTTATTCTTCCTCTTTTGTTTCAATTAATGTTTTTCGTTGAAGTAGGAGCAAATGGTTTATAGTATTTGAAATAGGTTACCTACCTAGTTTTACTTTTTTTTATTCTTCCTCTTTTGTTTCAATTAATGTTTTTCGTTGAAGTAGGAGATGGATTTGGATTTATTTGAGTTTTACTTTTTTTATTCTTCCTCTTTTGTTTCAATTAATGTTTTTCGTTGAAGTAGGAGATGGATTTGGATTTATTTGAGTTTGATTGTTATGATAATCCTATCCTTTGAGATTAGTGTTTGACGAGGTTCTAGAGGTGGGCATGGTTAGAAAAATGGTAAGAAAATATGTGTTTGATAAGGTAGGGAAATGAAATGTAGATAAGAGAAGTGAAAGAGTATAGTGCATAGAATAGAATGGAAATTGTCTTTTAAAGACACTTAAATGGTCATTGAGAATCTGTGTTTGTTAAGGTAAGGAAATGAAATGCAGTGTTAAGAGTATAGTGCATAAAATAGAATGGAAATTGTGGAAAGTCTTTTAAAGACACTTATCTGATCATTGAGAGATTTTATAAAAACATATATTTCATTTTTTTCTACCATTGTATCAACATAATATCTAGTAAAATCAAAACAGTTAGTGCCTTGTAGGACCGAGATATAAAAATGTATTTAAGTTAATTTTGTTTTATAATTATTTCAATCTCAACAAAATGTACTATGATGTTTCACTACCGTCACTTTCTTCGTCACTTTCTTCGTATTTGTACTGTAAATTTTTTTTCTATCTTAGGGAATGCTTTTTCTATAGCATATCTATTAAAAAAATGCTTTTTCTTCCATTCTTATATATTCTTCTATTTTTAGCATCTTTTTCAGTTAAATAAATTGATCTGACCTGATCAGAAGGGGATCACGGGCTGGCCACACGCTGCTGGACTGCTACTTGTTCACCGGTGACGAGATGGAGAAGGGGGGTATACCTGCAAGACACTCCGATGCCAAAGTGAGAAACTGGGCAGAGTGGAAGCAAAAGTACAGAAAGGGCAAGATGTGAATTACCTGACCCTCTTGAGGAAGAGGGTATTTATAGAGAGACCCCAGCGCTGGGCTAACGGTCATTTGAGATGGGCTGGATGACCAGGCCCAACCCTAATGACTGCTAGGGCTTACGTGGCGTAGTGAAGACCAGAACGTGGTCTTCGCCCTAGTCCAACTGCTCCTAGATCTCCGGAAGGTGGGTTTGACCTGCTCTTTCGGAGGTGGGCAGTTGGTTGATGACGTGTCCCCGCGGAGGGGAGCACGTGGAGAACGTGCGCCGGGCACGTTGTTCTCCCCGCGGAGGGGAGCTCGGGAGGTACCCCGGAGCGCGTTGTTCTCCTCGCGGAGGGGAGGAACCGAGGTCGTGCTCTGGTGCGCCGGGGTAGGATCTGTTCGGCTGGTAAGAGGGGGCGACGAGATTCTGTTGGATGCGCTGCTTGTGTCCGGCAGCATGCTCTGCTCGTCTTGCGGGACGCACGTGCTCGACGCGCCTGATTCGTCTGTTGGGCCGTACGTGGTATTGGGCCTGCCGAGGTCGAGCCCATACCGGAACATAAATATTATCTCATTTAGTATT
This sequence comes from Lathyrus sativus, assembly GCA_963859935.3. Classification (NCBI taxonomy): domain Eukaryota; kingdom Viridiplantae; phylum Streptophyta; class Magnoliopsida; order Fabales; family Fabaceae; genus Lathyrus; species Lathyrus sativus. The sequence continues at coordinate 66,823,432 of OZ012735.1, forward strand.
TATCTCATTTAGTATCTATCTGCTTTAGTGCATGTTTTAATCATGATTTAGTTATAGAAATGGTGTAACGGTGTAAATGTATGAGTTTCCCCGCGTTTTATTAGTCTATTTAGATTGTCTTCCTAAGTTATGAAAGTTTGTCTATATAGTTGTATAATAAAAAAGTAAAACTAGGTAGGTAACCTATTTCAAATACTATAAACTATTCAAACTTTTATCATAAGAGTGATTCAAAATTTCCATTAGTAGAAAAGAATCATATATGATCAATCCACTGTTATCTAAGTCCAAAATAAATGGAATACGTAATAAATCAAACTACTCCAGAGTCCAAACAATTAAGCAGTCTATTGTAAGTTTGGCACATAAGGGCTAACTTTAGAATCATATGAAGACCGCAATAGTGAAATTTAATTTGTATTTTTTTTCTTATTGATTTGGTTGTAATTTAGATTGTTTTTTTTTTAATTTGGTTGAACAAATGATTATTAGTAACTTGGTTGTGAGAGTCATTTTTAGTAATGTGATTCTAAAAATACTTGTTACTAACTTTATAACCGTTTTTATTAATTTGTTGTTCTATGTATTTGAATTTATCTTATTTAAATTTAAAACATTTTAAATTAAATTTTAATTTTTAAATTATGGTTATTTTAATATTTAAAATCTAAAATGTTTTAAAATTTTATTTAAACTATAAAATTATTGATTATGTAAATGAAAAACATTATAAGTTTTCATTTTTATTTTATTTTAAATTTATTATTAAAATAACTATAACATAAATTTAATATTTTTATATTTAAAAATTTATTAAAACTAAAATTTGTGATTTATCTGTGGTTATTTTATGCAGATTTATTTGAGTATTTTTTTGCCAAATATATTACTCATAATGGTTTTAATTGGTAATCAAAAAGTCAGTAAAAACCATTTTATGCAAAAATTTAGTTAAAATATAGAAAAGGTTGGCCTAAACATTTTGACTATTTATTTTGATTGTATTCTTAAATTATTTTAATATACTTCAGTTTCTAGTTTTTGTTAAAATATTGTAAAGATAAGGGATGTGTTTCATAAAAAAAAAAGATTTTACTTATTATTTTCTATGTATTAGACTTATTAATATAATGTAAATAATATGCTAAAGTTAATATTTTTAGTATTTTCTAAACAAATTATCTAGTGTGTTACAATGACACTATAACATTTAAAATTTAAAGAATTGTGAAATTCACATTATACTATTAACAATTTAAAAACTGAGCATTTAAAATTTTCAATCCACAAAAATGATAAATAAAGTGTGTCTTATATGTAAAGATGATACATAATTTCATCAATTACAAATTGAAAGAAATATGGTTTATCTTAAGCATCAAAAAAATTTAAGACCCAAGTATCATATTGTAACTTACGAAAAACTTTTAATGAAAAATTGAAATTTGACTTCGTTCCAAAGTCTATAATAGTCATTGAAAGGTCATATTTATGTTCAACATGAAAGTTCATTAATGTTGAAAGGTGAATCTCATGTTCAACATTCTAATTCACCGTTGAAAGGTGAATAGCATGCTCAACATTCAAATTCATTGTTGAAAGGTAAATCTTATGTTCAACAGTTTGGCATGAAAAGGTCATGGGTGAAGTTGTTAAATTTTTTTTTTGAGTACTATTAAAGAGCAATTTAACACCGGACTTATAAATTCAATTAGATATACTTTTGATTCTCTAAATAACTCTATCATTTTTGTAGATTGAAATTTTTAAATGCTCAAATTTTAAATTGTTAATAGTATGATGTGAATTTCACGATTATTTAAATTTTAAATGTTACAGTGTCATTGTAACACACTAGATAATTTGTTTAGAAAATTTTAAAAATATTAACTTTAACATATTATTTACATTATATTAATAAGTCTAATACATAGAAAATAATAAGTGACATCTTTTATTTTTATGAAACACATCCCTTATCTTTAAAAGTATAATATTTTAACAAAAACTAGAAACTGAACTCTATTAAAATAATTTAAGAATACAATCAAAATAGATAGCCAAAATCTTTAGGACAACCTTTTCTATATTTTAATTATGAGTAATATATTTGACTGAAAGATCCTCAAATAAATTCGCATAAAATAACCACAGATAAATCACAAATTTTAGTTTTAATAAATTTTTAAATATAAAAATATTAAATTTATGTTATAGTTATTTTAATAATAAATTTAAAACAAAATAAAAATGATAACTTATAATGTTTTTCAATTACATAATCAATAATTTTATAGTTTAAATAAAATTTTAAAACATTATAAATTTTAAATATTAAAATAACCAAAATTTAAAAATTAAAATTTAATTTAAAATGTTTTAAATTTAAATAAGATAAATTCAAATACATAGAACAACAAATTACTAAAACGGTTATAAAGTTAGTAACAAGTATTTCTAAAGTCACCTTATTAAAAATGACTCTCACAACCAAGTTATTAATAATCATTTGTCCAACCAAATCAAAAAAATAAACAATTTAAATTACAACCAAGTCAACAAAGAAAAAAATACAAATTAAATTTCACTATTGCGATATTCGTATGATTCATCGATGACATTTACATTTGTGTGATCAGTTTCATTAGTAGGTTGTGATGGATGAGAAAAAGACTCAACAAATTTTAAATTAATTATTAAAAATGAAATTGTATCCTTTGATTCAATCATCTCTTTTTCTTGTTGCAAAGAAATGGATGTGTGATTTGTTCCCCTGCACCTCAAAATCCTTGCAAATGTCTTCACAGTTCCAAAAGACCTGTGTGTTTCATGTCTAATTTCTAGGACTAGAAAGATATTCATTTATTGTAAAAAATTGATTGATCCTGTATAATTCTTTTCTACTGATGTAAATTTTGAACTACTCTTATGATCAAAATTTAAATAGTTTATAGTATTTGAAATAGATTATCTACCTAGTTTTACTTTTTATTATACAAGTATATAGACAAACTTTCATAATCTATGATGACAATCTAAATGTCTAACATGGATTAACAAAACGCGGAAAAACTCATAAATTTACAACATTACACGATTCCTATAACCAAATCATGCACTAAATCAGATAGATACTAAACGGTGAGGTAAACTCATAAATTTACAACATTACACCATTCCTATAACCAAATCGTGAAGTGTGAATACCTCATGTTGGGTTGGATTGGGAGAAGATTCTAGAAATCCATGAACTAAATAAAAAAATTATTAATAAAAAACTCTTAACAAAAAATAATGAATAACAAAATATAAAAAGAATGAGATTAATGGAATATGAAAACAGTTAAACAACAGAGGAAAAAGAATGGGATTAATGCCATATGAATACAATCAAACAAAAAAGAAGAAGAACGGGATTAATGGGATATGAATACATTTAACAAAGAAAACATTGACCTTTTTGAGATTTCTTGGAGTAACCTTTCACAATGTGATCAAGAAGATGGAAGCAACCAAGAAACGAGTCGTTAAGTGAAATGTTTTTTTAGTAAGATACTTGAGTTTACTAATGTTACTTGAATGGCCACTTCGAACAGTCTAAGCTTACACCTCAGCAGCTAGCGTTCTCCAAAGAAGTGCTGATTTTCCAATCGTAACAATATGTCTCAATGACCTTTCCTACACGCCCTTCGATATGGTTCTTTCATATTACACCGCTTGAAACTACACCTATGACATAATAAAACGTAGAAAAAAATTATTAATTAAGAATAAGAAATTAGATATAAAGCTTAAAAGAACAAAAAAAATAGCATAATGAAAACAAATAAATATTAAGGAATCAGTTGTATAAACAAATAGGCAGAAAAAGATAGAGTAAAAAAATAACAAAACCTAGGTTCTCAATAAAAAATAATTATCAGATCAGTTTATATGTAAAAAAATAACAAAACCTAAGTTCTCAATAAAAAATAATTATCAGATCAGTTTTTATATATATATATATATATATATATATATATATATATATATATATATATATATATATATATATATATATATATATATATATATATATATATATATATATATATATATATATATATATATATATATATAACAAAAATAAAAAACATAAAATATATGGAAATACATAAATGTGACAAAATATAAATAAAATGTAACTAAATTCATAGATCTATCGGAAAAGTAATGCTATAGTAATGAAAAAATAAACTCACGGTGAACAATAATAATAACGCTAAAAGAAATAAACATAAGCAGAAGGAAAATTCACTGTGAACAATAATAATCAAGAAATTGCGAAAATCTTCGATTACTACACGATGATAACAAAGATAGCAGTGATATTGTTAACTCTTTCAACACATATTTTCCACCACCATCAGACCTCATAATTTTTAGGTTTCAACCACTATGTCTTTCAACCATAGATTTGAATCGGGAAAATACCTCGATTAGATCACTTTTCTTTTTGATGAGGTAAGTCCACAGCTTTCGACTGTAATCATCTATGAACGTGACAAAGTATCTATTTTCTGCAATCGAATCCACCTGGATTGGACCATATACATTAGAGTATATGACTTCTAGAATTGTCTTCGACTTCCTTCATGTATCCCTGCTGAAGTTATTCTTGTGTTGTTTTGACTGAACACACTCTTCACAAACTTCACTTGGAATGTCGGTTTCAGGTAATCCTGAAGCCATATTTCTCCTCTTTAGCTCTCTGATGTCATTGAAGTTGAGATATCCTAGTCGAAAATGCCATAACCATTCATCTCTGTTGGCTGCAGTTGTTAGGCATTTGTGCTCCGTCATATTGAGTTCAATCTTGAAGGTCCTATTTTGAGACATTGGAGTCTTCAAGATCAACCTACCACCTGCATCGAGAACTTTCATCATCTTGTCTTTGGTCGATACCTTATAGTTATTTTCGACTAGCTTCCCTATATTGAGCAAATTATTCTTCATGCCTGGTATGTACAACATATTGGAAATTGTTGACCTCTTGCCATCTTTTCTCATAATCAAAACGTCACTAATACCTTCAGCTGCTAGAGTATTGTCATTTACAAATTTCACCATGTTTTTCGACGAGGGATTCATGTTGACAAACCAATTTTTCCTTCTAGTCATCTGTGATGAGCATCCCGAGCCAAGTACCACTAGTCCTGGAATCTCTCTTCGTCTCTTCTTGTGACCATTAGCAACATCTCTTCTTCATCATGCTTCATCATCTTTGCATTAGTTTCTTGATTCTTCTTCTTTTCTCGACATTCACTAAAATAGTGACCATACTTCTGACAATTGAAACACTGGATGTGACTTTTGTCAGGCTTTCCTTTTCCGACTACGCTTGCAAAGCCATATCACTCTTCGACTTTGTTGCAGCTCTCTCGGCCATCCTTTGTTCATAAGACTTAAGCATCCTTTAAAGCTCTTCCTTCATCAATGTTGACAAGTCTTTCCACTCTTCTATGGCTACTACCACATGGTCAAACTTTGGAGCCAATGAACTTAAGATCTTTGCAACAAATGATTTTGATGCCAACACTTCTCCATATACCTTGATTTGGTTCACCGATTTTGTAACTTTAGTGAAGAAATCTGCTATACATTCACTTTCTTCCTTCTTAAGCAATTCATAGGTTCTCTTGTGAGTTTGTAACCTCACTTATTTCACCTTTTCTACGCCTCTGAATGACTTTTCAAGAATCTCTCACGCCTCCTTCGCTGATTCTACATCGCTAACCTTTTCAAAATTATCTGGATCTACACATTGATGTATTATAAAGAGAGTCTTATAATCTTTCTTCTTCAATTCTTTGAATGTAGCCTTTTCTTGATCTGTCACGTTTTCTACAAGCGGTGCTACTCCTCCCTTCACAAGATCCCAGAGATCTTGATAACAGAAAACCACCTTAATCTCCTTGCACCAATTCTCATAGTTATCTTTCTTGAGAATCAGAAAGTTTTTCAGAAAGTGTCTGTTTGGATGATTCATCGCCGTTATGATTTTCCTTCCTTAAATCGTAACTGGAGCTCTATATACCAGACGTTGGAATTCAACCACAGCCTATGGAGAATTTCACTCAATCAATATTGATCTCAAGATTGTTTCAACCCATTTAATGACAATGAAAGAAAATATTAGAATGAAAGAAAGAAAGAAAGTAAACATTGAAGAAGAAGAAGATGAACAATTTTCTACAGAGAACTCTCTGCCCACAAATTGTGGAACTTCTGTTATTTCACTTGCAACTGTAAAATGTGAATTACAAAATATGATGAGTTATTTACAAAATAAGGGTTTATCCCTATTTATAGAATTAGGTTTGCTTTCACCCCAAGACAAAGCCCAAAACTATAAAAGCCCAAAATAACTAACATTACTAAAATAGATCTAAGTCGAAATCCTATGTGAAGCAACCTACTTCGACACACTAAGCAACTTGACACACTAACGCATTAGGCTAATTTGACTAATTCTTGTTTCTATCGAGCCACACTGCTTCGACACAAGGAATTACAAACTCAACAATACAGTCTCTAACAATGTTGTGCTTCTTCATTATTTGACGTCACTTACCGTTATAATAACAGTTCTCAATTTTTTTCAATAGAAGCTGTACTATCGCAATAAATTAACATAACTGGCATAGGTTTTTCCTATAAAGTGATCTCAACTAGCAAGCATCTTAATCAACTTGCTTCTTCACTAGCAGTCACTAATGCTATCATCTTAGACTCCGTCATGGATTGAGCCAAGATAGTTTGTTTCTTTAATTTCCAAGATATAGCTTCTCCAACTATACTAAATATATAAACACTATTTGCTTTGGAATCATTCTATAAAGTATTCCAATCTGCATCACTATATCCTTCAAGTATAGCAGAAAATATCTAATAATGCAAACTGAGATTCATGGTCCTTTTAAGATACCGCATGACTACCTCAATAGCTTATCAATGCTCATTACTCGCTCAACTAGTAAACTTGCACAACAATCCTATGACATAAGCAATGTCGGGTTTAGTACAATTAGTTGCATATCTGAGACTGCCAATGATTCTCGTGAAGGTGAGAAAATACTTAGAAGGGGGGTTGAATAAGTATTTATAAAACTTCTGAAAATAAAAACACAAAGATTTTTATCCTGGTTCGTTAAACTTAACTACTCCAGTCCACCCTATCAAGAGTGATTTTCCTTTCTCAAACAAGGACTTCATCCACTATTAATCAACTGATTACAATAGCAATCACTAAGAGCAATTGTTCTTAGTCTTCTCAAGAATTACTGATCCCAACTGGATCTTCTCAAGGAACTATTACAATGAAATGTAAGATAAATACAAGTGTTTGAATGCTTCTAACAAGCTTTATCACAAGAGTGAATTTTCACTTAATGTTAAGAACAAAAGAATAAACTCAGCAAAGAGAATAATTTTATGAGAGCTTGTAAGAGTTTCTATCAAGGATTCGTCTATGTTGATATCTTTGAAGAAGATAAGGAAGACTTGCTTTTATATGCACAATAGTCCACAAAGTCTTGACGTTGGAGGCTGTGTACTGAAAAGGCCTGAGCCTTTTTTTGTCTTTACATCACATGACCTTTCCTGAAAGTAGAATGCACAGAGAAATGCTTTTGGTATGTGCTCTAGTGTCAAGCATGAAAGAGGAAAGAGTCGTTGAGCCAAATCAAAGGATATGACTTTGAATTCTTCTTCAACAAGTATTTCACTTCAGCAAAGTAAACATCAGAGTCTGCGTGATCAGAGTCTTGGATGCCCATTAGATTTTGCTGAATCAGAGTAATGCAGCAAGTGTGCTTTAGCGTGTAGTTCTATCAGAGCAGAGTTTTATGAATCAGATCCTAAGTACATGCAGTGTGTAGTACTCTCAGAGTCTTCTGAAAAACTGTGCTTCTTAACTCTCATACAAAGATCTTCAATGCTTTAGAGTCTTCTGCTTCAGATCCTTCTGCAGCTTCTGCTTCAGATTCTTCTGTAGCTTCTGCTTCAGATCCTTCTACAAGCAGCATTCAGATTCTTATAAGATAATTCTGACTCTTCAGAGCCTTCCATAGTTCCATGTTCAGATTGATTTGCTCTTAGATATATATATATATATATATATATATATATATATATATATATATATATATATATATATATATATATATATATATATATATATATATATATATATATATATATATATATATATATATATATATATATATATATATATATATATATATATATATATATATATATATATATATATATATATATATATATATATATATATATTAACATCTGCAGCAAATATTCATGAACAAATTTTAGAGTATATAATTCTTTAATACAAAATTTCATAAGAGTTATCATCAAAACATAGAGATATTACTAAGAAACAATCTGTGTTCTTACAATCTCTCCCTTTTTGATGATGACAAAACATGAGAAATTTTGTTCAATAAAAAGCAGTAATTATAACTCCCCCTGAGATTAAGAATCTCCCCCTGAAATGAATACTCTAAAGGAAAAGAATACTTCCCTTTCTGCTTGAGCGTATTTCAGAATCACAGTCTGATGACTTCTTTCAGACACGGAGTCTGGTTTTTCGTTTAGATTCAGAGTATAATTTGCTTCAAGAATCAGAGTCTGGTTGGATAATTCTCAGGATAACTTCAATGAATTTATTTTGTCAGATGAAACAATAGAATCTAAAAGACTTAAATTCAAAGATAGTTAATAATATGTCTGAATTTCGTTTTAGTATTTGCTTATGGATTGAACAATCAGATTCTTTTTCTCCCCCTTTTTGTCATAATCAAAAAGATGTGTAAAGACAGAAAAGATAACAGAAGAAAAGCAAAACACACATGTTCATTCATTCAAATGGTTCACATATCAGATGATAAAAAAAACAAGAGAAAACGGATGCAAACAACAGTGCAAAAACATAAAAATAAACTAAGGTTGGCGAGATGCAATCAGGGTCAGAAGATCTGTGATCTTTGCAGTAGACTCTTCTTGCTTGGCCATCCAAGTCTTAATCTCTTCAGTGGTTTGTTCTTGTTTGATCATCCAGGACTTGATTTTCTTAACCTCTTTCACAACTTCTGAATTGGCAGTCTTCACTTTAGATTCAGACACATCAATGTCCATATCAGATGCAACATCTTTAGATGAAGAGTCTTCAGCAGGAGCAGCTTCTAGAAGCAGCACTGGTGGTTTGGGAATGCTCATTAGAGTCTATCTGACCAACTCAGCAAACTTTGCCTTAGCATCTTCAGCATAGACTGCTTTGAGATGAGAAGCCACAACATTGAACTTGGAGATAAATTTATCCCAAACAGCTTCTGACTTAACAGGATCTATACTGAACAGACACTCTTCTTCCACACGTGCAATCCCCATACAAACTTCCTTTTTGAAATTCTCAAACAGTTTATCAACATCTGATCTAGGGTTGGGGTAAAGATATTCCTCAAGAGTCATTTTTTTAGCAGATTCAGCGTTTGGCTAAGGTTGTTCACAAGTGGTATCAGGAGGTGATGGATCAGATGGTGGTTGTTCAGATGGTTGAGGTGCAGATGGTTGAGGTTCAGATGGTTGAGGTGCAGATGGTTAAGGTTCAGATGGTTGAGGTTCGGTGAGTTGAGGTGTAGGGGTTGTTGAAATTTCAGCTTCAGACGATGAAGGTTGAAAATCTGAGAGGTTGAATTTTGAGCGAAGTGAAAGTCTATGATTGATTTGGTCAGATGCTGATAGGTCAGAAAAAGTAGGTTTGAATGGATCAGGAATGTGTAAACAGGAGGGTGAGTGAACTTCTGATTCAGAATCAGATGATTCAGTGGAGTGGCATGAGGTGGATGACAAGACAACCATGGTTGCAAGTGGTTCTAAATCAAGAATGTCATTGGATGAGTGAATACTAGAGGGTTCTGGAACAGGTAACGATTGTTCTATTATTGAGGGTTGCTCATATGGTGTTAGTTGGGGAGGTTCAGATGAAATGGGTTGAGATTGATGTTCTTGTGGTTGTTGTTGTTGTTCTGGTTGTGATTGTTGTTGTTGTTCTGGTTGAGGTTGTTTTGGTTGTTGATGTTCTAGTTGTATTTCTGGTTGAGGTGGCTCAAATGGAGTTTGTACAGAAGATGGTTGAGAATGTGTAGGTTGAGATGGAGAGGGTTCAGACGCATGAATCCCAGATGATGGTGGTACAGATGATTGTGGTCTATAAGGTGATGAAGGAGGTGAAGGTAATGGAGAGGGAATGGTTGGTGTTGGATCAGATGTTAATACCTGTTTGATAGTTTCTCTAATGTCTTCCAGACTTGCTTCTGGAGGAGTTGGTTTCACTTTCTTTACCTTCTGAGGCTTAGCAGCAGCTTCAGAGGCTTTTCTCTTAGGCTGAGCCTCAGATCCTTCTTTAGCAATCTTCTTTGAACGCCTTTCTCTAAGAAGATTAGGTAGAACTTCTCCTTCCTTCTAGACGATGTCAACAGGTAGAGGAACACCATTTAACAAACAGTCAGCTATGTAGGATAAGATGATCTCCCTTGGTTTGTTAGCACTGAACATTGGAAAATCTTCAACAGGAATCCTTCTGTTGCCGACATCCTTAGTAGCAATTTTCGTAGGTTTGCTGGAAAGCTCTGTGATGACCTTCATCCTCTTCAGAGTATTGCCATTGATGACAGAACCTATGACATAGGACAGATCCTCTGTCACCTCAGCATCATACAGATGTTTCACAAGACCATTCTCTGTTAGAATGTCTGATATCAGTCTTCCCATAGGAATCCAATTCCTAACTTTTCCAGTTTTGACTCTTACTTCTTCTCTTGTTTCCTTTATATGATTCAGAAGATGACTAAACAGAAGATAAGGTAAGTCCACCTTCTTTCCCTTGCTCATACATAACATGAAGTAGAGTTGTTCAGCAGTGACATAATCTGGAGAATTTGATGATTTTCTGTGAAAAATGGAACTCATGAAAATTTTGTCCCAGATCCTGTAGACTGGCTTCAGTTCCCTTACTTTGCTAGTTGGTTCCCCAGAAATACTAACTTCTTGAAACACATCAGCAAGATCCACACGAGCAGATTGTAGACTTGTTTCACCATCAGTTCCAGAGTATCCAATAAGTTGTCTGATCAGCTTCTCAGTAATCACAATCTCCTTTCCAAGGACAGAAGAATGGATGAATTTAGAGCACACCTGAGCATGTATCCAGAATTCTTTCACCAAAGTTGGATAAACAGGACCCATAAGCCTGTCAAAATACTTTGTCCAACTCTGAGTTTGAATGGTTGAAGAAATATTAAACCCATTTTCTTCAATGGAATCAAAATCTATAAAGCATTCACTCAGAACTTCCAGATCTACAGTTAGAGTGAGAAGGGTTCTCACAGGTTCCTTGTACGCTTCAGCATTGGTTGATTGCATCTGAGCAGAAGTTGATGAAGAAGATGCCATTGTTGTTCTTAAGTGAGAGGTTTTAGGTTTAGGGTTTAGATGAAGAGTAAAGAGAAGACAGAAATGCATAAAAGGTTTGTGAGGTGAAAAGTGTGAAATGGTGTGATTTGTGGTATTTATAGATAAAATCAGACACACAAACAGTCACATAAGCACGCTTCACATAGCATTAAATGAAAAAGTAAAAACATCATTGCACAACAATTATGATTCTGACAGATGGGGGAAAATCAAGAAAAATCAGATTTTCAAAGCAGTACTTCAAACGTTAATTCAGTAAAATGCACTCTACCTTTCCAGTTTCTGAGCTACACGTGTTTGCTTGCATGTGCTTCTGAAATCTCTTGAGAAATGAAACGTTAGCCAACGTTCAGATCCTCTGAGCATTGTTAGTTCAGATTTACACAAATAAAATAATTCAGGAAAATAAATAAATTGACAGATGAAATACTTCAGAGCATTAAACATTTTGCATCTGAGAAGTTTGCCTCTGATAAATATTATTCTGGACAAAAATTCATACCAATATTTTTCATAATAAACTTGAACCTATCTTCGGCAAGGGGTTTTGTAAAAATATCAGCCCATTGATGATCTAAATCAACAAAAGCTAAGTTTATAACACCCTTCTGAACATAGTCTCTGATGAAATGATGTTTAATTTCTATATGTTTTGCCTTAGAGTGTAAAATTGGATTTTTAGACAAACATATAGCAGAAGTATTATCATAGAAGATAGATACATTACTCTCAAAGATCTGATAGTCTTCTAACTGACTTTTCATCCAGAGCATCTGCGTGCTACATCCAGCAGCAGCAATGTATTCTGCCTCTGTTGTAGAAAGTGCAATTGTGGGTTGCTTCTTGTTGTGCCATGAGATCAGATGACTTCCAAGGAACTGACAGCTTCCAGAAGTACTTTTACGCTCTACTCTGTCTCCAGCATAATCAGCATCACAGAATCCAACTAATGTATATTTATCAGATCTTCTATAACACAGACCCACGTTAGTAGTACCTTTCAAATACCTTAGAATCCTCTTAACAGCAGTTAAGTGAGATTCTCTAGGATCTGATTGGAATCTTGCACACAAGCATACACTGAACAAAATGTCAGGTCTAGAAGAAGTTAAGTAGAGAAGAGATCCTATCATACCTCTGTAGAGTTTCTGATCTACTTTCTTACTTACCTCTTCCTTACCAAGAGTACTTATTGGATGCATAGGAGTCTTTGCCATCTTACTATCAGTCATGTTAAACTTCTTCAGAAGCTCTTTAACACATTTGGTCTGATGAATATATGTGCATTCTGGAGTCTGGTTGACTTGAATTCCCAGAAAGAATCTCAGTTCTCCCATCATGCTCATTTCAAATTCAGCCTGCATAGATAAAGCAAACTCCTTTCCCAGCATAATATTGGTAGATCCAAAAATAATATCATCCACATAAATTTGACAAACTAGTAAATCTTTCTTAGATGTTTTACAGAAAATAGTTGTGTCCACTTTGCCTCTGATAAAGTTCTTTTCCAGAAGAAAATTACTTAACCTTTCATACCAAGCTCTGGGAGCTTGTTTCAATCCATAAAGAGATTTTTTGAGTTTGAAAACATGATCTGAAAATTTATCACTTTCAAAACCAGGAGGTTGATGGACATAAACTTCTTCTTCTATAATACCATTTAAGAAGGCGCTCTTAACATCCATCTGATAAAGAGTGATGTTATGTTGTGCAGAAAATGAAATAAGAAGGCGTATAGATTCTAACCTTGCCACTGGAGCATAAGTTTCAGTGTAGTCAATACCTTCTTGTTGACTGTACCCTTGAGCTACCAGCCTTGCCTTGTTCCTTACAACTTCTCCTTGCTCATTTAATTTATTTCTGAATACCCATTTTGTTCCAATAATGTTGAAACCTTTTGGTCTAGGAACCAGATCCCACACATCATTTCTTGTAAATTGATTTAGCTCATCTTGCATTGAAAGAATCCAATCATTGTCACTCAGAGCCTCATCCACAGATGTTGGTTCAATAATAGACACCAGCCCAAGAAGTGATGTTCCAGATGATCTGATAAACGACCTTGTTCTTATAGGGTCATCTTTCTTCCCAATAATCATTTCTTCTGGATGAGAAGCCTTGATTCTGGATGATCCTTTAACTGTTGGTTCTTCAGAAATATTCATGTTATTCATCTGAGCAGCTAATGGAGTTGCATCTGGCGTAGCTTCTTCTTGAGCTTTTTCTGCCTCTGAGCCTTCAGAGTCTGTGAAGACTACTTCTCTATCTGCAGAACTTTCAAACTGCTTTGGCTTTTCAATGCCAAGCTTATCATCAAATCTAACATGTATAGATTCTTCCACAATCTGTGTTTCAGTATTGTATACTCTGTAGCCTTTTGAGCGTTCAGAATATTCAAGCATGAAACACTTCTGTGCTTTAGAATCAAACTTGCTAAGATTCTCTTTAGTGTTCAACATATAACAAATACATCCAAAAGGATGAAAGTAAGCAATGTTGGGCTTTCTGTTCCTCCACAATTCATAGGGAGTCTTTTCCAGAAGAGGTCTTACAGACACTCTGTTCTGAATGTAACATGCTGTATTTATTGCTTCTGCCCAAAAGTGTTTTGCCAGATTAGTCTCGTTGATCATGGTTCTGGCCATTTCTTGCAGAGTTCTATTTTTCCTCTCTACAACTCCATTCTGTTGTGGAGTTCTAGGGCAGGAGAAATCATGAGCAATGCCATTTTCATTAAAATATTTTTCAAAATATTTGTTTTCAAATTCGCTACCATGATCACTTCTGACTTTGATTATTTTAAAATCTTTTTCATTTTGAACTTGCTTGCAGAAGTCAAAGAACACAGAATGTGACTCATCCTTGTGTTTTAAGAACTTTACCCATGTCCATCTACTATAGTCATCAACAATGACTAATCCATACTTCTTACCTCTGATGGATGCAGTTTTCACTGGTCCAAACAGATCAATATGAAGTAATTCTAATGGTCTGGAAGTAGAAACAACATTTTTTGATTTAAAAGAGGATTTTGAAATCTTCCCTTTTTGGCATGCTTCACAAAGAGCATCTGAGGTGAACTTCAACTTAGGAAGTCCTCTGACAAGATTAAGTTTATTAATCTGAGATATACGTCTCATATTAATATGCCCAAATCTTCTGTGCCAGACCCATTGCTCCTCATTAACAGACAAGAGGCATTTAACATTCTGAACCTTAAGTTCTGAAAGATTTATTTTATAAATGTTGTTCTTCCTCTTTCCACTAAATAGGATTGAGCCATCCTTTTGACTAATAACTTTACAACATTTTTTATTAAAGACTATGTCATAACCATTATCACTTAATTGACTTATGGACAATAGATTATGCTTTAATCCTTCTACAAGTAAAACATTAGTAATAGAGGGAAGGTTACCATTTCCAATAGTGCCAGATCCAATGATGTTGCCCTTCTGATTCCCTCAAAATTTCACGTCACCTCCAGATCTAAGCTCCAGACTTTGGAACATAGACCTTTCTCCCGTTATATGTCGCGAGCATCCATAGTCCAGGTACCATGACTGGCGTCCTGACCTTGCTGCTAAGAACATCTGCAACAGGAATTATTTTACTCTTAGGTACCCAGATCTTCTTGGGTCCTTTTGGGTTAGTTGTTCTGAAGGTTCATCTAAACTTTTGTTTTTCAATATAAGGTTTATTCTGACTAGCCTTAGATTTAAACACATGAATGTTCTTTTCAGAACGAGTGTGTTTAATATCATTCAAGTGACCAAATTTAAAATGAGAATATAAAGGAGTCTTCTTGATGATAATTTTATCAACAGGTTTTAGATTTAAATCCTTTCCAGAGGAAGATTTATATCCAATTCCTTTTCTGTTATTTCTGCTAACTCCATAGATCATAGAAGCCATTTTGCTTATGTCTATGCTTTTAGCAAGAAACTTATGAAAGCTGTAGTCATATTTTTCCAAAATATTTTTGCATTCAGACTCAGTTTCAGAATCAGAGTCTTGTTGAGCTAATTCAAAATCATTTTTCATTTCTAAGTTCTTCTCATTTAGCTCAGCCACTTCTGATTTGAGAATATTATTCTCAAATACAAGATTGCTTTGACGCTCCTTGTATTTAAGCTTAATATTGTTATAGCTCTTCAGAACCTCTGATAACACTTTGATAAGTTCATCTCTAGTGAGTTTAGCCATTACCTCTTCAGCGTCAGAGTCAGATTCAGAGTCGGATTCAGATCCTGAAATTCCTTCCTCCTGATCTTCTATGTCTGCAATCAATGCTACGTTGGCACATTCCTCTTCTGACTCAGATTCATATTCAGATGTATCTGAATCATCCCAGGTTGCCATTAGAACCTTCTTCTTCTTATCAGATTTTCTTTTAGGCTTTTCTTTCAACAGCTTTGGACATTCATTTTTGTAATGCCTAGGTTCTTTACATTCGTAGCAGACAACCTCCTTTTTGCCAGATCTTCTGTGTCCAGAAGATTCCTTTCTTTGGTCAGGCTTCCTGAAGTTTCTAAACTTCTTTCCTTTATGCTTCCAGAGTTTGTTTATTCTTCTGGACAGCATGGATAATTCATCTTCATCTTTAGATGAGGATTCTTCAGAGCTTTACTCTATTACCTGCAATGCTTTAGCAGATTTATTAGATTTTAAGGCAATTGACTTACCTTTCTTTTGAGGCTCATCTTCCTCAAGTTCAATTTCATGGCTCCTCAGTGAGCTGATTAGTTCCTCCAAGGAAATCTGGTTCAAATCTTTAGCCATTTTCAGCACAGTCACCATAGGTCTCCATATGGTAGGTAAGCTTCTGATGATCTTCTTCACGTGATCAGCAGTAAAGTAACCTTTATCCAGAACCTTTAGTCCAGCTGTAAGTATTTGAAATCTAGAGAACATGGCTTCAACAGATTCAGCTTCTTCCATCTTGAAAGCTTCATACTTCTGAATTAGAGCCAGAGCCTTGGTCTCTTTTACTTGAAGGTTTCCTTCATGAGTCATTTTCAAGGACTCAAACATGTTAAATGCAGTTTCTCTATTTATGATCTTTTCATACTCAGTGTGAGATATTGCATTTAACAATATTGTTCTAGCCTTGTGATGATTTCTAAACTCCTTCTTTTGGGCTTTTGTCATAGATTTTCTATCTACTTTCTTGCCATTCCCATCAATGAGATGAACATATCCATCTAGGACCAAATCCCATAAATCAGCATCATAACCAAGGAAAAAACTTTCAATCCTGTCTTTCCAATAATCAAATTTCTCCCCATCAAACATAGGGGGTTTAATGCTGATTCTATCCCTTTCTTCATATTTGTTGTTAATGTTAGATATTGAAGTATCAGCCATAGTAACAACCAAATATATATCAAAGTTTTTCTCACTGGATCTTTTTTGTCACTATGAAGTGGTAGCACACACAGAATCGGAGCTCTGATGCCAACTGAAGGTGAGAAAATACTTAGAAGGGGGGTTGAATAAGTATTTATAAAAACTTCTGAAAATAAAAACACAAAGATTTTTATCCTGGTTCGTTAAACTTAACTACTCCAGTCCACCCTATCAAGAGTGATTTTCCTTTCTCAAACAAGGACTTAATCCACTATTAATCAACTGATTACAATAGCAATCACTAAGAGCAACTATTCTTAGTCTTCTCAAGAACTACTGATCCCAACTGGATCTTCTCAAGAAACTATTACAATGAAATGTAAGATAAATACAAGTGTTTGAATGCTTCTAACAAGCTTTATCACAAGAGTGATTTTTCACTTAATGTTAAGAACAAAAGAATAAACTCAGCAAAGAGAATAAGAATATTTTATGAGAGCTTGTAAGAGTTTCTATCAAGGATTCGTCTATGTTGATATCAGAGTCTTGGATGCCCATCAGATTTTGCTGAATCAGAGTAATACAGCAAGTGTGCTTTAGCGTGTAGTTCTATCAGAGCAGAGTTTTATGAATCAGATCCTAAGTACATGCAGTGTGTAGAACTCTCAGAGTCTTTTGAAAAACTGTGCTTCTTAACTCTCATACAAAGATCTTCAATGCTTCAGAGTCTTCAGCTCTTTCAGAGTCTTCTGCTTCAGATCCTTCTGCAACTTCTGCTTCAGATTCTTCTGTAGCTTCTGCTTCAGATCCTTCTATAGGCAACATTCAGATTCTTATAAGATGATTCTGACTCTTCAAAGCCTTCCATAGTTCCATGTTCAGATTGATTTGCTCTTATATATATATATATATATATATATATATATATATATATATATATATATATATATATATATATATATATATATATATATATATATATATATATATATATATATATATATATATATATATATATATATATATATATATATATATATATATATATATATATATATATATATATATATATATATATATATATATATATATATATATATATATATATATATATATATATATATATATATATATATATATTTTAACATCTGCAGCAAATATTCATGAACAAATTTTAGAGTATATAATTCTTTAATACAAAATTTCATAAGAGTTATCATCAAAACATAGAGATATTACTAAGAAACAATCTGTGTTCTTACATCTCGCATATTCCATTCATCTGACACTATCACCAGTGTTCTTAAGTAATTTTTCACTTGGATCGTATGATGTGCAAGAGGGTTTACAGCCAAAGTATTTATATTTATTTAAAATCTTCTCCATATAATGATATTGATCCAAAGAAATTCCTTTTTTAGATCCAGTGATCTTGATTCCAATAATTATACTCGCATCTCAGAGGTTTTTCATATCAAAGTTGTTACTCAACAATGATTTCACATCATTAGCAATCTGAATGTTTGATCCAAAAATGAGTTAATTGTCTACATAGACATATATGATAGTGCAAATGCGATTCTCAGATTTATAATAAATGCATTTGTAACTTTCATTCACTTTCTACCCATTCGATGTCATTAAGTTATCAAAATTTTCATGTCATTGCTTAGGAGCTTGCTTTAGACCATACAAAAACTTATCTAACTTACAGACC
This sequence comes from Lathyrus sativus, assembly GCA_963859935.3. Classification (NCBI taxonomy): domain Eukaryota; kingdom Viridiplantae; phylum Streptophyta; class Magnoliopsida; order Fabales; family Fabaceae; genus Lathyrus; species Lathyrus sativus. Next base: position 66,842,033 of record OZ012735.1, read on the forward strand.
TTGTTTTCTTGCCCATGAATAACAAACCCTTATGGTTGGTCCATATAGATTTCTTCTTCTAAGCCACCATTTTAAAATTCTATCTTGACATCCATTTGGTGTACTATTAAGTTATACATAGCAGAAGTTGAAATTAGTACCCATTAGGTAACTCTAGTGGCTGGAGAAAAAGTGTCAAAGACATCAATATTTTCTCTTGTACTTATCAACAGTTCCATCAGATTTTAGTTTCTTTTTCAAAATGCATTTATAGCCAATTGGTCCGCAACCAGGAGGCAAGTCTACTAAGTGTCAGGTCCTGTTAGATTCTAGATAATCTATCTCATCATTAATAGCTTCTTTTCACAAATCTATATCCAGAGAAGACAAGGCTTCTTGAAGATTTGCAGGATCTTCCTCTACTGTATAGGTCGTATAATCGGGCCCATAGTCTTTAAAAACTCTTACTCGTTTAATTCAACGAAGTTCTATTTCTACTTGGTTGTTTCTCTTAGTGCTTCTTATCACATGAATGTGAATCGATTTAGTGCCCCTACTATTTCTCAATTTCAAAGGAAGTTTGTATTTATAGAATTCAACATCATTAGATTCTATGATCACTTTAGCATTTAGGTCATAACACCTATGTGCCTTATTGTTTGCTGCTTACCCAATAAATGCACATTCATAGGATATACTAGTGAATTTAACTCACTTCGGATATGAAATTCTGAGATATGCCAGACAACCCCAAGTTCGTAAATAAGACAAGGCTGGTTGTCTTTTCTTTAATATCTATTAAGGAGATATATTCCTTTTTAACATGGGAACTCTATTCAGGACATAACAAACAGTCAACAAAATTTCCCCCATCAGTGAGGAGCAACACCATAATTCATCATAATTACAACAACAAGTTCAGTAAGAGTTTTATCATTTCTTTCTGCTTTACCATTTATTTCAGGAGAATATGGTGCAATTGTTGTATGTTCAATTTAATGTTGTTTATAAAATTCATTCAATAAATTGAAATAATATTCAGTTCCTCTATCATTACAAAGTTTCTTAATCTTGTTACTAAATTGAATTTCAATTTCATTCACAAAACTCTTAAATGTAGCAATTTCACAAAAAACTGAATAGGATGACTAGACCTTGCCTTATTTAGAAGAAAACCAAAAACAATATTCTTTATAATCTCAGGAGTATGCATGACATCCTTCAAGATTAAAGTCTTTTCCGGAGGTGGAATTCAACTCTACTTCTCCAATATCAGTAACATTAGTGGTGTGGGTAACTCCCAATAACACTTTTTCATTCTTGTTTGTTTTGAATATTGCACGATCATAATAAACATGACAAGAAGAGTCAATGTCTATCCATGAACCATCATATTCACCAATCATGTTGGTTTTAGTGGTCAAAGTAATAAACTGATCATAAATCAGGTTAACCTATGCATTAAAGGAAATACAAGGTTTGAACTCGATCTTACATTTCTTAATCACATGACCTAATTTTCTAAAATTTAATCAAGAGAAAACACCAGTGTCATTTATTTTGGTAGTGGTGGTTGTTTCTTGTCAATTGGAGTAATTTGGGCCCTTGAAGGATTCCCATTCTTAATTCGGCTCACAACATTGCGGTTCTGTTTCTTTAATCATTTTCCAAACGGCTTCAGAACTACACTGGATTTCTTTTTGTTGTTAGAAACAACAAATCCTTTTTATGTTTGATCTTATCTCTAAGATTCTTCTTTAATTTAAAAGTGAATAATCAAACTCTCAATTAAACATTCTTTTGTTTTGTGGCAAATGAATTTTTTTTTAAACTTTGAAATTATGAGGCTATTTGTCAATAGTAAAGGAAATTTGAAGTTGTAAGTTCTGTAATTTTGGGATTGGAAGCAATTTTGTTAAAACAAGTTTCACATCAAGATGTTGAGCCAGATGTCTTGACATGTTGGTCAGACATCATTGATGATCAACACGATATCGTGACATGATGTCAGGACATGTTATACTAGAAGATTAGGATTTTCTGTTTTTAGAAGATTTGTTATTTAAATTGTCAGGTTTTATTTGATTTTAGTTCACACTCTATCACAATCCAAGGAGGGTTATTTTAGGAACATATGTCTATGCCAGAAGTGCATTTGTTTCATAAAAAGGATTTTGGAGACTTTTTAGGAAACTTTCTTTTTAGTTCTTATTTATAAGCAAAAGATCTTGGAGATTTTGGAGCCCAAGCCCATGTTGATCAAAAGCTATAAAAGGAGCAGTTCTAAACCTAATGCATTAGAGAAGTTGTGTATTGAAAGAAAGAGTATTAGGGTTTAGTGTGTGTTTGTTGTTTGTGATCCACTCTTATATCACTTTGATATCTGAGTTGTAATGTGTTATTTTGGTGTATTTGTGAGCCATTCATGTACCTCTTAGGTGCTTGAATTGGACTGAGTTTTAAGTTGTAATCACTCATAAGCTTTTAAGAAAAGAGTGGACTTTGTGTCATTGAAAGTGTGTCTTCTATTGTTCTTTGTTATTGAGTTTATCACTATTGTGTGATTGAGGGAAGTGAAGGGGTCTCATATCTAGGAGTTCCTAGGTAGAAATAACACAGGTAGTGATTAGGTGAGAAGTTGTAAACCGAAGGTTGTTTGCTGAGGCTTCAAACTAATATTATTATAATGGATTTCCTTCCTGGCTTGGATGCCTCCAGATGTAGGTGATTTTGCATCGAACTAGGTTGATAATTGTTTGTGTTATTTGAATTCAAACATTTAAGTTAAATGCATAATTGTTTGTGTTACTGTCATGATCCCAATGTCGTGACATCTTACTTGATATCTGATATCTGTGTACCAGAACTTCAATTGGCATCAGGGCAGGCATCCTGTTTTGTTTAGGGTGAGCTCCAAGGAAGTTTTGTTCTGGTAATGTGGAAAAGGAAGGAGGAGGAAGTGTTAACAGACCCCAAGTCTTAGATGGCACCAACTATGACTATTGAAAGATACATATGGAGGCTTTCCTAAAATCTATGGATAACCAATCATGGAAATCTATCATCAAGGGTTGGGAATAACCTTTGATTAAGGACCAAGATGGGAAGAAGTCCTTGAAGCCATAAGACGACTGGACTAAGGAAGAAGATGAGAATGCTCTTGGAAACTCCAAGCTCTAAATGCCATATTCAATGGTGTTAACCAAAACATGTTCATGTTGATAAACACGTGTACTATGGCCAAAGATGCTTGCAAAATTCTCAAGACCACTCATGAAGGAACATCTAAGGTGAAGATGTCTAGACTTCAGCTGCTTACTACCAGATTTGAAAATATTCATGACCTTCACATGAATGTTCTTGAAATAGTTAATGCCTTTAGTGCCTTGGGAGAAAAGATATCATAAGAAAGTCTGTTTAAAAAGATTCTCATATCTCTTTCTAATACATTTGAAGTGAAGGTAACAACTATTGAAGAAGCCCAAAACATCAGCAGCATGAGAGTTGATGAACTTGTTGGGTCACTTTAAACCTTTGAATTTCCTCTTAATTATAGAATTGAAAAGAAGAATAAAAACATAACTTTTGTCTCCAACATTAAAGATGAAGAGGATCAATGTGACCTAGACACTGATGAAGGAACGTCTAATGCCATTGTTCTGCTTGGAAGGCAATTCAATGAGGTGCTGAAGAGAATGGGCAGAAATTCAAGGCCTAATGTCAAGAACATCGTATCTGACATCAACAAACACTATGATTCTCTAAGAAAATCAAGAACAGTAGAAAAATCCAATCAAAGTAAAAGGGTTCAGTGTCATTAATGTGAAGGCTTTGGACATATTATAGTAGAATGTTCTACCCATCTCAGGAAACAACAAAAGGAGCTGTCAATTTCTTGGTCTGATGATGAAAGTGAAACTGAGAATGAATATGCTAAATTGTAACTGCTCTAAGTGAAAGGTGGGCATCTGATGTATATTCCCGTTATGAAGAAACTTCTTATGCTGAACCAATTACTTCTTACAAAGATTTGTGCATCATAAGTGACAAGCAGAAGGAAACTATTTCTCGACTTCATATTGAAAAGGAAGAATATCTATCCACCATCTGTGGGCTGCAGGAGGAGGTAACTCTGTTGACTTCCTAACTTGAAAACATGACCAAATCTGTAAAAATGTTGAACAATAGTTCTGATATGTTACATGAAATTCTTCAAATTGGAAAAAGGGTGGAAACCTGAAAGGTATATGCTTTAACTATCAATTTTTGAAAGGAGACACCCATGTAACAAAGTTTGTTTCTCCTAGAAGGAAGCCTGAGCAAATGATGTCTAAAGATGTTTTAACATTGTGCTAGACATCAGAATACTCAAGCTGGTCATATCAAACCTCTATGCTTCAAGTTGTATGGCTATCCAAAAGGTATAACCCGACCTAAGGTTAATCAAGGTGCGGTTAAAAATAGAAAGAATGAAGTCCTAATGAGGTTTGTCAGGTTTGACGGCACGAACTACATAATCTGACCATTTTGTTTGTTGTATCCATCTCCGTTCGAATATGTGTGCTATTAGGGATACCCTTTTTCTTTCTTTGCATAATTTCATTATGCCAGAAAATTTCTCCTTCGTATGCAGTCCAATAGTCCTTATTTGCTACCACCTGAAAGCTAGGGCTATAGACATTGCATAGACTAATGACTTGGTAAACAATAGACAGATAGTTGGAAGGGTCCTAACAATCCTTTAAACATGTTGCTATTACATGGGAGAAAGGCATACGAAATGCCTGAAACTTTCCACAGTCACGTCAACTCCTATCTAGTTCCACTTGGTAGCATCCCCTAGGCCTGCCTTCATTGTGATCCATTGACTCAGCAACAATGAACCAACCTTTATTACATTTAAACACTGAGAACACATGTGTGTAAGCTTTGGCAACTTCATCCTTAATGAATTTCATCGAATTATCACTGAATAGCTGCCAGATTATAAGACAGAACTCCATTTTGAATGTTCGGTATCAAAAAGTGCCCCGAGCCTAAAATATGTTGCCCTTACCAAAGTGAATACTGGTAGATTTCGGATGCCTTTGAATACAAATTTCATTGATTTAACGAGGTTTGTTATCATGTGACCCTATCATTGGCCATTGTCGTATGCCCTGGTCCAAGTTTTTAGTTGAATATTACCAATCCATCTTAATGCGTCTGCGTTTGTCAATCTGATTTTGTCACGGTAGTGTTTGAAGGAAGGCTCTGTTAGTGCATACTCTGTGTTCATAACCTTCTTCCATAGAGTTTTGTCCTTGATCTTCGGCACAAAATTTTGACCGATGTGTCTTATACAATACACATGCATTGATAGAGGATCTTGCCAACCGTTATCAAGGTTCTTGTATGCACTCTCAATTGATAAATGTCTGTCAAAAATCAAACATAAGTTATGTTAGTTCCATGATTCTATGATTGTCCATGGTTCTATGATTGGCTAAATTTTGGTAAAACATGATTCTGCACTGATGTTAAGTAAGATATCGTAACATCTTCATCTACTGCTATGACAGAACTGCTGTCATGTGTTTTAACCAAGATGTCGAGCTGAATGTCATGACATCCTTGTCCGGTACAACAGGAGCTGCTATTTTATATCTCTTGACAGAGGTGTTTTAGTCTGATGAGATCATGTTGGGTATACCTCATCAGTATATGCAGGTCAAAGAGATTTATTAGGAACAAAGTGCAGATTTAATTGGTGTTCATAAAAAGGATCGTTGAGACTTTTTAGGAAACTATCCAATATTTGTTTCTACTTTTATGAAGAAGATTCTGCAGAAGATCAGGAGATCAATTGCTATTTTAAAGATTGAGATCAATTACAGAGTTTTCTGGATGTCAAGCAGAAAGTTGTGACATCAGAATCTGCCAGCATAAACGCTGTTTTGTTTTCTGTTAGGTTTCCTCATTTATCTCAGGCTATATTTTAGGAATCTTTCTTGTCAGACCTGATCATGAAAGGAAACGCCTATGGCCTATTTTTCAGCACCTTGAATAGTGAATATTGATTTAACTTGGTTAAACCTAATTTCTGCTGCTATTTATGAAGATTGAAATCTTCTCTTCCTGCTGTTATTTTTTACCATCCCAAGCCCATACTGCATTACTATTTAAGGAGGCGCAGAAGCAAGGAAAATTAAGCACTCATAACAAGAAACACTTGAGTGTAAAATAAGGGTTTAGGGTTTTGAGAGTCTTTTGTGTGTGACCTTGTAAGTCACCCTTTGTATCTTTGGATGCATAGTGGTAGACATGTTTAGGTTGTTATGTGTTAATTGTTAATTGTTCACTCGAAGCTTTTAAGCAAGAGTGTATTGTTCTTGATTGAAGCTGTTAAGCAAAATCAAGTATTGTGACTTTGAATAGTGTCTTCTAAAGTCTTTCTTTTTGTATTAGATTGTTATCACTGTTGTGATTGTGAGGAGTGAGAGGTGTCTCTTGTCTAGTGGGTTCTAGGCAGAAATTGCAATGGGTAGAGATTAAGTGAGGAGTTGTAAACTGGGAGTTTAGCTCTGAATTAATTCTGCTAATAGTGGATTTCCTTCCTTGCTTGGTAGCCCCCAGATGTAGGTGATGTTGCACCGAACTGGGTTAACAATTCATTGTGTTATTTATCTTTTAGCGTTTACAATTCTGCACAATTTAAATGGTTAGGTAAATAGTTCTGTCAGTCTGCTGATGTTACAACTGATGTCGTGACATTGTTAATTTTTAAAGAAATTTAAAATGGTCATGTTTTGTCCTTGTTCTGTTTTAGCAGAGTTCAATGTTCTTTGCATCTCTTAGGACATCTGAGATCTGCATACCAGAATTTCAATTGGTCATAGAGCAGGCATCCTGTCTGTTCTGGATGAGATCCTGGGGCATACTTTCTGGTGTTTTGAACAAGGAGACGTGGTAGCTAATTTGCTGATGTTTCTAAATGTCTGAGCTGCTGCTTTTGGAGTTAAAGGGGAGTTTGTGTTTGCTTCTATTTGTGAAAGATTCAGTGTATCTGTTGTTGTGCTCTCTGATATAGGAGCTTCTGTGATTTGTTGAATGTTCTTCTTGGATAGATCAGATCGTATACTCAAGGAGGAATGGCTTCTTCCTCTGTATGGTGTCCTATAAGATGTTTTGACATCTTGTTCAGGGCATGTTGGAGAGGTTCTTTTGGTGGTTCCGCTACATATTTTTATGATGGAAGAACTCTGATATCAACGTTTCTGAAATCTCTAATCATTCCAACGTTGGGAGCAATGGAATGAAGATATTTGTTTGTTGATATATGTTATTGCTGACTTCATACTTGGAAGATTGGTTTTTTCTTGTACCTTGAAGTCAATTTGAAGAGAAGAGCTCTTTCAGGTTGATAATTTGGTTCTCATGCTGAAAAAGGATTTCTGAAGGTCTATGGTGATGATAAATGATATAATGGGAGGTGATTTATTTTCACCATTCATGTTTTGCATGATCTCTATTAGCAAGACGAAGTCATGGGCAGGTTGAGTCAAGGGTGGCAGCCTTGTTGTTTCAACATTAAAGATACTTATACTAAAGAATACTTTTGGTATTAGTGAAGTGTAAATATCTATCAGATGGTCTTCTCAACAAGTTGTGTGGATCTAAGATCAGTTGCTATTTGTGGACTACACACATATTTAATTGGTTATCCATGAAGTTCATAGAAGGATTTATTATAAGGATTTAAGATTCATTGCTATTTGAGATATTCTCAAATATTTAATGGATTATCCTTAGTTGATGATCAAGTTGTCTCATCAGTTGTAGCACAAGTATCAGGCCCTTGATCTGTTTGAGGATCTGATGTTCAACCAGATGTTGAGACATTCCATCAGCAGAGATTGTGCAGAATTCTGTTGATTCAAGGAGTGAATCACTAGATCAAAGGAGATACAGCTGATGATCTTGGTACCATACACATGTGTGGTAGGATTTGTCTTTATTCTAGTAAGGTTCTTGGCAAGAAACTAAGGCTAGAAGGTAGTGTTGATGGAAGTGAAGATAAAGACATTTTTCTTGGATCAGTTTATTGGAGTGCAGCAGGTGTATTCTAGTCTATACTAGAAGCATCTGATATTTATTTAGAAAGTTTCCTACCAAGAAACTTGTCTAGAATATGGTGCTGGTGATAGCTCTGCTTGGGTCAGTTTATTTCTGATCTAAGTACATAGGAGCATGTGACCTTGCTCATCTTGGAGGTCAAGGATAAGTGGTAGTTATCTCTGACTTTCAGAAGAAGTCTCTACTTAAGGAAAGCGATATTCCTTCTGTAAAGATCTCTTGTGACTAATCTTCTCTGAAGAATCAATCTTTGGCATGTTTGGTTTCTCTAAAGAGGATTTTTCTGGAGCAAATGCTTTTCAAAGCTAGCTATTGCAGAATAGAAGTTGTCTACTCAAACCTGATATCATTAATCAAGTCTATGAGAACATGGAACTTTTTTTTCTGCTATATGGAGAAGGTTATTCTAAGTGGCAGAATGAAAGCCTGAACTCTTCAGCAGGATGTCTGATCAGATGTTGTGACATCAAGAAGAAACTTCAGGTTGCAGGAGCTGTGAGAAGAAGTAGATGTTATAGGTCCAAGTCTTGGTGTATCTAAGTTGCCTTGGAGCATGTAGGATATGAATATCAAGTTTGCTTATATGTTCTAAATCTCTGAAAGAAGCTAAGTTAACCAAACAGTGGCATTTAGTTGGTCTCTAATGTGATTCCAAGCAGAGAGCTTGGAACTAATTACTCTTGTGCAGAAGGGTAGTTGGTTGAAGATCAAAGAAGGTTTTGGTTCTGCTCATATATTGGTGCTTGTGGTAGAAGCCCTAAGTTTCTTATGGAAGATTACCTTCTTTTGGAGATGTATGATAGTTTATCTCTTTGGTTGTCTGAAGTTCTTATTGATCAAGCTGGTGGAGCTATGTTTTCTGAAGATCTTCAGCTGGATTACTAGGAAGTAGTAAGTCCAGTTGTGGGCATATCAAGAACCATTGGATGGTGTGTCTGTGATATGTTAGGATGTCCTAACTAATGTCAGAACATCATTTTGTTTGCTGGACTTGAAGATCTGTTATGGAAGTGATATCACTAGTGTTCTAACTTATCATATGGGAGAATGATGAGGAAAGAATGTCTTGGATTATGGGGTGTCTATCTTATTCTCTGACTCAGGCCAGAATTTTTGTGGAGAAGGGGTAACTCTAGAAATAAATGGAGCAATTTGGTGCCTTCTCACTGTATGAGCATGAAGTTGGTCATGAGAGAAATTATGGTGATCTTGGGTATTTCTTGTTGAAAAGAGCATTTTCCATAGGGGAGAACTTCTGTTTGATGGGTGTACTGTTTGCTTGTAGTTCAAGCAGTAAGTGAATGCGTTCAGCAGGTGTTAAACAAAGAGTGAGCTCTTGAAGACATGAAGATAAGTCTTATGTTTTCCATTCACGTGCTTTTGGAAAAGAGCACTAGTTATCATTGATATGGGGAGTTATACTTCTAGAATCTGTTGCTGCAATAGTACAGTTTCAAGATTGTTTGTGGTTTCAAGCAGTTTGTAATTGTATGCCTCTATGAGGATGGAATGGCAGACAAGATGTTGTGACATTATGTTACTGCTCTAGCTCATGGTGAACCTAACAGTGTATTTTTTTTTGGTTTTGTCATTGGATATCAATGGATCAAATCAAATTTTTGGGCCTCTATCCAAGTGTTTTGTCTTGTATGGCTGATGAAGATGAAGATCAAGACATCATTAGCTCTGAGTTTGTGCATAAGGAAGGACTTTCACCCTGTCATCTTGGAGATTTTTCTAGTCCTTCAAAGTTGAATCTGAGTAATCTTACAGACAGTTATTTTTATCCTGCAATTGTTTCTGCTATTTGGTCTAGTATGGGTTGTGAAACAAGGAGTGTAAAGTTGCATTGTGTGATGAAGTGGTTCTTCATGTGTTTGGGTTCTCTCTTTTAGGGGGAGTGTTGATTATGCATGACAGGGGAGTTGTGTACCTGTATGATGTGTAGCTGCATCGCTGTTTAAATCAACATTGGTGTGTGTCTGGGAGAATTTATTTTTCTCTACAGAATATTTTTGTGTCTCTTGGGGATTTAAAATCAATTACTACTTGGCAAGTATTTAATTGATTATCCTTTAATTGGTGATGTCAAAAATGTCACTCCTGAAGGTGCAGCTTCAGACAAGGCAAGAACTCAAAATTCAATGACTTGGTGCTTAAGAATCTTTATTGTATTTGTAATGTCAGGCAGGATGTCTGAACATTATGTCTCTGAGGAAGTTACATGAGAGTTTATTTCTCTCTATGATGTTTTGGTGTTTGTGATGATCTGTTAAGCTGTTGCTGTTGTGTCCTACTGAGAACTTCATGTGTATCATATATATGGACTACTATGGAAATAATAAGCCTTGTGGTTGGTGTCTTATAAAACCAAAGTGAGTGGTAAAGGAGTTGATGTCATATATGATGGGTTGGAATCAGGATTGATTTTACTGTGTTTAAGGCATCCATTGTTGCTGCAGTGGTGCAGTCTGTATATTGATTAGAGATCAAGCAGCTTGTGTATCTGTTGGGAGATTGTGAGATGACTGTATTTTTGGAGATCATGTGCAGTTTGTCAGCTGAGTCCTACCTTGAAGCATGGTGATTATGGTACAGTTTTTGGGTTTGGCTCTGTTTGATGTGTGCATCTGAGTTATATGTGTGTACATTTACTCCAATTTTTGTCAACTTTTTGGCTAAACAAAGGGGGAGTGAAGTGTTAATTATACTGCTAAGGGAAGAGTAGTGTTTTGTTGTTGCTTGCTGGATGCAGCTATTAATGGGGAGCATGATAGTTTGTGAGGCTGGATGTATTTGAGAAAACTACTGTTGTTGCTGCCCTGATAAGTTTGTTTGGTTGTTTTAGCCAAAATTTTCCAAAGGGGGAGATTGTTAGTTCCATGATTCTATGATTGTCCATGGTTTTATGATTGGCTAAATTTTGGTAAAACATGATTCTACACTGATGTTAAGCAAGATGTCATAACATCTTCATCTACTGTTATGACAGAACTGCTGTCATGTGTTTTAACCAAGATGTCGAGTTGAATGTCATGACATCCTTGTCTGGTACAACAGATGTCAAGACAGAACTGTTGTAATGTGGTTTAATCAAGATGTCGAGCTGGATGTCATGACATCCTTGTCCGATACAACATGAGCTGCTATTTTATATCTCTTGGCAGAGGTGTTTTGGTCTGATGAGATCATGTTGGGTATACCTCATCAGTATGTGCAGGTCAAAGAGATTTATTAGGAACAAAGTGCAAATTTAATTGGTGTTCATAAAAAGGATCGTTGAGAATTTTTAGGAAACTATACAATATTTGTTTCTACTGTTATGAAGAAGATTCTGTAGAAGATCAGGAGATCAATTGTTGTTTTGAAGATTGAGATCAATTACAGAGTTTTCTGGATGACAAGCAGAATGTTGTGACATCAGGATCTGCCAACATAAACGTTGTTTTGTTTTCTGTTAGGTTTCCTCATTTATCTCGGGCTATATTTTAGGAATCTTTCTGGTCAGACCTGATCATGAAAGGAAACGCCTATGGCCTATTTTTCAGCACCTTGAATAGTGAAGATTGGTTTAACTTAGTTAAACCTAATTTCTGCTGCTATTTATGAAGATTGAAATCTTTTCTTCCTGCTGTTATTTTTGACCAGCCCAATCCCACACTGCATTAATATTTAAGGAGGCGTAGAAGCAAGGAAAATTAAGCACTCACAACAAGAAACAGTTGAGTGTAAAATAAGGGTTTATGGTTTTGAGAGTCTTTTGTGTGTGACCTTGTAAGTCACCCTTTGTATCTTTGGATGCATAGTGGTAGACATGTTTAGGTTGTTATGTGTTAATTGTTAATTGTTAACTCGAAGCTTTTAAGCAAGAGTGTATTGTTCTAATTGAAGCTGTTAAGCAAAATCAAGTATTGTGACTTTTAATAGTGTCTTCTAAAGTCTTTCTTTTTGTATTGGATTGTTATCACTGCTGTGATTATGGGGTGTGAGAGGTGTCTCTTGTCTAGTGGGTTTTAGGCAGAAATTGCATTGGGTAGAGATTAAGTGAGGAGTTGTAAACTAGGAGTTTAACTCTGAATTAATTCTGTTAATAGTGGATTTCCTTCGTGGCTTGGTAGCCCCGAGATGTAGGTGATGTTGCACCGAACATGGCTAACAATTCATTGTGTTATTTATCTTTCAACATTTACAATTCTGCACAATTTAAATGGTTAGATAAATAGTTATGTCAGTCTGCTGATGTTACAACTGATGTCATGACATTGTTAATTTTTAAAGGAATTTAAAATGGTCATGTTCTGTCCTTGTTCTGTTTTAGCAAAGTTCAATGTTCTTTGCATCTCTTAGGACATCTGAGATCTGCATACCAGAATTTCAAGTTAGGTTGGGGAGACACGTGTAATCAGATATTTTTTAGGAAAAAACTCCAACCCCAACAGTCTCCTCTTCAACTAGAGCAAAGGCGATTGGAAAAATGTTGTTGTTGCCATCCATTGCCTTTGCCATGAGTAACGTTGATCGCGACTTTCTATGTCTAATACAACCTAACTGCAAGTGCACAGTCTATCGCGTAGTAATAATAGATATCGATCCCACAGGGACTCGTAATCAAACTAGTGTTCTCGGGAGTTACTATGTTTAGCTAGGTATAATATGTTTAAGGGAATAAGATTGTCACTAAAAGGGAACTAAGAATACTATTTAGATTATAATTGATTGAATCGATACGTAGTAATTGTGTTCTTCAGGGATTTGATAAGTTACTGGTGTATGAAATAATTTTCAAATTTTATTTAAGCAGAAAATGGAGATTTGAAGACTCTCGCCTCACGATGGTTATTGACGCTAATCATAATCCTAAGGGCCAAACGTACACTTTCGTATCCCGTTCGGGGTTAAAGTTATTTTTTGGAAATCTCTAAGTTCTAATTCATTTTAAAGTGCTTTCGCTGTTATTAAAACAAATGCCTAGTGTTTACTATCTGACCTTACCGCAGCTTTCGCTTGTTGGTTCGTATCTTAATTAATTTCCCACTTTCGTGGCAAAACTACTTTTAAATAAGTTCTCGCTTTCGCGACGAAGTTTATTCAGTGAATCAATTTTAAACACTCAGACCATAGATTACTTTTGTGAAAAGAAAGTTTTTCAACCAGTTGTTATCAAATCCCCTTCGAATTATTACTACATATCGATTACCTAAGTTTAGCTAGACATGGATTTGGGAAAGATAAAATATAAATAAAAACAATAAATAATGATTTGCATTATAATAAAACTGAGATCGATCAAAATGAAAACCTGTAAATATTCCAATTGGCCTTTGGGCAGATCCTCCACAGATGTTGGCAGGATTCTGGTCTTTAATGCCAAATTGATCGTACGATAAAATAGAAATTATAGAAGAATGGAAAAAGCAATACAGGAAAGGTAAAGAGAAACAAATAAGAATATTGCTGGAAAATAATGCTCTGAAAAGTAAATTCGGCAGCACTTCGTGGTATGAATGCAGCACCCTTTCTGAAGTCCCCTGCTTCCCTTTTTATAGAAGTGGAATCCCAACGGTTATCTCTGAAGATGATGGACCTTGAGGCAGATAATTTAGGGAGTAGTGGTCCACTCTGTGGGAATTGGAACTGATCCTTTGACGTGTAATCTGAGTGGGGCGTTTTTGCCTGCATGACGGTCGTTACAAGGTGTGACGGTCGTCACCCGTGTGACGGTCGTCATGAAGCTGTGACGGTCGTCACATCAGCAAAAACAGCTTGCTGCGCTTTTCATTGTGTTTTCACTCCTTTTTCGTCCATATTTCATCTGAGATTGCTTCTTTTCTTCATGTTGCCTTGTTTAGACGTGATCGTTGAATACCTGCAAAACATCAGACAAATACACGGAAATAACCCGAAATCGGATCGAAAACGGTTAGACTTTAGTTGAATTATGCATGAAAATATCTATATGATTTCGTGTTATCAAACTCCCCTAAGCTTGAATCTTTGCTTGTCCTCAAGTAAAACATGGAAAAGTCGGCAAGCACGAGGCAACTTCTTCGTTCGCAGAGTTTGGAAAAACCGAGATTCTTGGTAGGAACAAGACGAGTATCATGACGACACTGGACTACAAGTCTTCGGAGGTCTCCTTTTTATGCAAATCGGTCTCAGTCATGCTACTGTAGCTTGGTGTCAAGGTTCTCGCGGAAAGTTCACCCTGTTTGTTCTAGCGCAATCACATTAAGCCCGTTGTCCGCACACTTTCATGGCAAGTCGACCTGTTAGTGAATATGATCTCATTTCTGTTTTTGATCTTCTTCATTGATCATAAGTTTATGTCATTGATTTTTCAATGAGTTTTTCGTGCCGTTGGGCTAAATGCTCGGGTGAGGAGCATCTAACTTAGAAGGAAACGTGTCTTATATTTTTGAGCTATTTAGCTCTCTTTTCAGATTTTTCATCTTTTTGGAGATCATACACTTATTTGCATCGGTCGCTCGCTTAGAAGTGTTTTTAGGATGGTGCTGACTGCTAGTATAAACTACTTGGGGTTGAGTTTGCGTAGACACTTGAGACTTTGGTACGCGTAGGTAGTGAAACTGACTCACATAAACTAGAGATCTAAGGTGTCTGGACGATACTGGTTTTGTTAGAACTGTCGTTTCCTCGGAGTTTCAAAACTTGTTTTGAACTCAGGTGCATTCTCGCGGTGCTTTTTCTTTTGAGGAACAAATGAAAGTTTTTGTTTACGTTGAATAATGTGGGGATTGTTTGCGTAACGGGAAAAATATATAGACGAGCTTTATTTGCTAGAAATAGAAAGTGTTAAAATAGAAATTACGAAAATTCAAAGTGTAGTGAAATGGAAATAAAGAAAATTCAGAGTACAGTGGAATGGAAATAAAGGCTCCGCTCCCACACTATCTCGATCAGTGTCCTCACGGATTCTTGAAGCATGCGAGAGGGAGATACAACTGAAAATGAAAATACAAATAACTGAAATATAGTAAACAATGAAGGAAAAATGGAAATCTAGTCACGGCCTCTGTCACGTCCGCGCTGGCGTCCTCTGGCTCTGGCAAGGGCTACTCTGTCCTCATAACTCATAGCTCCGGTGTGGTAGACGGTGTCTCGGAGTCCTTCGACCTGCAAAGTCAGATTCGCCAGGCTCTCAGTGATCGTAGCTTGGCCGGTGTGAATTTGTTGCATTTGAGTCCGGTGCCAAGCTTCGAACTGGTCAGCTCGCTGATTCTGCTGCTGCAGCATCGTGAGTATCTGTGCCTGCTGGTCTAGGGAGCGAAGGAGGTCCTCTTCTGTGTAGTCTGGCACGGGATGATGGCGGCGGCGGCGAGAGGATGTACCTACGGGAGGAGGAGGCTGCGATGCCTCTGGCTGCTCGGACCTGTCCAACTCAGCTTGGATTTCATCGTCGGAACCGTGAGTGTGATCCTGAGTAGGAACGGCGGCAGCAGGAGGGGAAGTGAGGTCGAACAACCAGTTGGTACGGTCCTCTGGATGGATGCGGGTGCGGGACGGAAGGATGATGCTTCGGACGGTCTTGCCACGCACTACCGGATGGTATTTGCCGTCAGCTCTGGAGCGGATAAGATGAGAGGCTCTGCAGTGGTCGGTGTCTAGGAACACCGAGGGGATGGACTGGAGGTACTGGAGGCGGTCGCCAAGGTTCAGCCCAAGTGCAATAGCGGTGACAATCCCGCCAAAGTAGAATGGCTTCAAGCCACGGTTGCAGTTGGCCTGAATGTGAGCCAGCAGAAACGGAGCAGCGTTGACAGGTTCATTGTTGAAGACACAATGGAGAAAGAAAAGCTCTTTCGAGTTCACTTTGTGGTTGTTGTCTCTGGCGAAAATAGTGTTGCTCAGCGCTCTGTGAAAGTACCGGATGGTTGGGTTATGGATATGAGTGGCGTGCAGGGAGTCCCAACCATCGGCATTGATGCCGGTCAACTGATACCGCAGCACGAAAGCTTCGTGCTGGAACTGATCGGTGATGCGGTGATGAGCGTTGTCGCCGCGAGGTAGCTGTAGAATGCTGGCAATCTGATTTTGGTACATCTGGTAGTTGACGCCAAACATCCGGAAGCAAGCGGCACCTGAATGCTGGTTAAGTTCGCCGCTGCTTGTGACGTAAGTGAATGAACTCAAGAACTCAAGAGTGAGTTGTTCGTACGTTGGCTGTGGGTTGGTGCAGAGGTTCCAGATGCCTGCTCTTTGAAGCATCCAGGTTACACCTTCAAGGAGTCCGAGCTCCGTAAGCGATGGAAGGTGCGGATAATGAGTCGGCTGGAGTGACCTCTGATGAAATGCGATGTAGTTTGCTCGTTGTCTTTCGCCTAAGTCTCCTTCACTGAAGGTAATGTTGCTGATATCTGGGGTTTCTGCATTCCTTGCCATTGTTGGAAGATGGAGAGGTTTCTGAGGTTTGGGGTTTTTCTGCAGAGAGGGAAAAACTGACAGAAATGTGGTTTGGAGGTTGAATTTGGAGTTGAAATTTATAGTTCAATGTGGGGAGGACGAAAATTCGTAGTGGGGTAGGAGTTAGGATGATTGAAAGTGATAATGGGGGGAAGTGGAAGAGAACACGAACCCTGTTTTATCAGATATCAGTTTTGGACTGCGTGACGGTCGTCACGTAGGTGTGACGGTCGTCACCCGCGTGACGCTCGTCATGAGGCTGTGACGGTCGTCACAGCAGCAAAATCTGCAGAACGCAGAATTTTGCTCTGAGGGCGTACTCGTAGTGACGTTAAGGCTTAGTATTGATACGGTGATGTAATATAACAGCCAACAAACAACAAATAATGCGAAAACAGAATAATTGAATAAAAACTAGAATTGAAATAACATAAAATTGAAACAATTATATGTAGTACATAAAGAAAACTAACAATGCGAAAAATCCAAATGATTAAATGAAACTAAACTATACTAAACTAAACTGAAACTACTGCTAAGAGCTAATAACTAATCTTTTCGTGCCTTCAACTCATCGAATTTCTGCGAATAGTAGTCGAGTTGGTCGCAGACTAGATCCATGAAGCCTACCAGTTCGTTGTGCATGCCTGCGATGTCAGCTTTTACATTAGTCAGAGTTGTATCAACGTCGTCCAATCTGAGTAACACGGCATCCATTTTGTCGGTGGTCTCCTCAGGGATAGGCTCAGGATAAGTGTTGTAGTGCGGAGGAGTCGTAGGGTCTACTTTAGTTTCAGATACAGCGTCCTCATAGTACATATAGTCGTGTGCCTCAGAGATGTGGTCACTGTCATACATATAGTTTTGTGGTGTTGACTGTGGTGAAGGAGGTCCCATAGGCTCATCCAATTCATAGAGCCAGTTGTCCTTGTTGTGGATACTTGTCATCAGATGATCAGGAAGTGTGAATAGCTGTACTGGTTTTTCGTTAATGAGGTACTCATACGGTCCAGGTCCCATAGTTCCTAAAATGCGTCTGTTAAAGCAGAATTGTATGTTCATGGGTCGGATGGTGCCAAAACGAGTGCTGGCATTTAAGTGGAATCTAAGGCCAAGCTCGTGGGCAATCATTGTTACTAGGCCTCCTATAAGGATAGGTGTCTGAGGTTCCAGCGTGAGGCGTTTGAAAGATTTCATCATGAAAGGCACTGCATTTACTGTCCGTCCCTGAGAAGCACAGAACATGATGAATAACTCCTCTTTAGATACTGCAGTAATATTTTCTTCTTTTCCAAACAAGGTGTGAGCTAGTATCTTATGGAAGTATCTGAAGGCTGGGTTGTGTATGTCATCATTGTGCATTCTGTCTGGTTCAGGGTGATAGTCGCCTGTGATTCTACCCCAGAATTGATCGAGTTGAAAATCAATATCGTCATCTTCTGCACTGATGAACACATGTGGTCCGCTAGGGAATCCTAGGAGGTTAGCTAGTGACATCCGACTATGGGTTTGGTCCATTCCAAACAATCGGAAGGTAATCAGCTCTGTATTGGATCCAAAACCATAGTTGGGTGTGTATCTGAAAGAACTAAGGAATTCATAGGTAAGATCCTTGTAGGTAGCGAAACGTGTTTTCAGAACAGTGTTCTCCCAACCCAGTTGATTGAACAGGTATTGAATGCTATCTGTGATCCCTAGTTTATCCATAGTAGCCTTATCATAATACAGCGTTAAGGCGAATTCTCTTTCGGTCAGTGCTGCAAATCTTGCCTTTTGAGCGAGTCCTCGGAAGTGAACCTTTGTGAAGTCGTATTCGGCCATACTCGCAGGTAATTCGGAGAAAACAGAAGGAATGTTTTGAAGGCTTTTTAAAAAAATCCTGAAAAGTTCGAAACAGGAAATTGAAGTCAGGATTTTTAGAAACGAAAAGCGGTAGAAACAAAAGACAAAAGAGAGAAAATAAAATAAGAATAAAAGTACGAAAATGAATGAAAGTAGAAAGTAGTAGTAATTATGAGTTTAGAATTTTTGTTGGATTTTCAAAGTAGAATTTTAAAGAAAAATGAAATGCAATAACGAGGGAAATTTGGGTTGCCTCCCAGTAAGCGCTGTTTTTAACGTCTAAAGCTAGACGATAGCTTGGTGAGAAGCTATTCGGGTGTCTGAGCTGGAAGCTCAAGTAATGTTATATTGCTGACTTAAGGACTGTTGTCGTTCTTATTGTAATATTTTAGACGTTGCCCGTTTACGATAAATGGTGCATTTGTCTTATCGGTAATTTCAACAGCTCCACTCTGAAGTACTTTAGTCACTTCATAGGGTCCAGACCACCTAGATTTTAGTTTACCTGGGAAGAGTTTTAATCGTGAATTAAAGAGCAATACGATGTCTCCCACACTGAATTGTTTCCTGATTGAACGTTTATCATGCCACTTTTTAGTTTGTTCTTTGTAGATACGGGCATTTTCGTAAGCGTCTAATCAAATTTCTTCTAACTCGTGTAAGTTCAAGATTCGCTTTTCTCCTGCCTCGGTGTAGTTGAAGTTGAGTGTCTTAATGGCCCAAAAGGCCTTATGCTCTAACTCTACAGGGAGGTGGCAGGATTTACCGTAAACCAATTTATAGGGGGTAGTACCTATTGGTGTCTTAAATGCGGTCCTATAAGCCCATAAAGCTTCTTGTAGCTTCGACGACCAATCTTTCCTTGAGGTAGTGACAGTCTTTTCCAAGATCTGTTTTATTTCTCTGTTCGAGACCTCTACTTGTCTGCTAGTTTGCGGATGATAGGGTGTAGCTACTCGGTGGCGGACTCCATATTTAGAGAGAAGTTTATCGAATATTCGCGATATGAAGTGAGATCCTCCGTCACTAATGACGAGTCTGGGTACACCGAATCTAGGAAAGATTGTGTTTTTGAAGAGTTTGATTACTACTCGTGCGTCGTTTGTTGGAGCAGCTATGGCTTCTATCCATTTAGACACGTAATCGACAACGACGAGTATGTAGTTATTTCCAAAAGAAGGTGGAAATGGTTCCATGAAATCTATTCCCCAGACGTCGAAGATTTCTACCTCTAA
Organism: Lathyrus sativus; assembly: GCA_963859935.3. Classification (NCBI taxonomy): domain Eukaryota; kingdom Viridiplantae; phylum Streptophyta; class Magnoliopsida; order Fabales; family Fabaceae; genus Lathyrus; species Lathyrus sativus. Next base: position 66,861,625 of record OZ012735.1, read on the forward strand.
GATTCCTTTCTGAGGCATTTCATCGCGTCGTGAGATGTTGCCAGTTCGTTGGCATCGATCGCACTTTTGCACAGCGATGTGAATGTCTTTCCAGAGATTAGGCCAAAATAAGCCGGCTTGGAGAATCTTAGCGCACGTCTTGGATGTACTAGCATGACCATCATACGGTGCTGAATGGCATTGGGAAATAATATTTTCTATTTCTTCCTCTGGGACACAGCGACGATATATGTTGTCGGCCCCTCTCTTGAAGAGTAGAGGTTCGTCCCAATAATAGTGTTTCAGATCGTGGAAGAATTTCTTCTTTTGCTGATAAGTAAGATCTGGTGGAAGCACGCCCGCAGCGAGGTAATTAACGATGTCAGAATACCAAGGTAATGTGACTTGGGCATAGACGGCTTCTACGGCTTTTTCGAATTCTGGATCTTCCGAGATTGAATTGGGTGTGTCACTTTCTAATTTGGCTATCAGACGTTCGTACGGGAAATCGTCATTTATTGGTACTGGTTCATGTTTGATGCCTTCTATTCGGGATAAGTGATCTGCAACAACGTTCTCGGTTCCTTTCTTATCTTTGATTTCTAAGTCAAACTCTTGTAATAACAGGATCCATCTCAGTAGTCTTGGTTTGGCATCCTTTTTGCTTATTAGGTACCTTATGGCAGCGTGGTCTGTGTATATGATAATTTTTACTCCTACTAAGTAAGAACGAAATTTGTCAAGCGCAAATATAACTGCTAGAAGTTCCTTTTCTGTGGTAGCATAGTTCATTTGGGCAGGATCTAAGGTTCTACTGGCATAGTAGATAGCATGGAGTTTCTTGTCTTTCCTTTGTCCTAGAACTGCGCCTACAGCGTAATCACTCGCATCGCACATGATTTCAAACGGTAGTCGCCAATCGGGTGGTTGCATGATTGGTGCGCTGATAAGGGCTGATTTCAATGTTTCGAATGCTTTTAGACAGTCGTCGTCGAAGACGAACTCAGCATCTTTCACCAACAGGCCGGTCAGAGGTTTTGTGATTTTCGAGAAATCTTTTATAAATCTTCTGTAGAAACCGGCGTGTCCTAGAAAACTCCGTATTTCTCGTACGGATTTTGGAGGTTGGAGATCTTTTATAATCTCTATTTTAGCTTTGTCTACCTCGATTCCTCTATCTGATATGACGTGCCCTAGAACTATTCCTTGTTGGACCATAAAATGGCATTTTTCCCAATTTAGGACGAGGTTTACTTTTACGCAACGTTCTAATACCATTTCTAAGTTCTGTAGGCATCCTTCGAAACTTTGTCCACATACCGAGAAATCGTCCATAAATACTTCCATAATGTCATCTATGAAATCTGCAAAGATTGCCATCATGCATCTTTGGAAGGTTGCTGGAGCATTACAGAGTCCGAACGGCATTCGGCGGTAAGCAAAAGTACCATAAGGACAGGTGAATGTAGTCTTTTCTTGGTCATCAGGATGGATGGGAATTTGGAAGAATCCTGAATAACCATCTAGATAGCAGAAATATGAATATTTGGCTAATCTTTCCAACATTTGGTCTATGAAGGGTAACGGGAAGTGATCTTTGCGTGTAGCCTTGTTAAGCTTTCTATAGTCAATGCACATCCTGCTTCCAGTCACGACTCTTTTTGTTATTGATTCGCCTTTTTCGTTTTTAACTACTGTGACTCCTCCTTTCTTTGGTACGACGTGAACTGGGCTAACCCATTCACTATCGGAGATCGGATAGATGATTCCTGCATCTAGCAATTTCTTTACTTCATCTCTGACTACAGTGCTTAGGATGGGGTTCAGTCTTCTCTGATGCTCTCGAGAGGTTTTAGAGTCTTCCTCTATTGTAATTCGATGCATACAGATCGAAGGGCTTATACCTTTTAAATTGCTTATGTTATAGCCTAACGCGGTGGGGTACTTCTTTAGGACTTTTAATAGCTTTTCGGTTTCGGGTTGTCCTAAGTCGGCGTTGACTATCACTGGTCTTTTTAGTTCATCGTCTAGAAATTCATATCTGAGGTTTTTGGGTAGTGTTTTGAGTTCTAAAGATGGGTTCTTCGGACCTGGTATATGGTTTGGTGTCAGTGCTAAGCTTTCGCTTAGGCTGTCGTCTTTATACGGTTTACGCCAATTATCGTCTTCAGAAATATCGGGTATTTGAATCTTTATTATTTCTGAATACATGGTCTCTTCATTTTCAAGTTCTCTTATGCATTCGTCGATTTCGTCTACTAAATAGCAGGTATCGTCTATTACTGGTGCCTGTAAGAACTTGGTGAGAATGAACTCTATCTTTTCTTCTCCTACTTCGAATGTTAGCCTTCCTTTCTTCACGTCTATAATGGCTCCGGCTGTAGCTAGGAACGGTCTTCCTAGGATAATTGGGGTTACAGTGTCCTCTTTGATGTCCATGATTATGAAGTCGGTTGGAATGTAAAATTGTCCTATGCGTACTGGAACGTTTTCCAGTATTCCGACTGGGTATTTCACTGATTTGTCAGCTAATTGTACGGACATTTTGGTTGGTCTGAGGTCTCCCATATTCAGCTTTTTGCATATAGATAAGGGCATAACACTGATACTAGCTCCTAAATCGCATAGAGCTTTGTCTATTACGAACTTTCCTATGACGCAGGGTATGGAGAAACTACCTGGGTCTTTTAATTTAGGAGGCATGCGGTTTTGAATAATGCCGCTACACTCTGCAGTAAGTGTAATTGTTTCATTATCCTCGATCTTTCTCTTATTCGACAGGATTTCTTTGAGAAATTTAGCGTATGACGGCATTTGAGTTATCGCTTCTGTAAAATGAATAGTAATATTCAGCTGTTTAAGGAGCTCTACAAATTTCTTAAACTGTCCTGAAGTTTTGGAGTTTATTAGTCTTTGCGAATAAGGAATAGGTGGTTTATATGACGCTGGAGGTGCTTGAGTTTTTTCACTTGCGGTATCCTCCTTCTCGTTGTCCTCCTTCTTCTCTAACTCAGATTCCTTTTCTGCTTGTTCAGTTGGTTTTTGTTGCATGGCTGAGTTTTCGGTCCTCGGATCGATCGGTTCGTCCAATTCTTTTCCACTTCTTAGTATCACAGCATTTGCTTGGCCTTTTGGATTCTGTTCGGGTTGTCCAGGAAATGTGCCAGCAGGTGCGGCAGTAGAGGCTTGTTGTTGAGCCACTTGTGATATCTGAGTTTCTAACATTTTGTTGTGGGTGGCTAAAGCGTCTACTTTTTCTGTCAACTGTTTAATTTGCTCGCTAGTGTGTACGTTTTGATTCAGGAACTCTTTGTTTGTTTGAGCTTGAGTAGCTATGAACTTTTCCATCATCAATTCGAGGTTCGATTTCCTAGGTGCATTCTGAGCAGCTGGTTTCTGATATCCTTGCGGAGCAGTAGGCATTTGCAATGCATTTTCGCTTTTGTAAGAAAAGTTTGGATGATTTCGCCAACCTGGGTTGTAGGTATTTGCGTAGGGATTTCCTTGAGCATAATTTACCTGGTCTGGTGGGATTCCGGCTAGCAATGGGCATTCGGGTGCATTATGAGTGGTGCTTCCGCATAACTCGCAATTTGGAGTTACTGCAGCGACAGTTGCAGTGGGGTTAACGGTCAGACTATCGATTTTATGTGCTAGAGCATCTACTTTAGCATTGAACTTTTCAAGGCTGCTGATTTCGTACATCCCACCTTTCGCTGTGGTTTTCTCAGTTGGAGTGCGTTCACCTCCCCATTGGCAATGGTTTTGTGACATGTTTTCTATCAGTTGATAGGCTTCATCGTATGGCTTATCCATAAGTGCACCGCCCGCGGCAGCGTCTATTGTCAATCTAGTATTGTATAGAAGCCCATTATAGAAAGTATGGATTGTCACCCAGTCTTCTAGACCGTGGTGAGGACATGTTCTCATCATATCTTTGAATCGTTCCCATGCTTCGTAAAGAGATTCAGTATCTTTCTGTCGAAATCCGTTGATTTGAGCTCTAAGCATAGCAGTTTTGCTTGGCGGAAAATATCTCGCTAAGAAGACGTTCTTCAATTGCTCCCACGTAGTAACGGAGTTGGATGGTAACGATTGTAACCATGTCCACGCTCTGTCTCTAAGAGAGAATGGGAAAAGACGAAGTCTTATCGCGTCTGGAGTTACTCCATTTGCTTTCACTGTGTCCGCGTATTGTACAAACTTTGTTAGATGTTCGTTCGGATCCTCAGTTGCGTTTCCTGAGAATTGGTTTTGTTGCACAGCCGACAGCAATGATGGTTTCAGCTCAAAATCGTTTCGGGTTATAGCTGGGGCAGCAATGCTACTTCTAGGCTCCATCTGAGATGGTGTAGCGTACGCCTTCAGCAGTTTGTTTGGAGGTCCTTCAGCCATCTCTGGTTCTTCTTCTTCTGATTTGGGAATGGGAGTGAGAGGTTCGGGAGTGTTATGTTTGAGTTGTTTGAGTTGGTACTCAATGATTCTACTTCTTAAATGTAAGAAGCGTTCTAGTTCTGCGACTGAAGGTTTTACGATATCGCTTTGCGGGCGATTTCTTGGCATACAATCGACAGAACTAGTGAAGGAAAAAATGAAAATTGTTAACCCAGTCTATACGGCGTAACAGAAGGTTACACTATTGACTAAACGGGTCCCCGGCAACGGTGCCAAAAACTTGATCGCGACTTTCTATGTCTAATACAACCTAACTGCAAGTGCACAGTCTATCGCGTAGTAATAATAGATATCGATCCCACAGGGACTCGTAATCAAACTAGTGTTCTCGGGAGTTACTATGTTTAGCTAGGTAGAATATGTTTAAGGGAATAAGATTGTCACTAAAAGGGAACTAAGAATACTATTTAGATTATAATTGATTGAATCGATACGTAGTAATTGTGTTCTTCAGGGATTTGATAAGTTACTGGTGTATGAAATAATTTTCAAAGTTTATTTAAGCAGAAAATGGAGATTTTAAGACTCTCGCCTCACGATGGTTATTGACGCTAATCATAATCCTAAGGGTCAAACGTACACTTTCGTATCCCGTTCGGGGTTAAAATTATTTTTTGGAAATCTCTAAGTTCTAATTCATTTTAAAGTGCTTTCGCTGTTATTAAAACAAATGCCTAGTGTTTACTATCTGACCTTACCGCAGCTTTCGCTTGTTGGTTCGTATCTTAATTAATTTCCCACTTTCGTGGCAAAACTACTTTTAAATAAGTTCTCGCTTTCGCGACGAAGTTTATTCAGTGAATCAATTTTAAACACTCAGACCATAGATTACTTTTGTGAAAAGAAAGTTTTTCAACCAGTTGTTATCAAATCCCCTTTGAATTATTACTACATATTGATTACCTAAGTTTAGCTAGACATGGATTTGGGAAAGATAAAATATAAATAAAAACAATAAATAATGATTTGCATTATAATAAAACTGAGATCGATCAAAATGAAAACCTGTAAATATTCCAATTGGCCTTTGGGCAGATCCTCCACAGATGTTGGCAGGATTCTGGTCTTTAATGCCAAATTGATCGTACGATAAAATAGAAATTATAGAAGAATGGAAAAAGCAATACAGGAAAGGTAAAGAGAAACAAATAAGAATATTGCTGGAAAATAATGCTCTGGAAAGTAAATTCGGCAGCACTTCGTGGTATGAATGCAGCACCCTTTCTGAAGTCCCCTGCTTCCCTTTTTATAGAAGTGGAATCCCAACGGTTATCTCTGAAGATGATGGACCTTGAGGCAGATAATTTAGGGAGTAGTGGTCCACTCTGTGGGAATTGGAACTGATCCTTTGACGTGTAATCTGAGTGGGGCGTTTTTGCCTGCATGACGGTCGTCACAAGGTGTGACGGTCGTCATGAAGCTGTGACGGTCGTCACATCAGCAAAAACAGCTTGCTGCGCTTTTCATTGTGTTTTCACTCCTTTTTCGTCCATATTTCATCTGAGATTGCTTCTTTTCTTCATGTTGCCTTGTTTAGACGTGATCGTTGAATACCTGCAAAACATCAGACAAATACACGGAAATAACCCGAAATCGGATCGAAAACGGTTAGACTTTAGTTGAATTATGCACGAAAATATCTATATGATTTCGTGTTATCAAACGTGCCTTTATATTCCCTGTATAACCATGTTCCATTAATTTGAATAATAGTTCAAAGTATGCAAAACCTTTGATACATGGTTCAAACACCCAGAAGAGTCTGTAGAAAATGCTATTTCCACTGATGCAAGTCCCGTCTGGGGTATACACCGACAAGGTCTCCAAGATGGCAATAGTCCCTGGAGCATATTGTTTAAGTGCCACCAAGTATTTTGGAAGTTCTTTGTACGACTCCTCCCAATTTCCGAACACAATTTCACCGCCTTTAGTCCTAGTTATCCTTGATTTCATGTACAATAAAGTATAGTTTTATCTTTGAACCATATGTGAGATTATGGCACTCAACTTCAAAGAAGTATTGCCGCTAATGACTGACAGAACTTCATTGCATATCAACTGAGAGCTGAGTTTGCGATGATCTTACATTGGATTCATGATTATATAAGTGTGTTCTAGACCCATATACTCTATCTTCCATGAATCACTTCTCTTTCAGTAAGATGTTGTCAATCGGAACGAGCACACCTCGTTATGACATTATATCTTATACAGAGTCGGATTCATTCGGTCGACTATATAATCTACTGATAATTCCATGTGATATTGTTTTATAGCTCGAAAAAAATCTTCTTTAGTACGAAAATTGTCTCCCTCTTTTAATACTCCTTCTATTTGCATTTATGGATTGTAAAAAATATCTGTTGATGGTTCTTCTCCACCTAAGTTCAGGCTTGTCATGTGTTGAGGGGGACAATAAACATGACTGACTGGTAATATGTCTTCCTCGTGGTCGACAGTGGAATCGTTTACCATCTCATCAACAACTACCTCAGCTTTTTCTTCTTCGTCCACGACTTCGACTTCAACTTGTTCATCGCCAGATTCGCAAAAGACTTGAGAAGGATCATCATGTTGAGACAGTTGTTGTTGTTGTAATATAATATTAAGCTCAATATCATTGAAACTAGAATACTCATGACTAAGAAACATATTATGAACATCTTCATCATCTCGAACCTTTAATTGATAAAATTTGCATTGGTTGTCGGAAAAAAACACTGGATTATTGTAGATGATCTGACCAACTTGACCACACTGTAATTTCTTTTCTAATCGAGCCATCAAATGGAAAAAAGAACTTTTGTTAATTGAAAAATTAGTAACATCTCTATTTTGAAAATGGAAACCGGTTACGGTACAGTCAAATATCTCATCATTGAGATATGCACTGATCATGTATTGTGGTGTTTGAGCCATAACAAATTTTTCTGTTTACTAGTGTATGATAAAATGGTAGTGTAATAAATGTTAGTTTCAAGTGTATTAATAGACGTCTAGTTTTAATATATTATTGTCTTGTCTCAATTATTTCTGTGTATGAATATTATTTTTTAAAATAAACTTATTAACTTTACAGGCATTAGTCTTACATATCTTCTTCCATGCAATTGTCTTGTCTCATTTATATCTTCTTATCATCTTCCATGCAATAGTCTTATCTTCCTTTATATCTTTTTATCTCCTTCCATGCATTAGTCTTGTCTCTTTTATTACTACCAAAACCCTATTAATGTCTTCTTATGACATGCATTACTCTTGTCTTCTCTATGCTTTACAATATTGTTTTACAAGTTACAATTTTTTTACACTTTTCTCTTAATATTTTCTTACACTATAATAGTCTTACATACTAATATGTTGCTTTGTCACATGTCTTGAATGTATTACACGAAATGTGATAGAGAAAATAATGTGGTAAAGACAAGAATAGTCTTGCATACCTACAAGAATCCCACATGTCTATAATAATGTCTTCTTATCATAATAGTCTTGCATGCCTACAAGAAACTCACATGCATACCGTAATGGAGTAAAGACACGACTATTCTTGCATGCCTACATGATTCTCACTAGCACTACACGAAGACACTATTCTTTATCACACTTCTTACTTGTCTTGCATGCTTACCTTCTTACACTTCTTACACTTCTTGATTACACTTCTTACAAGTCATGCATGATTCGAAGGCTTCACATCCATTTGTAAGAGATTTCTTGCATGCCTTACACAAGCATCTCGTAAAAGAATCCTTACATCGTGTAAGAGATTCCTTACACAATTGATTCTTCATTTACTTTTACACCCATGCGCCATATGGGATGGCGTGTGTGTAAAATTTACACACCCATGTGCCATATGTTATGGCACGTGTATACAAATTTCAAACCCATGCACCTTATGGTATGACGACAAAGAATAGAATCCCATGCAAAACCTAGAACTCACCTGCTGAGAAGAATTTCACTATAAATATGGTATTCTCATCACAACCTTCCAGCAAGCAAGGTATCAACTTCTAGCAAACAAAATATCAACTTTCAGCAAGCAACAAGCTCTTCTCATCACAACCTACATTCATTCCAAGTCACAAAGATGTCTCTACTAACTATGGGCAACAAACACAGAGGAACAATTGAGAATATTATAGAATTTGTACGTGTTTTCTTTATTTGTTTTGTCTCCCCTTACTTAGTTGTGTTTTCTTTATAACTAAGGTGATTTATATTCTTTTTTAGGATGTAACACGATTTCATTGTAGTGCACATGACTATATACCTCACGGCCCAATCATACAAGGATACCTTGAATCATGTGGCTTCGTTGATTTGATAAAAATCACTTCTTACTCAATTGACCCCAAATTTATTCTAGCATTGCTAGAACGACGGAGACCAGAGACCCACACATTTCACCTTCCTTTCGGTGAATGCACCATTACAATTGAAGATGTCTATATGTTATTGGGCCTATGCATCGACGGTAAGGCCGTTAACAAGAAAGTTAGTGTTGATAACCAAATTTGCGAAGATTCGTTGGGCGTCCCTCTTTGTATCGATACACCTCAGCCACAACGTGAAGGTCAACCAAGGGCTCAAGGTATAAATTACCACATTAGAGAACATTATAAAAGTACCATATTAAACGGAGAATCCACCGAGTATGTCAAGATAATTAAAACTCGGTGTTATATTATTGTCGCGGTGAGAATCAGATATCAAGCTATTGAATTAACTTGAATCACAAATCATAAAATAATACCACCGGTCTTTAATTTATCCGAGGGAAGGGGAAAAGAAAGAATAACCCATAAATAAAAATGCAAAGCAAAAAGCAAGGCCTAAAGCTAAGTAAAGAGATATCAAAGGTACGGGGGTTGGTTATACTAAGGGAAGATAGTAGCACCCTAAGCATATGTAGTACTCTACAAGAACCTCTTGAAATATTTGTGTTATTGCTAAAACTATTTGCTAAAGTAAGGATGAGCAAAGAAAAGAGAAAAGATGGAAAAAGAAAAAGGTAGAAAACTAAAAAGGTAGCTCGCTAGGATCTCACAATCCTATGCCTACGTATCCTTAATAAGAAGTCAGAACAATCGTAGTTCGGAAACTACGTGTGGAAAAAAGAAAATGGTGAAAAAAAAAGAAAAGGTTGCTCGCCAAGGATCTGGGCCTTGTGCCTACATATTCTCAAAAGGAACTTTGAGAAATCAGATCGTCTGTAGTTCGTGGAACTACGAGTTGTCAGGTTCTAAGAACCAAGAACAACAAAGACAAGTAAAGAACAGACGAGTGACATGCACAATGACGATAATTTAACACACATTCCCTTCCCTCGGATTAGCATCGCACCTCAAAAATTCATTCAAATGTGCGACCCTCGCGCTAAAGGCGGGAAAAATGCGGTTCAACAGAGTCGCCATCGAACTTTATTTATCCCGAATAAACGGGAAAGGAAAATATCGAGAAAACCTTTTAGAATGAAAGGACAGGAATATGGTAATCGCAATCAATGTTCCAATTCGGGAGTCGGTTACGCAAGAGGAAGATATTAGCACCCCTCACATCTGTTGTACTCAACGGGAACCTCTTAGGGTGATTCACGATGGGCTTTATCTAAGCTTGCTTGTTTTCTTCTCAATGGTAAATGCTAATTGGTAGGATTAAAGGATAAATATGCTAAAGGGAAAATGGGTGGTTATAGGATAGGTTGCTCTCCAAGGATTGGGGGCCCTTGTGCCTACGTATGCTCATTCGGACAATAATGGGAAATCAGAGCGTCGTAGTACGACTACGAGAAATGATAGGGGAAACGAGAGATGGAGGGAATTGTAATCGCCAAGATCATCACAATCTTGTGTGTATGTATCTTACATTCAAAAGAGGAGAATGAAGAGTCAAAGCGTCTGTAGTTCGTGGTGACGACCATGAAAAGAGATAGGGGTTGAATTGAATTGAAGTTTGGTTTTGGGAACGAAAGACTGGGTGACTAACAACCTAAGGGGTGTGCCTCGAGAGCTGTCACTCTAGAATCCAAGGAATGCGAGATTTCAAGAATTCAGTTCTGTCAGAAGTTGATTGAATAGGTTCAAGATGATTGTTGAATGTTTTGAATTCGAAAGAGTGAATGAATAACAACTCAAGGGGCGTGCCTTGAGAGCTATTAATTCGGAGATTCAAGGAATGCTTAGACTCCAAGAATATCCTTCTTTCATAAGTTTGATTACGAAATATGTTTGAATAAGAATTAGGTATTTTAAGACGAAAGAGTGAATGAACGACAACCTAAAGCATGCGCCTCAGGAGCCATTTGTTCGAAGATTTAAAGAATGCTAGACTCCACGAATCTCCTTCTTTTGTTAATTGTTTAAGAAAAGCGTTTGTAAAAGATTGAATCGAATACGTTGCAAAAAGAGGTGGATTGCGAGGCAAAAGGCACTCAGCTTACTACTTGGTTTAAAATAACACTTGACGTTGGATCAAGGGTTTGACTTATATTTGCATGCAAAGCATGGCGGAGTGGAAGTTGGTTTAAAAATGGCTCGACGACGAGTCGAGGGTTTGATTGAAAATGGAACCGGCTTGACGATGAATCAAGGGTTAAGTTATGAGAAACGATACTAGTCCCTGAGGGTGCCCCCAATATCGAAACCACGATGAAATGTGAAATTGTGTGCAATAGGTTGATGGCGAATGCGGACGAGCACTCGACTTACAGAGGGTGTTTGAAAATGGCTCAATGACGAATTGAGAATTAATTTGAAAATGGTTTTAATCTAAGCTAATCCCTATGGGTGCTCCTAGAAGATAAACCATAATCTAAGAAATACGAATGCGTGCATCGAAATGGGAGAGGGATACATGTGAGTTACACGGGATTGCACAAAATAAAATGGTCTCGTTGTAAGGTAACCCAAGAGAAAGTCGTGTGTGTGCGAAGTATCCTAAACTATGCCTTGAGCAAAAGTAGGACAAAACTCTAAGCTAGGGTTTCTGACAAAGTCCAATAGTCCATTGCTCGGACAAATAACCAACAGTCCACCAATTTAGGCTTTTATTGTTTCGATAATTGTTAAGTGTTTTCGAAAGAATGTGAATAGGAGATGATCAATATGGATATGTACAATATGAATAATATGACGATATGAATAATATGGCAAGATATATAACAATATAATCGAGATAATATTCACAATAGTATAATCAAGATAATATTAACAAGTATATGAACAAGATAATATAATTGAGATATAATGACTGAAAGTAAAACAATTGTATATTTGACTGAAAATAAAACAATTGTATATTGAAGGGAAGTAAAGTTAGTGGTTTATCGATTTGTGGATTGAATCGGGATGCAATGTAACACTAAACCGTCGTAGCTCGACTTATGACGAAAGTCGAACTATAGGAGATAGCGTAAGTTAATATTTATGCTAAAAACAAGATAGAGAAAAGATATTGAGGATCATTCTCCATTTTAATCGTGTCGCATGGACGAAAAAGAGGGGGATCTCATCTTACTCATAAACTCGTGTCAATTAATCGAAGGTAGCCTATCACGATCCCAAAGTAAAGAAAATGACCCAAATGGTCATTTTCCATAGATTTGACATAGTGAAGGTTATCGACTTCGATGAATCGACGTTTAAGAATTCAAAGACTTCATTGATCGATAAAAATAAAATAAAATCGGGATGACAAAAAATGAAGAAAATGAAAATAAAAAATGGTCTCGGTTTCTTTGCCAGTTATCAATAGTTTGACTAATGGCGACTTTGTTGATTTCGTCATCGACCGAAAAATAAAATCGAAAACGAAAAAAAAGAAAATAGAAATTAATTGAGATAACTTACAAAAATATTAAGAATTAACAACTTTTTGAACTTGAGAAAAAAAACTAAAAGGTTTTTATTAAAAAACAATACAAAAGAGGGATGCAAGAATTGGATAAGGGGTTATCAAAGTCATGGGCCTTATGAGCCTATCGGACAAGTTTTTCTTTAAAAAAAAACAAGCAAAAATGGGAAAGAAAGCGCTGACAGGCCTCAAGCCCAAATAACATAAGGGCACGTTCTTCTTTTGTCATAATAAAAGGTGAACAATGTTACTGTTACCGGTTTTGCTTCGAAAAAGCACAAGAAAGACAACCATGGTCAACACAACAAGAGGAAGAGAAACCACAATTCAACGATGCCGCGCAAATCACCTTTTCACCGCCACCTCGCAAGTTCAATCGTCACGGTCGGTTCTTGTTCACTCGCTCAACACTCGTCGCAATTTCTTCGATTCCCTTGCGTTCATCTCGTCCACTTTAAATGTTCAGGTTCGATTATCCAATCTTTCTCTCTGTTCTCATTCAAGATTTCACCTCAAATCGAATCTCACCCAGGTTTGTATAATTTTTGGGTTTATTCCACTTATTTCATTCTCATCTCATCTTCTTTTATTCTGATTCAGTTTGAGGGTGTGATTGAGGGATTTAGGGAAAAATGTTTCTATTAGGTTTTGAAGTTTGTTTTGTTGGGTCTTATTCTTCTGTGATTCTGGTTTTTTTGAAAGGGATTATTGATGTTGTGTGGAAGAGAATGGGGTTATGTGAAGGAGTTTTCTTTTTGACAGAAAAAGTGATGGCCTACCCCGAACCTCCCTTATGAATGGAAGGTTGCTTCGATTTTATAGGAAATATTGAGGGTGAAACGGGAAGGGATCCAAAGGAGATATTGTGACGCTTGTGCCAGGTGTGAATCTGATAACTTTGTCGTATGTGCTGCTTGTTACGCAGGTTACGTCTTTTGCGTAACGGGTCTCGTGGAGAAAGCTTGGGGGACCAGTTTTGATGTGTGAATCATTATGGATGAGGACGTGTTGTTGTTGTTGCGTATGTTAGCTGAATGGCAAGATTAATCGTGTGACTGTAGACAGGTCATGTGCTAGCTGGAGATTTCACTCATTTTTGGTTGCAGCTGGTGATTTATTTTGGAGGTTGTGAGTAGCGTGGTGGCTGAATACAGGGTATGGTGCGCAATGTTGTACATAGTGTGTCACGACTTGGTTTCATGGTTGTCGTGTTGTGTACTAAGGCTGAAGTTGTGGATAATGGCTAGTGATTGTGCGTTATGCCTTGCTGTAGCAGGAATTGCATTGCAGTAAAGTAAGATGATGCATCGTTTTGCTGTGGCATATTGACTTTTGTGTATTTTTTGACATGAAATGGGCTGATAAAACAATGTAAACGTAATGGGCCTTTATCAATAAGAAATGTCCTTCTTTTTTTGAATTGAGCTTGTAAGAGAAAAAAGAAAATGGTAATGCCCTTTTTGTAAATGATATGGAATGATATGGGTTTCAAAAAGAATAGTGATGTGTTTTGGTATTTGTGATATGGGCCTATGAAGAAATTTTCCATTTTTGTGGAATGAACCCTCTTTTTATTTATTTATAGAATTTAATAATGATGAGCTTTTTGTGAATCGAATTCGGATGTAAATAGAATTGGAAATGAATCTTGAACTTTGTATCTTGCAATAAGAATAAACTCGACATGATGACTAGAAACTTGAAGCGAGTTTGAAAGGCGAATCCTAATTTTGGATTAATATGTGCACCCTCTATGATGCATGAAACCTTTGATCTTGTATTTTGAGATGAATCCAATATTGAATCCATGATACATTTTGAATTAACCCCTGCTTTTGGTCACAAACGAACCAAACTTGTGACAAATCTTGAATCTGATCAAAATTGGATCCTGAAATAAATCTTGGATGACATGCTTTGGAAATCAAAAGACCATGACTTAAAATATAAACTCCGTAGCATAAAACCCTAATCACAACCTTACTCAAACACCACCTAAACTATGACACATATTCTTACTTGACAAATATTAAATCAAACCATGACGACCCTCAAACCATACTGCACACACCCCTGACTTGAATGAATTTCACACGAGCTTTGATTCAAATCAATCCAACCTTGTGACGTCCATGAGCGTTATTTGATCTGATTTTTTTTGAATAAAGGTTAATGGATGAATGTACAAATTAAGGCAATATACAAGTAGGACAAATTTAAGGTATGACAATTAGGTCACAAGGATCAAAACAAAAGCAACAGATACACAGAAAAACATCATGTAAATGGCAAGCAAGAATACACAGACACAGTACACGAAAAAATATCATGTAATAAACATACAAAAATACGCGACAAAGCATCGCGAATAAAAACCCACAAACAATCACGGTAAAACATCGTGAAGAAATCCAAAGGCAAATACAACAACAATCACGACAAAGCATCATGAATAAAAACCCACAAACAATCACAGCAAAATATCGTGAATCAATCACAACATGCCCAAAATATAGAAATAAATCATTCACAAATAGAATCAGGCAACAAATAGAATTATTAATCAATTTAAATTTAAATATTTAACAAGATTAACTAATAATTTAATTAATCAAATTAAATACAAATATTTAAATTAATTAATAATTACAACATATATTTTTGCATTTTTTAAATATTTAACAATTAATTAATAAAAGATAAATAATTAAAAATATTTTTTTTGTCTTTCCAAATAATATACAAATTAAATATATAAAGAAATAAATAATTAAAACAAAATAATATAAATAACTAATCTAATCACTAAACAAAGACATTTACAAGAAACAATAATCTTGTACCTTGTGACCGCCACTTTTATCTGATAAAGATTAGATGATGGAGTATTGTGTCTAGATGGAGGATGATATTTTATGTGAGGTTAAAGGTACCATGAAGAAAAACAAAATGTAGGTGGTGGTTTATTATTGGGAAAATAAAGGTGAGTTATTCATATCATGGAAGATATTGTGTATGAAAGAGTGATGATAGAATATGGTGGATAGTGAATTTTTAGTTTATGTGGAAGTGTGAGGGTGATGAGAGTATGAAAAAGTAGTATGGTTTATGTGGTTTTAAAGAGAGAAAAGTAGTAGAAAATGTGTAGTGTAAGCTTTGTGTGATGAAGTGATGACACATAACACGGGGAATGAGGAAATTATGGGAAAGTGGTTATGTAGATGAGAACTCAAACAAATCACTTTTAAAAAACTTATTTGACAAGTTTCTAAAAATATATATATAAAATTTATGAGACTTATTTGACAAGTTTCTAAAAAATAACTAAAATTATGAGACTTATTTGACAAGTTTCTAGAAAATAAATAAAATTAAAATTAAAATTAAAAATTGAAATTTAAAAAATTAAGTATAAAATAAGAAAAGGTATTAACTAACAAAAATAAATAAAACCGATTAATTAAAAAATATATTAATTAAAAGTAGAAATAAAAACGGTAAAAAAAACGAATAATTGGACGGGTATCGAAGTGATCATAAAAATAAAATGAATACACCAAAATGATCGGTGTAAAATATACGATTCAGAAAAATACAGCATTTGGTCAAATTTTAAAATAAATTTTACCCGCTAAAATGGCTTAAACTGTTCAAATATGTGACCGAAAAGTGATCAAAAAATTTAAATGAGCACGTCAGGTTAAACTACCTGAAACATAGATTAATGTCACTGAAGTTTGCATGCTCTATTTTAAATATTTTTGTCCACTGATTTTACGCACAGTTTACTTTTAGTTTGACCGATTCGGCTGTAATTCCAAAAAGTTTATTTCAGCTGATAAATTGGGTATTATGCAAGATGCAAGACATGATAAACAGCACAAATGATGCAAAAAGATGTGGGATCTTAGAGTCAAAATTTTGGGTGTGACAGATGCCCCTATTTAAGTTTCTTCGATCCGAAGATGTGAAGATCGAAATCTTCGTCTCGACGAGATTGGAGAGAATTAAATACAAACATGCACAATTTTTTGCCCTAAGATGCCATAAAATTTCTCATGATATGATACAATGTGAAATACAAGACGAAGAGTCTGTGAGGGAAGATGTCACAGGGGATGTATATATATTGGGAAGATGTTGGAACTCCACTGAGGAAAGACTGACAACTTCACGGGAGAAAGTATCTAGGAGACACAATTGAGGAAAACAAAATAATATGAACATCTGTCAAGGTGATAAAGAGTATCCAATAATACTTGGAAAAAGCGGAACAAACCCTAAACAGAAATACATACATCCAGAAAAGCATCAGATTCTGAAAGTAACACACAGTGAAATAACAGAAACATCCAGAAAATAAAAGCAAACTTACTGGGGAAAGAGTCACAGTTATCAGAGATTTTGTCAGAAGAGCAATGAACAAAACTCTAGAAAAGAACAGTAACAACCATCAAAGACATTGAGAAGAACATTGAATGAAACTTTGGAACATAAACAGACGTAAGAGATAAACTAGCAATTGTAACACCCTTTTCTACCCCATAAATATAATGGCAAATCAATCACATTTATCAGAGTAAAATATTGAACGCAATAAAATCATCCCAAAAGGGCGCACATTTCTCAATAATTTAAATATAGTCAATGCTCCGTAAACAACGGATTTTCCCAAAATTACTAAAAAAATATTACTCAAAAGGCAGCGAAACTCAAAAAGGCAAAAATCCAAAGTTTTCCTTGCGCAACAACATAATCAAAATAACAATAATCAATAAAATATGGTTTAACTCAAAGACCCCAACCCGATGTTACACTATCAGAGCAAGACCCTCTAAGTCAACCACAATGGCCAACGACCCAAAAACTTCAAAAAGTCCTCGATGACATCCACGGCTAAACCTGGTCATCTGCATGTTACGCACGTGGAGGCAACATTCAAACAGGCAGGGTGAGTAAAATGATTCATAATAATCAATATAGGAATCAATATATAAAATGGCGTCATTTTCATATTCAACACCATCATAATCATCAAGGAATATCAAAGGCCCCAACATTATAAATTACACCAAATCATCACATAAATGCAAATGCAACATAACTCATGCATGTGGTACCAATCAACAAAATTCGATGGACACTGAGCCATGAACCCTCCATAAATCCACAACAGTAGGATCGATTCTACACGAGAATCGGAGCACAACAAAATACCTCACATCCACACAATGGGACTGAAGCCACAAGAATCAAGGTCCTAGACTGAAGTCCGGAATGCATCTGAATGCATGATGCACACATCAATATCATCCTCATAATAAACTCATTAGGTGCATCATCATTAATCAAAATCATCATAATAATTATGTCATCATGTAATCATAAAAAACTCATAGAATCAACATCATAACTCATCGTTACTCATAGGAATCATCCTACAATCATGTATTAACCTCAGAAGAATCATAGTCATACTCATGATAGTTCATCAAAGAAATTACAACATCAAAACATCAAGACATCACTGCATGAAATCATCATTTGCAAAACTCTGCTACATTCGCTAGCAAATTTATTGTGCGAGTCTGGGGCGAATGTTCACTGTGCGAACTCACGATTACAGCAAATCGCTGTTACGCACCAGCACCAAAATCAGCCCAAAAACCTCTATGACTTCCTTTCCCAGTGCCTTAAAAACATCCCTAAATCGTTCCTAAGGTATTACGGCGATAAAGGCACAAAATCTACGACTTATTAGGCCAATCCCGTATCATATTTACACCTCAAATTCCCATAATTTCTTACAACTACCCCATAGTCATTAAAGTTCTCACAATCAATTACCATATACAGTTAAACAACCTTAACAACAGACTCGGCCACGAAGGCCTAATTTCCCTTACTCTCAAATCATCCACAAACCTATCAGACCATCAGTTCAAATCCCTCAAACTCATCAAACTCACCAGAAAGGCAACAACAATCCAATACCCAAAAATCCCTAAACCCTTAAATCAGCTTTAAACACATTGAATCACATATTGAAAATAATGAAGGCAATACTCCTCATACCTTAATTTCCGACTCTAAGCCTTTCTCCTTGATTCTTGGAAACCTCGCGAAGCTTTTTCCTCAATTCTCTTCCTCGGAGTTGTGGCCTCTATTTCTTCTCTTTTCACGGTCTAACAAGAATGAATCATAATTCCCTCAAAATTCATTTTTGTTAAACCTAACTTTGGACCTATAAAATGGGCTTTCCAATTTCACCCTCACTAACTCCTTCTCAAATGTCCACTTTGCCCTTAATTCACTTATATTTATTTAAATTAATAATAATACCAAATATATTCATATTATATATTATTATTTAAACAAATAACTCAAAAGTCCATAATTCCAAATATTCACACCAACCACCAAAAATCACCAAAAAACGAATATTCATATTTAAATAAATTAGATAAATATTCCAAGAATTTGGGGTGTTACAACTCTCCCCCACTTAAAATAATTTCCGCCCTCGAAAATTACCTCAAGGAAACAAAGTCGGGTATGACTCCCTCATCTGATCCTCACGCTCCCAAGTCATACTCCCTCCAGCTGGTCCTCCCTAAACTACCTTTACAAAGGAAATCTCTTTACCTCGTTGTCGCGGTGAGAATCAGATATCAAGCTATTAATTAACTTGAATCACAAATCTTAATTCACCACCGGTATTTAATTTGTCCAAGGGAAGGGAAAAATATCGAATAAACCCATGAGTATGCAATGCAAAGCAAAACAAAAGAGAATCTAAGGTTCGGGGGTTAGTTAAACTTAGGGAAGGTTTTAGCATCCTAAGCATTTGTAGTACTCTACAGGAACCTCTTGTTTTATTGTATTATTTGTTATTTTGTCTGATGAAGGTAAAAAGTAAAAGGGAGAGACCTAAGGTGTTAGTCCTAAGTATGTTTGCCAAGATATCGCATCTCGTGCCTACGTATCCTGATGGGAGTGGAATCAGAGCATTTGTAGTTCCCCTAAAGGGACGAGGAACTCTTGACTGTGGCCAAGGTTCCAGAAGGGAAGTTGTTGATTGATTTTAGGAGAAGAGACAGGTCGTCATCTTAGGGAGAATACTCGACTTAAAACCACCACAAACATGCGGAAGACGGTCTTTGCTTCACATTGGGAGAATGCATCTAACTTGGATTTATAATCGACAAACATACCACATACCTCTCTCAAGCGGAAAAGATTCTACGTCTTTCTTGATTATGTTGGGGGCAGGAGAATTATATCTCGACTACATAGATGAATCATGTTTAATTCTCTTGTGAAAAAATAGGGGATTTGATTTATAATTTATCTAAATGTTGAAAATCTATGGAATCTATCTTAAGATATAAGGGTGTATCCTAAGATGATCAACCTGAAAGGAATCAGAGATAATATGGGAAATGATGCAAATGATAATGCAATGTGTATGACTTATAAAGTCATACACAATTTCTTCCGTTGGACATAAATAGACAATCAAAAGGATTCAAAAGCCACAAATGAATATCAGACAAAAATAGGCATCATTGAGATGATCTATAATGAGCAAATAGCTAGCAAAGCCTCAACATCAGAATTAAGATCATGAACAAATAAAAGCATATGTACAATAGTCAAGGCATGTAGTCAATATCACAAGGCAAAGCATCTCAAATCAAATAACCATCACATAAGAGGCATACAAGCATTCACACTTCAAGAATCAACAAAAGTAATAGTCCAAGTGTGGAAAGATTATTTACATGGCGAGGATATGAACATGGAAAAAGATTAATTAACTAAGCTCAAAAAGTCGAATAATCGAAAAATCTACTTAATAACTAAAAAATAATAATTAAATAGATTATAATCAAATAAGAATTTAATCGGCTAATTAGCCACTAAAAAAGCAATAGATGGTAAAACAAATAAAATAAAAAAATAGTAAAAAAAATATTTATAAAAATAAATTAAATGATTGATACACTAAAATTACTTATCTTAAAGTAAACAAGTATATAAGACAAAGTTGAAAACAAACATATACATCGTTATGATTAACTACACCAAATTAAATAATAATAATTCTTATATTGAAAAGTATAACTTAGGACAATTAATTAAAAAATGTTATTAGAAACTTTATCTTAAAACCATACCTATTTGTAATAACAACAACAAATTGAATTAAAGTCACACTATTTATCTCTTCCCTCAAAATACATATGAGGTTACAATTACAACGCGATAAACCCGACAACCAAACACAACATAGATCATAGAACAAACAGTATAATAAAGCTCCAACAATGGCCGCAAAATAACCACAAAATATCGAAGCGTTGTCGGAGTTGTGTTGCTAACACTGCGGTTCGAAGAAAGCGTGACGAAGATGGTGCGGGTCGTGATACAAAGTTGGTGCAGTTGTGTGAGTTGTTAAGCCGTAAAAGTACTACAAAAAATACTGGTTTACTGGCGAAATGAATGTTGAACGAAGTTTTAAGTGGTGTTTGGTAGTTTGAAAAAGAAAATGATGGATGAAGACATGAAGAGGGAGTCTGTAGAGTTGATGTTTATCCGCTTTTTCTCTTACGATGACTGCTGCAATGCTTATATATAGGCCTTAGAAGAGTGAATGCTTTGATGAATGAGGAAAACATGCTCTGATTTTCTTTCCTCTTTCAATCCAACATGTTGTGACATTGCTTTTGATTTCTTCCATTTTCAGTTCAGCATGTTTGGGATATGTTTTGGGAAGAAATCATATCTTTGTTCCCTTATTTTACAATGCCATCAATATGTAATATTAGGATTTCAAGTGAATTAAAAACCTCCTAAAACTTAGGGAACACATATATTAAAAAGGTTAAAGCAAAATGTTTGTATGTTTTTTAAAAAAGGAAATGCAATAGTTAAAAAACATTTAATTAAAATAAACTTTAAACTAAAATACCTTATTAAATATAAAGATAATTAAATTAAAAACTAATTTAACTAAAATAATTAAAAGATAATTAAATTAAAAGGCTACTTTAATAAAATAATTAAAAGACTATTTTAAATATAAAAGATAATTAAATTAAAAGATTATTTTAAAAATAAAAGATAATTAAATTAAAATATTATTAAAAATGAAATATAATTAAATCAAAAGACTATTTTTAAAATAAAAGATATTTAAATTAAAAGACTATTTTAAAAATAAAAGATAGTTAAATTAAAAAATTATTAAAAATGAAATATAATTAAATTAAAAGACTATTTTTTTAAATAATAGATATTTAAATTAAAATATTATTTTAAAAATAAAAGATTATTAAATTAAAAGATTATTAAAAATGAAATATAATTAAATTAAAAGACTATTTTTTAAAATAAAATATATTTAAATTAAAAGACTATTTTAAAAGTTAAAGATAATTAAATTAAAAGACTATTTTAAAAATTAAAGAGAAATGAAACGGTTTAAAACAAATAAAAAGTCGGACATCAAAGTGCCTGAAAAAGAAAGCACCAAAATAAACAGCGTGATATGCTATGTAGACGATGCAAAACAAGATCTTAGGGTCAAAATTAGGGTATGACATATGTCCCTATTTAAGTTACTTTTATCCGGAGATATGGAGATTGAAATCTTCGTCTCAACGTGATAGAAGAGACTTAAATACAAACATGCACAATTTTTGGCCCTAAGATGTCACGAAATACTTATGATACCATATGATATGAAATGAATGAAAGACAAGGATCCTGTGGCGAATGATGTCGCAGGGGATTATTGTATACAGAAAACACTGAAACACAACTAGAGGATGAAAGACCCAACGAGGAACAACTTAGCAAACAAGACTCCATGGGGGGAAAGATCCGGCTCGACTAGGGATGAGAGCTAACTCCACGAGGGAAGGGACTGCTAATTGAAAATCACAGGGTAGCTCAAGCACATGGTATTCCCAAACATAACAAAGGTGTGTATTGCATACTACCAAGGATATGGTAGCCTAAACAATAGGAAAGAAACTTGAAAGGAAGGATAACCTACTACCAACAGATGGTAGCCTAAGCAAAGGTATCCAATTGAAATAAGGGAACATATATTACCTACTATCACGTACATGATAGCCTAAGCAAAGGTAATAACCTAAAATAAACTTCCATGATCAAAATATATGATTCAACTTCTTCTTTAACTAAATAATTCAATTAAAAGGGTAAATAAACTCCCCCAATGCTTCAAGGTTGTATCCCATGAACGGGTCTCAGTTTCTTCTTTGATCAAGTATTCCACTTGAAAAGGGTAAAATAAACCTCCCCTCGCTTCAAGGTTGTATCCCATGAACGGGTTTCAGTTTCTTCTTTGATCAAGTATTCCACTTGAAAAGGGTAAAATAAACCTCCCCTCATCTCGGGTCATAAGCCACAGACTGATCTCAGTTTCTTCTTTAATCAAGTATTCCACTTGAAATGGGTAAAATAAACCTCCCCCCGCTTCAAGGTTGTATGCCATGAAAGGGTCTCAGTTTCATCTTTGAAAAGGGTAAAATAAACCTCCCCTCGCTTCAAGGTTGTATGCCATGAACGGGTCTCAATTTCATCTTTGAAAAGGGTAAAATAAACCTCCCTTCGCTGAAGGTTGTATGCCATCAACGGGTCTCAGTTTCTTCTTTGAAAAGTGTAAAATAAACCTCATATCGCTTCAAGGTTGTATGCCATGAACAGATCACAATTTATTCCTGGAAAGATGAATCCTTGTAGGAGAGTATCTTCACAGGGGATCAGAATTCCACTAGAGATTGAAGACTTCAGCGGGAATCTACAACTTACTGGAGATTAGGAAACTTCACCGGGGATCTTCGAAGAGATGCATGCTGGTTAATTTATAAAACATGTCTTCTCAAATAAAGAGAAAGATCAATTGTAAGAATTGTGAGGGCAAAGCCTCATATACTAAACATGTGTGTTTCGATTATGTCAAAACGCAACCACATGGAAGAAGTTATTACCTTTTCCTACATATCTCATTTGCTTGCATCAAACATCTTGAGTAGTGCATTGAGTGTCGTCTTATGAGTTAAACATCTTTGGTATGTTAAAGGTCGCATCTAGAAGAGTCAAAAATAGCAAAATTGGCATTTTTTAAAAAATCGGGTCTTTGAGTCGACCGCTCATCTGCTCCGGCCGACTCATAAAAGGTGTCTGCAAAGTGCATTTTCCACGGGTCGACGCATGCCGACCTCCGGTCGACGCATACTGATAACATTTCTATATGTCTAAAAATACAGACTTTGCATCGACGCATAGTCCTGTTTTGATCGATGCATAGCCTGTTACTTTGCATAATTTGTTATGTCTAAAGAGTTCCGGTCGACCACTCCTTTCTGTATGGTCGACCGTTTTCTATTTTACTGCATAATTCTGGTCTTTCGACTTTGGTTTTGTTTGTTATTTTTGGTATGCTATAAATAGAAAGTTGCTCATTTTCAACAAGAACATTGATACATTGAATCAATTGCAAAACAAGAAAAGTGAAAAAGGTGCCATTAGTTCTCATCATCTTCATCTTCTACATTTCATACCACAACAATCACACACAACACTCTTTGTTGTGCATTATGGACTGTTTGAAGTGATAACATCCGAAGCCGTTGATTGGGAATCCGGTTCGGGTTGAGAGTTTGGCAGATTTTTCTTGAATAAAACCTTGAAGGTTTTGTCCTCCAAGATTCGCCGAATTTGGGGGTTTTTGGTACGAATCTTCTCAACATACATTCAGTTGAGTGAAGGTGATCGAGGAGTGGTTGGTTTCGTCGATCTAGTAGCGGGAATCGGTGAACTGTGAAGGAGAGATTCGGGTTCGATTGGCGAGTGTTTGATATTAGTCGAGATGGGGTTTGGAAATGCAAGGTTGTTCAACCAAGAAGCTGTAATCGGAGGTTCATCCACAAGAAATCGATGGACTTGATTCAACTCGAACCAAGGGACAAGAAGAGAAAGCATCTTCGATAACAAGAAAGTTTGTTTGTGCATTTTCTTGTCTATTCTTGTATAAATGATTCAAAAACAGGTTACATTTATATTATACGAGCTCAATTCTATTGTTAGAATTGAGGGTAGACGTACCCCGAAGCGAGGATGGCGGGGTAACTGCCTCAACAAATCTTTGTGCCTTTTACTTTCCGCATTTTCATTTTGCTTAATATTTGCTTGAATTTAGTTCAAACAATAATATCGAATTAAGGACTGTTGAGTAAGTGTTGAAGTAATTTTAACTATAGTACAATAGTTTATTGTACAAGGAAACTAGGGCTACTTACTCAAGGCCGAAATCACTTGGAGTGCTCCGCACGCCAGGTGTTTGATAAATTGTCTGAACCAAAATTCTCTTGTGTTGTCCAACTATTTTGTTAGCATATAAAGGCATTGGAACTAGTCATACCAAGTAGTGATATAAATCAATCGATAGTGTGACTAGCGTAGTGATTATTATTGCTCATTTCTCATTATCAATTTCTAAAGGCTAGACACATATCCGGTCTTCTAGTAAATGTTCGTTATAGACAGTAATTTTTCCATGGCCGCTTCTGCAATTTAAAAAAAAATTTAAAACTAATTTTATTGGTAGTGCCGACTGGTTTTTTAATAAGGATCTATTCAACCCCCCTTCTAGATTTGTGCCATCGTCTAACAAGTGATATCAGGAGCACTGGTTCACATCGTGCTTCAAGTATAACTTTGTAGAAAATGGATAACGAACCTAAAGGGGCCTATAATAGAGCTCCCGTTTTTAATGGAGAAAATTACAGTTATTGAAAAGACTGTATGCGGGTGCACATTAATTCCATAGATAGAAAAGTATGGAATGTTATTCTCAACGGTCCAATGGAAATAACTATGACCGATGCAAATAATGTGGTTGTGCCTAAGCCCGAAGACTGATGATGATGAGAAAAAATATAATTACGATTGGAAAGCCAAAAATATTTTGATCTCCTCATTAGGAGTTGATGAATATTATAGGGTTTCTCATTGTTTGACAGCAAAAGCTATGTGGGACTCATTGCAAGTCGCCCATGAGGGGACCAATGACGTTAAGCTAGCGAGAAACAACACGTTAACACAAGAGTTCGATCTCTTTTACATGGAGCAAGGGGAAACCATTGCGGACATGCAAAAGAGATTTACTCATCTCATCAATCGATTGCATTCACTAGGTAGGCCAGTGGCCAATGATGTTGCTACTAACAAAATTTTGAGATTTCTTAACAGGGAATGGAAGCCGAAGGTAACCGCCATCAAAGAAGCCAATGACCTTATAATTTTGGATCTAACAACATTGTTTGGAAAGCTGCAAGAGAACGAACAAGTGCTCCTAAGCCTAGAGCAACATGAAAAGAAAGAAAAGAAGGACAAAACAAAGATAACTGAAAAGAAGTCTATTGCTCTCAAGACTTATTCCTCAAAGTCTCAATCTAAGGAGCATAGTGATTACACGTTGAGTGACGATGAAGAAAACGACAAGAGTGAGGACATGGGGCTGTTTGTAAAGCGTTACAACCACTATGTTAGAAATAATGGAATCCAACACTCCGAGAATAATCTTGTCAACTTCCGGAAATAATCTAGGCACTCTAGAAATGATGACACCAAGGGGAACAAAACAAGAGGGTCATGTTACATATGCGGAAAGACCGAACATTATAAACCGAATTGTCCCTTAAACAAAAAGTGCAAAGAAAAGGAATCAAATAGATCACATAAGAAGCAATCAAAGCCGAGGAGAGCATACATAGCTTGGGAAAGCGATAGCGATTCCTCCAAGAATGAAAGCTCAAGTGATAAAGATGAATCCGTAAACTTGTGTCTTTCCGCTTACCAAAAGAATAATAAAAAATAGGTACGACATGCTAAATATGAAAATTCATCTAACATGTCTCATTTTAAATTACAAATTGCATTTAATACTTTGCATTGTGAAGCAAAAGAAGCCTTTAAAAGGCTTGCCTCAAATAATCAAATTTTTGCTCACTTAGAACAAAAGATTCGAGAGTCTGAAAAGAAACTTGAGGCACTTAAAGCTTCCATAGTGGAAAGTACTAAAGTAGGTTGTGAGGATCTAAGAAGTAGAATAGTTAACTTTGGGTGTGACACTTGTTACATTTGGCAAAATGAAGTTAGAAATCTAAATGTCAAACCTAACAAGGCTCTAGAGCCCAAAATTACTTTTGACATCGATAAATCTGATTTTAGAAAGAGTATGGTTAATCCATATCAAAAATACAAATATGTTGTAAGAGATAACGATAGAAAAGGTAATTTAAAAGTTAATTTTTCATGTCTATATTGTTGCAAGAAAGGCCATTCCATTGCTAAGTGCCGTTTTAAGAGATTTTTGGTTCCTAAAGGCATTTATCAGTGGTTGCCTAAATGCGACCATTTGTCACTCACGACTTAGGACCCAATAATCCATTGGGTACCTCCTCTAGTTAATTGTTTTTTCATAGGTACAACATCTTGATACCACCGAGAGAAGACGAGTTCTTGATAGTGGCTGCTCAAGACACATGACAGGAGACATATCTCTCTTCATCGACTTTGTGGCAAAGAAGAAAGGGTATGTAACCTATGGAGATAACAATCGCGGTGCAATACTTGGTAAAGGTAGTGTAGGTAACCCTTATTCCAATACTATATCTGATGTATTGCTTGTCGAGAGTCTTAAACATAATCTCATTAGCATTAGCCAATTATGCGACAAAGGATACAATGTATCATTTTCAAAAGATTGTTGCAAAATTGTGCATAATGATGAAATGAAGAGTGTGTTTAATGGCCTAAGAGTAAACAATGTCTATACGCTAGACTTGAATGAAGTATCTTTGACAAGTGACAAATGTCTCATGACAATGAGTGAGGACTCATGGTTATGGCATAGACGTTTAGCACATGTCAACTTTGACTTGCTTAACAAGGTAGTTTCCAAAGATCTAGTCCTAGGTCTGCCCAAAATAAAGTTTACCATGGATCACCTTTGTGATGCTTGCCAAATGGGAAAGCAAACAAGGATCTCTTTTAAATCCAAAAATATCGTTTCAACTATGAGACCTCTCGAGCTTCTCCATATGGATTTATTCGGGCCATCTAGAATTAAAAGCCTAGGTGGTAACTATTATGGTTTTGTAATAGTTGATGATTTTTCTAGATTCTGTTGGACTATCTTCTTGGCTAGCAAGAGTGATACATTCACCGCCTTTGAAAGATTTGCTAAGCCTTCCCAAAATAAATTAAACACAAACATTGTCTCAATTAGGAGTGACCATGGAGGTGAGTTTGAAAACTATTTGTTTGAAGAATATTGCGGTAAACACGGAATTGATCATAACTTCTCCGCTCCACGTACTCCTCAACAAAATGGGGTTGTGGAGCGCAAAAATCGTATTTTAGAAGAATTGGGAAGAACAATAATCAATGAAAGTGCATTACCTAAATATTTTTGGGCCGACGCCATAAATACGGCATGTTATGTTTTGAATAGGGTGCTCATCCTCCCCATTCAAAATAAAACACCGTGTGAACTTTTAAAAGGGCACAAGCTGAATGTATCTTATCTGCATGTCTTCGGTTGTAAGTGTTTTGTGTTGAATAATGAAAAGGAAAACTTAGGCAAATTTGATAAGGATGACGAAGGTATCTTCCTCGGATACTCTAAGTCAAGTAAAGCTTATAGAATTTATAATAAGAGATTACTTACCGTTGAAGAGTCTGTACACGTAACATTTGATGAATCTTATCCGAGAGACGTCGGAAAAGGTAGTGTTATTCATGGTGTAGGTACATCTACAGAAGACATACTCAAAGGTGCCGAGTCGAGAATTAATCAACCCGACCAAGCCAAAGTTGAGGAAGAGAAAGATGACCGCCATGAGGAAACCGAGGAAGTTCATCCGTCTATAAAAGATGATCTCTTCCAGCTTGGAAGTCTTCCAAAGACCATCCAATCGATGACATCCTCAGTGATATCTCAAAGGGAGTTACGACTCAGTCTAAGATAAGTAATTTCTGTTATCACTTCGCTTTCATTTCACAAATGGAACCTAAAAACCCTAAAGACGCCTTACTCGATGAGCACTGGTTTTTATCTATGCAAGAGGAACTTAATCAGTTGAAGAGAAATGAGATTTGGGACCTTGTCCCTCCTCCGCGAGGTCATCGAGTAATCGGCACCCGATGGCTGTTTAGGAACAAGTTGGATGAAAACGGGGTACTAACCCGCAATAAGGTGCATTTAGTCGTGCAAGGGTATAACCAAGAGGAAGGCATCGACTATGAGGAGACTTATGCGTCGGTTACCCGACTCGAGGCTATACGCCTTTTACTTTCCTTCGCTTGTGCAAAAAAATTTAAGCTATTTCAAATGGATATAAAAAGTGCATTCCTTAACGGTTATATAAATGAAGAAGTTTATGTTGCACAACCTCCAGGTTTTGAGTCTCATGAATATCCCGATCATGTATACAAGTTAAAACGTGCCTTGTATGGACTCAAGCAAGCCCCTAGGGCTTGGTATGAGTGCCTAAGTAAGTTTATACTTGATCAAGGGTATTCAAGAGGCAAGGTCGACATAACCCTCTTCATTAAGAATCAAGGAAAACACTTGATCTTGGTACAAATTTATGTTGATGACATTATATTCGGATCAACTAACATGAATCTCGTAAGAGAGTTTTCTAACCTAATGCAGGGTGAATTCGAGATGAGTATGATAGGAGAACTCACATACTTTCTTGAATTACAAATCAAACAGCTTGAGGAAGGAACGTTTGTAACTCAAACAAAGTATTGTCTTGAGCTTCTCAAGAGGTTTGACATGGAAAATTCCAAAGCCATTGACACACCAATGCCGACATGTGCAAATCTGAATAGAGATGAAAGTGGTAAGGATGTAGAGGTAAAAAGATATCGAGGTATGATCGGCTCTCTTCTTTATCTTACCGCCTCTAGACCCGATATTATGTTTAGTGTTTGCATGTGCGCTAGATATCAATCTTCTCCTAAGGAATCCCATTTAAAAGCTGTTAAACGCATACTTCGATACCTTTCGGGTACTCCAAAGTATGGGCTATGGTATTCCAAAGGAAACGATTGTTCTTTGGTTGGATTCTTCGATTCCAATTTTGTCGAGTGCAAATAGGATAGGAAAAGTACTAGTGGTACGTGTCACCTATTTTCAAACTCTTTGGTTAGTTGGCATAGTAAGAAACATGTTTCTGTTGCCTTGTCAACCGCCAAAGCAGAATACGTTGCCGCTGGCAGTTGTTGCGCTCAAGTCTTATGGCTTAAGCAACAATTGTTAGATTTTAACCTCAGACTTGAGCGTATTCCGATCTTTTGTGACAATACTAGTGCAATTAATCTTACCAAGAATCCCGTGCTGCATTCACGCACTAAACATATCGAAATTCGACACCATTTTCTTCGGGATCATGTGGAGAAAGGAGATGTTGTTTTTGAACACGTTGGCACTACAAATCAACTAGAGGATATATTCACAAAACCGCTTGCTACTGAACCTTTCTTTCATATCCAATGAGAACTTGGTATTCTCGAAATTTAGGATCGTGTTTAGTAATACTTCTTGCACATATTTTATTCATCTCTGTTTATACCTACTTTGGTCATCGAATATCTAACCAATTGAAGATGTTGAAAGTATAAGCGTATATGCATCAAGTTACTCTCAGCATAACGGTGATATCTTTCCTTAACTCTCTCTTTCTCGATTTTATGTTCACACAAAATGTTTTCAATTGTGTGTTATATGTATCATTTAAGTCATAACATATGTATCTTGCCTATTTGAATGCTTGAAGTTTGTTGTGGCTGGTTATTTATGCATATTTGTTGCTTATATGTTCATAAATATGAAATTTGCATGTTTTGTCTGCATGAGTCGACCCAAACAGGGTGCAGTCGACTCACAAAAATGTTCCCAAAATTGAAATTTTTGTTCGGGTATGCTCAGGTCGACCTACCGGTCGACGCATACCTGTTGATTTTTGGACGTGGCAATTTTAACACAGTATGCGTCGACGCATGCAAAGGAGCGGTCGACGCATCGCGCGAAAAATGTCAATTTTT
Source organism: Lathyrus sativus (assembly GCA_963859935.3). Taxonomy (NCBI): domain Eukaryota; kingdom Viridiplantae; phylum Streptophyta; class Magnoliopsida; order Fabales; family Fabaceae; genus Lathyrus; species Lathyrus sativus. Next base: position 66,892,075 of record OZ012735.1, read on the forward strand.
TTTTAAAATCGTTCAAAATCCCCACGATTTCAATTTTTATGACTCACTAATTGTCTATCATTACTTTTTGCATTGTAACCTTACTCTACATTACACCTACACTCCATCATTGTCCTCTCCCTAAAACCTATCTAGCTTCTACAAAAAGGGTAAAACTCTTAACACATTCAAAACATCTTATCTTACCTTGCAAATCATAATTAATCCATACCTCTATCTATTCTCTCTTCGAATTCAACCATCACGGTTGTAAGAAGAGTAACAGGTAAAAGAACTTCAAGGGCCTCCTCATCTGCTTCCATTCCGATTTCCGCCGTATCCTTGGTACCTCCGGTGTTCACTGAAAGTTTCACCAAGAACTTCAGTAAAAGAGTCATGGTCAAGCAACACACATATTATCATCTCTCGGTGGAGCGCATGCACCTTCCTCGTATCATCGAACTTCTTGATTTTCAAGGAATAAACAACTTTTGGAATGTAATGAAAAATATAATGAAGATCTGGTTCGTATTTTCTACACATGTCTTCATGACAAATTTCGGGGTTCTTAATTTCACACTCAGGTTGGAAATAAAAAGGTTAATGTCACTCCTACTGTCTGGCAAAAGTACTTTGATCTATCTTTTGATTCAGACAAACCTCTCTATGAGGTCACTGATGCACACACAGTGGAAGACTATGAGTTTAAGACAGCCTTGAACTCTATGTTGAAAAAACCGTATCCGGCTCATATTGTGGCAAGTGACGTGTTTCCTAAAACCGTTACCACAGGTAAGTTGAAACCACAGGATCGGATTCTACAATGGATAGTCACTCGCATTTTGCGGCCTAAGAAAGGTGGTTTTTCTCGGGTAGATCAGGCGGAAGTTCACTTGATGTATATTTTGAGAAATAAGATTAAGATTAATTGGCCGTACTACATTGCAAGTAGGATTTACGCTTTGAGGGACTCAGGTCGGGGTACAACTCTCTCTTACGGGGCCATTATTCAAGAGATTCTGACTAACACTAAAGTTGTGTATCCAGAATTTCCATATAAATCACTTACTTCGGATCATGAGTTTTGTCAGAAAACTCTTTCCATGATGGGTTATATCTGGTCTCATGATGAATAGTGGTACAAATTTTTTGTTAAAGCCACTACTTCCCAGTTAGAAAAATCCGATGAGAGTGATGAGGAAAGTGAAGAAGATGAAGAAGAAGAAAAGTCCCATGGAAACTACCAATCAAGTAAATGAGGATTGGGTTGCACACACATCTCTCATAGATTCTAGTAATAATCAAGGTTGGGGCCAATGACAACATACAGGGTGGACAAAGTTGCGTGAATATTACCAACCCCCACAATACTCGGAGTATCAAGACAATTCGCAGTGGGGTCATGAGCAATCTCAAAATTGGGGTAATGAGGAATCTCCTAAGTGGAGATATGGAGCGCAACCACACTTCACAAACCCTCCGCAATAATATTCGTCAGAACTTACCGACATGATGAGGGACATGCAATTAGAGCAACGTACCTTCATGAATGCTCAGGAAGAGCGGCTCGCCCAAATTCAGATCCAATTAAAGACACACACCGAAAGATTCAACACCTTATCCTCCAATATTAATGCACGGTTAGATGCTCTAGCTGAATCGACTGAAAGTCAGGAGCAGACGATTTCACATAGCCTAAATACCTTGAACAATGTTGTTTTGCAATTTACTGACATGGCCGATCCATATCGTGGACGAGGCCACTACTTCAGGGGGAAAGGACATTGAAGCATATGCATTTAGCATTCCTGCTTTTAATTTTTTTGTTGTTTTGTTCTTTTGCAATGTATTAATTACTTTCTATTTGTGACAATGACTTGTAGTTTGATTTATTTGGCATTTTATAGCAAATATTGTTCTGTATTTTATTTTTATCTATTCATGTCTCTATCATTGACATTATCATGTGTGGATAATTGTTCATGTTGTGTGTACCTGTTGTATCTCTTTTGATTTGAGCATTTTTTTCTTAACCAATCTCTCTTTCTTTTTGATGTTTTCAAACGGGGAGAAGAGTGTGGCAAAGATCATAGTAAAACCATGAAGCGTCGCAAATGAGGACATCGCAAATAAAGGCATTAAGCAAGAGGGAGGTTAATACCGCACATCACACAAGCTGGTTTTACATATTTCGCCATCATCAAAAAGGGGGAGTATGTGAGGGCAAAGCCTCATATACTAAACACGTGTGTTTCGATGATGTCAAAATGCAACCGCATGGAAGAAGTTATTACCTTTTCCTACATATTTCATTTGCTTGCATCAAACATCTTGAGTAGTGCATTGAGTGTCGTCTTATGAGTTAAACATCTTTGGTATGTTAAAGGTCGCATCTAGAAGAGTCAAAAATAGCAAAATTGGCATTTTTTAAAAAATCAGATCTTTGAGTCGACCGCTCATCTGCTCCAGTCGACTCATAAAAGGTGTCTACAAAGTGCATTTTCCACGGGTCGACGCATGCCGACCTCCGGTCGACGCATACTGATAACATTTCTATTTGTCTAAAAATACAGACTTTGCGTCGATGCATAATCATGTTTTGGTCGATGTAACAGCCCAATTTTTAATAATTAATTATTTATGTTAATTAATTGATTTATGTGATTTCTTTAATTTAAATGAATGGGTAGATATTTTGAGAGAAGAAAATATGATGGAGAGGAATAGAATAGAAAGAGATATAAGAGAAAGAGGAGAGAAAAGAAAGGATAGAAAGAAAAGAAGGAAAAGAGAGAAAGAAAGAGGAAGAAAAGAAAATAGAGGAAAAGCTTGGATTCATCAAGATCAACGTCTAGGATTCGATTTAATCGGGTAAGGGTGTGAAATCTTATTATCTTCTCAATGTGTATGATTATGTATGCTTTTGTGGGATTGTTTGGAAGTTTTCCATCTTTTCCATTCTAGGTCAGAAATGGTTCAATCGGTAGGAATCGATGATTTAATGGTTAGAATCTGGAATTAATGGTGTAGTTTAGTCGAGGAATGTTAGGCTAAGACTAATGTAACTTGTTGGAATTGAATCGAGTGATTTCGGGAGTTTCTAAGGTTTTTGGACAGTTGGGGTTTTAGAGTACGAAGACGCTCGCTAGCACGTTCGCTAGGCGAGCAGGGTGGCGAGTGTTCGCTAAGCGAGCTGCCAGCGAACGTCCCCAGACTTGGGTAGAATGGAAATGATCCTTTTCGCTAGTGGGGAGTGATGTAGCGAGTTGTTCACTAGGCGAGGCTCCAGCGAGCCAGTAGCGAATCCTTCCAGTAGCTTCTGTTTGCCTTCGCGAGCTTGTTCGCTAGGCGAACCAGCAACGAGTGTTCGCTAGGACCTCCCTAGGCGAGTGGTCCAGTGAGCGTGACAATGTTTGATTTTCTTGCTGTTTCCATCCAATGTCGATTCTTCGATTCGAATTGATTAACCCTTTCTCTTAAGGCATAGTTGTATGCTGTGATATGTTATGCTGTGGGTAGCCGTATGGCGTGAATCCTAGATTATGGAATGATTGTGAATTGTGGCCGTTTGGCAATTATATGCATTGCTTAAAATTGATTAATAGTGCATGAAGATTGTGATTGAATCTAATTGATTCTTGTGTATTACTTGATAAATGTAATGATGATGTTGAGAGTAGGAATACTTTGATTATTATGAAATGTGGTGTGTGTGCAATCATGTTATAATTCTTGTGTGATGAATTATTTGAGAATGCATGAGATTAAGATGCGAGAACGGTCTTAAGTGCATTTGGTTGTTGATTGCATATGCATCATTTGGTCAAGAGGCAATACTTGCTAGTTTCGTGGAAACTAGTGACTTGTCCCAAACCTAGAGAGGGGTTTGAAAGCTTAGAGGACGAGCTTTTGTTTGTTATTGGTCTAGAGGACGGACCCGGTTAAAATGTAAAAACCTAAAAATAATAACAAGTGTTGGTACCACATGGCATGAGTTGCATTGAGTCTCATGGCATAGATAATTGTTGTATTGAAAGTATGCATATGTGTATGAATTGTTGAACTGAGATTGTGAATTGGTGAATAAACATAATTGTAAATGTTTATGTGGAATGAGTGAATTGTGGATGTATGCATGAAGAACGTGTTTGGTGATTATCCATACATTGGTATATAAATTGTGATGTATGTGGATGACTTGTGGTGAGAATGTTGATTGTAGATATTTATATACATACATACATACATACATATATATATATATATATATATATATATATATATATATATATATATATATATATATATATATATATATATATATATATATATATATATATATATATATATATATATATATATATATATATATATATATATATATATATATATATATATATATATATATATATATATATATATATATTTCTCACCCTTCTGCTGTTTTATGATGCTCTTTGAGGCATTGCAGAGTAGGTTGGCTGGAGGTCCTTTTTGTGAAGCGTGCTTTCATCTTTTGGTCAGTTAGATAGGATGTATAGGATTCTTTTGTGATACATTGTATATGTATCTATTCATTTGGTCGAGTCATGCTCTGGTCATGTAACACTGGGATTGCTTGGTTTATATATTTTAGAGATACATTATGTACTTTATACTATGTTTTTATAGTTATCGAATTATTATGATGTTGGCCCCAGTGCCTAATGATGTTGATTTAGGTGGTGAATTCAAATGTTTCTTTTACGAAGATTGTGATATAATTGAATCTGCTGCTAAATGCAAAATGAAACTTTGAAAAGTATGATTATTTGTTGAAGTTTTAATGAGCATGACAGGTGGCTTTGATGTTTGAAAGTTATGTGTGACGCCCTTTTGTGAATGCATGATTATTTACTCTGATTATTCATATATTTTCTGTGGGGTTTAGAAGGGTGTTACATTAGTGGTATCAGAGCAGGTCGGTCAGTTGGCCAAGTTGTTAATGTGTTTATTCCTTTATATATATTTGATATGTATGTATGGCACTATCGATATTGTTAGTATTATGAAGTTTTGTTGTTGGGATCCAGAACAATGGTCGCCGGTAGGAATGATGAAGCGATTGCCGAAGCTTTGGCGATGTTGGCTGAAGCGATTGGACAGAATCCTCAAGCCAATGTGAATGCTGGAAACAACGCCGATGACGAGTTTCGTGCTTTGGGAAGGTTTCAAAGGAACAATCCGCCAATTTTCAAGGGAACCCATGAACCTGACAAAGCACAGGTATGGCTGAAAGCGATCGAGAAGATCTTTCGAGTCATGAGCTGTTCAGATGCACAGAGGGTGCAGTTTGGCACTCATATGCTTGAAGAGGAAGTTGAGGACTGGTGGAGTAACACTCGTCAGAGGTTTGAAGAAGAGGAGATGGTGGTTACTTGGGATGTTTTTATAGAGACATTTCTGGAAAAGTATTTTCCAGAAGATGTGCGTGGTAAGAAGGAAATTGAATTCCTTGAGCTGAAGCAGGGTAACTCAACTGTGGCCGAGTATGCAGCAAGGTTTGAGGAATTGATTAAGTTTTGTCCCCATTACAACACTACCAATACTGAGAGATCCAAGTGTCTCAAGTTTGTGAATGGTTTGAGGTCTGAAATCAAGCAAGCCGTTGGTTATCAGGAAATTAGGCGATTTTCTGAGTTGGTGAACAAAAGCAGAATTTATGATGAAGATAGTAGAGCTAGATCTGCCCACTATAAGAGTTTAAATGACAAGAAAGAAAAAGGCCAATTCTGAGGGAAGCCGTATGTGACTCCTGCTGATAAGGGGAAACAGAAAACTGGTTACGGCAAGAAGCCGAGTGGGGGAGGATTTTCCACTCCAGTGAGATGTTACCAATGCGGTAAAGAAGGACATCGTGCTCCTGAGTGCAAAAGCATTGAGCAGAAATGTTTCAAGTGTGACAAGCCAAAGAATACTCAAGGGAATGGGAAGGTGTTTGCTCTATCAGGATTGAAGACTGCTAGTGAAGATCGGTTGATCCGAGGTACGTGCTTCATTAATGCTATACCTTTGGTCGCTATAATTGATACTGGAGCTACACATTCCTTTATTTCCTTTGATTGTGTTAAGAGATTGAATCTTGAGTTGTCTGTTATGAGTGGAGGTATGGTTATTGATACTCCTGCTATGGGTTCAGTAACGACCCCTTTTGTGTGTTTGAATTGTCTGTTGAGTATTTTTGGTAAAGATTTTGGAGTTGATTTAGTGTGTCTTCACTTAGATCAGCTTGATGTTATTCTTGGGATGAATTGGTTGGAATTCAATCGTGTTTATATTAATTGTTTTGACAAAACGGTTATTTTTCCTGAACCTGATGATGTAGGAGACTTGTTTATGACTGCTAAGCAAGTGAAGGAATCAGTGCAAGATGGAGCAAAGGTATTTATGTTGATGGCAACTTTGAACATTGGAGAAAATGGAGCAATTAATGCTTTACCGTGATTTTCTGGAAGTTTTTCCTGATGAGATAAGAGAATTACCGCCGGAACGAGAAATGGAGTTTGTGATCGACTTAATTCCTGGAACTAGTCCAATATCGATGGCTCCATATCGTATGTCCGCTTCGGAATTGAAAGAGTTGAAGAGTCAACTTGAAGATCTACTTGAGAAGAGGTTTATTCGTCTGAGTGTGTCACCGTGGGGTGCACCAGTTTTGTTGGTTAAGAAGAAAGAAAGTTCTATGAGACTTTGTGTGGACTACAGACAATTGAACAAGATGACCATCAATAATAAGTATCCACTTCAGATGATTGATGATTTGATGGATCAGTTGATCGGTGCGAGTGTCTTTAGTAAGATAGATCTGAGATATGGGTATCATCAGATTCGTGTGAAGGCCGAGGATATTCAGAAGACTGCTTTTAGAACGAGGTAAGGACATTATGAGTATTTTGTGATGCCATTTGGTGTGACTAATGCACCAGGTGTATTTATGGAGTACATGAATAGGATTTTCCATCCTTATTTGGACAAGTTTGTGGTTGTGTTCATTGATGATATTTTGATTTATTCGAAGAGTGAAGAAGAACATGTCGGGTATTTGAGGATTGTGTTATCTATGTTAAAAGAGAAGCAGTTGTATGCTAAACTTTCTAAGTGTGAATTTTGGTTGAAGGAAGTGAGTTTCCTTGGTCATGTGATTTCGAGTAGAGGTATTGCAATTGATCCGTCAAAGGTTGAAGCGGTATCTCAATGGGAGACTCCAAAATCAGTTTTTGAGATTAGAAGTTTTCTTGGTTTGGTAGGTTATTACCGGAAATTCATTGAAGGATTTGCCAAGTTATCATTACCGTTGACGCAGTTGACTAGGAAGGGTCAAGCTTTTGTTTGGCATGCAAAGTGTGAAGGAAGTTTTCAAGAGCTTAAGAAAAGATTGACGAGAGCTCCTGTTTTAATTTTGCCGAATCCGGCAGAACTGTTTGTCGTGTATTGTGATGCTTCTTTGATGGGTTTAGGAGGTGTGTTGATGCAAAATAAACAAGTTGTAGCTTATGCTTCGAGGCAACTCAAAGTGCATTAGAGGAATTATCTTACGCATAACTTAGAGTTGGCCGCCGTTGTATTTGTGCTGAAGCTTTGGAGGCATTATTTGTTTGGTTCGAGATTTGAGGTATTTAGTGATCATAAGAGTTTGAAGTATCTCATTGATCAGAAAGAATTGAATGCAAGGCATAGGAGATGGTTGGAACTTCTGAAGGATTAAGATTTCGATTTGAATTACCATCCGAGTAAAGCAAATGTGGTAGCTGATGCATTGAGTAGGAAATCGTTGCATATGTCGATGATGATGGTGAAAGAGTTGGAAATGATTGAGCAATTTCGCGATTTGAGCTTAGTGTGTGAGAAGACTTCTTACGGAGTTAAGCTTGGTATGTTAAAGCTTACTAGTGGTATTCTTGATGAGATTCGAGAAGGACAGAAATCTGATTTGGGTTTAGTTGATCGGTTGACTTTGATCAATCAAGGTCAAGGTGGTGATTTTCGGATTGGTGAAAATGGTATCATGAAATGTCGTGACAGAGTTTGTATTCCTGATATTGTTGAGCTGACGAAGAGTATTCTTGAAGAAGGGCATCATAGTGGATTGAGTATTCATCCAGGTGCTACTAAGATGTATCAAGATTTGAGGAAAATATTTTGGTGGCCTCGTATGAAGAAGGATATTGCCGAGTTTGTGTATTCTTGCTTGACTTGTTAGAAGTCAAAGATTGAGCATCAGTAACTGTCAGGTTTGATGCAACTGTTGTCTATTCCTGAGTGGAAATAGGATAACATATCTATGGATTTTGTGTCTGGTTTACCTAGGACGCCGAGTAACTTTGAAGCTATTTGGGTTATTGTGGATAGATTGACCAAATCTGCTAACTTTATTCCTATACGAATGAATTACCTGTTGGAGAGATTGGCAAAGTTGTACATTGAAAGGATTGTCATTTTGCATGGTATTCCGTCTAGCATTGTGTCAGATAGAGATCCGAGGTTTACTTCGAGATTTTGGAAGAGTTTGCAAAGTGCTTTGGGTACGAAGTTACGTTTGAGTTCTGCTTATCATCCGCAGACCGATGGTTAGACTGAGAGGACGATTCAATCACTTGAGGATCTTTTGAGAGCTTGTGTATTGGAGAAGGGAGGAGCTTGGGATAACTACTTACCTTTGATTGAATTTACTTATAATAACAGTTTTCATTCGAGTATTGGTATGGCACCGTTTGAGGCATTGTATGGTAGACGGTGTAGGACACCATTGTGTTGGTATGAGTCTGGAGAGAGTTTTGTTGTTGGACCCGAGATAGTCCAGCAGACTACCGATAAGATTAAGATGATTCAAGAGAAGGTGAAGATTTCTTAGAATCGTCAAAAGAGTTATCATGACAAGAGAAAGAAAGCACTTGAATTTCAGGAAGGGGATCACGTGTTTCTTCGAGTTACGCCAATAACTAGTGTTGGTAGAGCGTTGAAGTCGCGTAAGTTGACGCCACGTTTTATTGGTCCTTATCAAATTTTGCAGAGGATAGGAAAGGTAGCCTATCGGGTTGCTTTACTGCCATTGCTTGCTAATCTCTATGACGTGTTCCATGTATCTCAGTTGAGGAAATACATTGCGGATCCGTCTTATGTAGTCCAAGTGGATGATGTGCAAGTGAGAGATAACTTGACTGTGGAGACATCACCTATGCAGATAGAGGATCGGGAGCTGAAGCAACTTCGAGGTAAAGAGATTTCTTTGATGAAGGTCGCTTGGGGAGGACCGACTAGTGGAAGTGTGACTTGGGAGCTTGAGAGTCAGATGACGGAGTCTTATCCCGAATTATTCGTTTAAGGTAATTTTCGAGGGCGAAAATCTTTTAAGTGGGGGAGGGTTGTAACATCCCAAATTTTAATAATTAATTATTTATGTTAATTAATTGATTTATGTGATTTCTTTAATTTAAATGAATGGGTAGATATTTTGAGAGAAGAAAATATGATGGAGAGGAATAGAATAGAAAGAGATATAAGAGAAAGAGGAGAGAAAAGAAAGGATAGAAAAAAGAAGGAAAGGAGAGAAAGAAAGAGGAAGAAGAGAAAAGAGAAGGAAAATAGAGGAGAAGCTTGGATTCATCAAGATCAACATCTAGGATTCAATTTAATCGGGTAAGGGTGTGAAATCTTATTATCTTCTCAATGTGTATGATTATGTATGCTTTTGTGGGATTGTTTGGATGTTTTCCATCTTTTCCATTCTAGGTCAGAAATGGTTTAATCGGTAGGAATCAATGATTTAACGGTTAGAATCCGGAATTAATGGTGTAGTTTAGTCGAGTAATGTTAGGCTAAGACTACTGGAACTTGTTGGAATTGAATCGAGTGATTTCGGGAGTTTCTGAGGTTTTTGGACAGTTGGGGTTTTGGAGTACGCAGACGCTCGCTAGCACATTCGCTAGGCGAGCAGGGTGGCGAGTGTTCGCTAAGTGAGCTGGTAGTGAGCTACCAGCGACTGTCCCCGGACTTGGGTAGAATGGAAATGATCCTTTTCGCTAGTGGCGAGTGATGTAGCGAGTTGTTCGCTAGGCGAGGCTCCAGCGAGCCAGTAGCGAATCCTTCTAGTAGCTTCTGTTTTCCTTCGCGAGCTTGTTCGCTAGGCGAACCATCAGCGAGTGTTCGCTAGGCGAGTGGTCCAGCGAGCGTGGCAGTGTTTGATTTTCTTGCTATTTCCATCCAATGTCGATTCTTCAATTCGAATTGATTAACCCTTTCTCTTAAGGCATAGTTGTATGTTGTGATATGTTATGCTGTGGGTAGCCGTATGGCGTGAATCCTAGATTATGGAATGATTGTGAATTGTGGCCGTTTGGCAATTATATGCATTGCTCAAAATTGATTAATAGTGCATGAAGATTGTGATTGAATCTAATTGATTATTGTGTATTACTTGATAAATGTAATGATGATGTTGAGAGTATGAATACTTTGATTATTATGAAATGTGTTGTGTGTGCAATCATGTTATAATTCTTGTGTGATGAATTATTTGAGAATTCATGAGATTAATATGCGAGAAGGGTCTTAAGTGCATTTGGTTGTTGATTGCATACGCATCATTTGGTCAAGAAGCAATACTTGATAGTTTCGTGGAAACTAGTGACTTGTCCCAAACCTAGAGAGGGGTTTGAAAGCTTAGAGGACGGGCTTTTGTTTGTTATTGGTCTAGAGGACGGACCCGGTTTAAATGTAAAAATCGAAAAATAATTACAAGTGTTGGTACCACATGACATGAGTTGCATTGAGTCTCATGGCATAGATAATTGTTGTATTGAAAGTATGCATATGTGTTTGAATTGTTGAACTGAGATTGCGAATTGGTGAATAAATATAATTGTAAATGTTTATGTGGAATGAGTGAATTGTGGATGTATGCATGAAGAATGTGTTTGGTGATTATCCATACATTTTTATATAAATTGTGATGTATGTGGATGACTTATGGTGAGAATGTTGATTGTAGATATATATATATATATATATATATATATATATATATATATATATATATATATATATATATATATATATATATATATATATATATATATATATATATATATATATATAGTTATAGGTATAGTTATATATATAGTTATAGGTATTGATTATTATGATAGTATTTCTCACCCTTCTGCTGTTTTATGATGCTCTTTGAGACATTGCAGAGTAGGTTGGTGTTGCACCCTAATTTTTGACCTTAAGATCCTACCTCCTTCATTTTTAGTTTTTTATCGTGTTTTCTTTGTGCTTTTGTACGTGTGTTTATTATTACTAACAAGTGTGTACAGGTGTATTAAATTCCAGTGAAGATGACACTTGTATTTCAATCCTTCTAGACATGGCCGTTTGGTTCTTATTCAGGTTATGATTTTGGCGATTTCATCGTCTTAAGTAGTCGGTGGCAAGTTCAAAGAAATCTTCATGTGGTTCCTACCAAATCTTGATTCCAAATACGAGAAACAAGTTTTATCAAAGTTCATAACGAAGTTCACAGGCCGGATTGATTTCGAAATTATTTATTTGGTCTCCGAAAAAATATGTTAAGAGTTTGATCTCATTCATCTTCTTCAAGCTGACGGATAAATTCATACAAATAAAGTTATCACATATCTTGAAAGTAAAAATGCAGGCTGCGCGAGATAGAATATCACAAAAAGCCAAATTCATGATGAACTTTCGTTTGACCAATGCACTGATACACTTTGTGGATATCGCCACTTTATTTTATTGAGATAAGATTCCTTGGAATGAAAGAAAGAGCCTTTGATTAACTAATTGGACAGGTTGATTCCAAGTTGGGTACTTTAGCTATTCAAATCTTATTTTCCTTTAAGAACATGAAGATATTACACAATACCAACAGTCAGATTACTTTGTTTTAAGGCATCAAAGCATCAAAGCATCAAAGTTATTTACATATGTTCATACAGATTCTGGGAGTATAATAAAGACAAACATCACAATCAGGCCCTGTCATACTGCTAAAATATTAAGGGGATGGGACTGGTTCTCGCTGGTAACATGTCTAATGTTCGGCAAATCATTGTAAGCCTATGTTTTACAACAAGGACCCCCTACTGTTACATCTGGCTATACAAAGGACTTCCGGCATACAAAGTCGAATCGAGAGCTTGCTATCCGCTGCCATGGAATTATTGGATCCACTTAGCGTAAACGGCGACACTCGTAAAACCTTCGTGCAAGCCTGCTGGAGGTTGGTGAAGGTGGAAACCATCAACCGGGCGTTTTGCATTGGTTCATTACCAGGCTCTTACTCCGACACTGTAATTCCCAAATAATAATGAAAAGTTTCTGTTAGTACTTTTTTTCCAGCAGAAAGCAATTTAGAAAGAGGTCAAGAAAATAACAAATTCAAAACATTTCCGAATACGGTGACTTGAAGCATGGAGTTTGTCATCATTTACCTGCTATGTTGAAGGCTTATCAGCAGCAACCACACCAATTCACAAGGTGCATTTTGTGGCATGGCATCAAATGCTCAGAATCTACAATATGTTACGGTGACACTCTAGAGCGCACCACAGGATCATCCTAAACAGAGACAACAAAATCAACAATATTTTCTCCAACAACCCCATCATGGAATCCGCTCTCAACGGCCTTGCGCCCAATAGAATTGTTGTCATCAGTTGATCAAATCCGCAGCTTCCTTCCAACCTGTCAAAACACAATCGTTAATCAAAATGCCGTCGAAAAATAAAGTGAAGTTTAAGAAGAGTTGATTTAAATATAACCCTCAGATCAACTCATCATCGGGCATGAGACTCGAGCGGCCGGGAGGACTATGACTGAAGCCATCATCAACTCTCTACCGAACACCGAAAGAATCAAACCTAAGAAACAGATAGCTAATTTCAGAACAATTCCCAACACAATTCGAAGACGCAGTTGACATAGGCTCAGACACACGTAGTGTCATCATCACCGTCTCAAACACCCTAAAAGAATATCAGCATAGCAAGAAGTCCCTCATCAGCTACAAGTGACTACAGGCATAGCAAAGCATCTACGACCACAGTGCAATATCAATGATAAACAGCTGCAAACAAGATAACACCATTATATCAAGAGCAACATAGCATCAGCATTCCCTCATCCGCAAGCATCTCAAAGCCAGCTGCGAACATCATCAGCAATATCAGTTCAACAATGCCAACAACAGAATAACATCAACAATGACAATTGCAAGCAAACGTCCTTAACAGTAGCGTAATATCAATAATGTCAACTGCGTAATATCAACAATGTCAGTTGCGCACAATGTCAACCATATCAGTTCACTATCTGCACCATTAGCAATACATAAGAACGCTATCAACAACAGAGGAGCCCGAACTTTAAAGTTTAAAAGGAGGTCATATTCTCAGCCCTCAGTTCCCTTCATCATCGGGCAGAAGCTCGAGTAGCCGGAAGAACAACAAAAGACTTGTCGTCAACTCCCTACCAGCTTGAAAACATCAACGGACATTCGAAGACAAATGTCAACCGTAATTGTCTCAGCTCAGACTGAAATGTCTTCATCACCGCGCCAAACCTTTCTCGGCGGCACTGATCTGACAACATCCGAATTACCAGCTCTCTCTGAAAGAAGAAGAAGAAAAGTTAGGGCATGTTCGAAACAGAAAGCCATATATCAAAGCAAATTTGCATCAGATAGAACCAAGTCCAAATCAGATTGAAATCTATATCAGAGTCAGCAAAATAACCGTTAAAGTATATTCCCTGAGAATAGAAGATTCATTTAAGAAAGAGACCAAATCAAATCCCATTTCAATCAAAGCACAAAATCGGAAGATTAACAAGCTATTATTACGATTCTCGAAAAGGGAAAGTTTTCAAATTGGATTTGTCCCAAATAGGAAAACCTGAACCCATATTCAAGACAGCAATCAAGACATTCTTTCACTCAGAGGCCTATATAAGGAGGTCACAGAGAAGGAGAAAGATGGAGAAAATTATCGTAAGACACTGAAAAAAAAAACCTAAAAGCGCTGAGCACGCAGACAAGAAGAACTTATCTTTCAGCACGTCGATAAAAACAACCTTTTTATAATAACTTAAACGAAAACTTTTTTTTACAAGAAAATAATTTGATAATTTAAATAATTTGTACCCACTTGTTAAGCTAAAATTTTGATAACTTAAGAAAACCCTTTTAATTAACAACTTAACTTTTATTAAATAAATAAAACTAATTCATCCAACTTTTTTCTTAAAAAACCAAATCTCATCAAAAATATATTAACTACAATCCAATTAAAATAAGTCAATTTCACTAAAATAAATCAACTTCGCATAAAATCCAACCGTGCACTTCGCGACACATTCACTCTCACACGCTTCAGCGCTTTCATGCGTTTGTGTATGGTTTACTTTATATTTCCGTATTTATATTATCGCAATTTATCATTCTCGCAATTGCATCCGTCCAAAGGAAAAACATACACATGATTCAACAATTGTGTGTAGTGCATTCACATTTGCATCATTCTCCCCACATGATCCTTGATCCCATTCAAGTTGATCTTTAAGATAGATCCTACCCTATAGGAAGGACCTTCTCTTTACAACATAGGAAAAAAAACAAAACAACTCAACATACAAAATATTCAAACACAATAGAGAAATAGATGTTAATCATCTTAAGCGAGATAGAATCTCCACCCCACATCAATACAGTCAATATCGTAGGAACTTTGCCTTAAGAGAGGCGTACCTCGTCGATCCCTATCCGAGTACTTGAGCCCTTCTCTTAAGACAATGCAAAGACTACATTCCTACAACTTGTGGCGGTTACATCTCCCCTAAAATGACAACACATCTCTTCTCCTAAAATCAATCAATCAACTACCCTAAACCCGTAGGAACTTTGACCACAGTCAAAAAACTCCTCTAACCCTTTAGGGGAACTACAAATACTATGATTCCACTCCCGTAAGGATATGTAGGCATAAGATGCGACATCTTATCGAGTATACTTAGAAATAAACCACTAGGTCTTTCAACCATTTAGCAGATAACCATAGCAATAAACAAACATAAAACAAGAGGTTCCTGTAGAGTACTACAGAAACTTAGGATGCTAATACCTTCCCTAAGTTTAACCAACCCCCGAACCTATAACTCTCTAAACCTTGCATTCGCATTGCATTGTGGGTATTTCGATCTTTATCCCTTCCTTTGGACAAATCAAAGTTCGGTTGCAAAATGAATTAAAGATTCAAACTAATCAATAGTTTGGTATTCAAATTTCACCGCGACAGAAATGGCGACTTCACTGGGGACGCCTCTAGTGGGTTTCCCTATCTTATTTTATTTGTTTACTGCTTTATATATCTGCTTACTTGATTAATTGTTTATTTGTATACTTTCTCTTGTGTCTTTTTGGGTTGTTATCCTTGAGAGGTGAGATAAAATTCTACGCCCGAACTTGAGAGAAATTAAGATAGGATGGTGATATATTCGACGAGGCTTATAGAGAGTTGAATCCTGACTAAGTTAAATCGAGAATCCCGCTCAATTGAGGCCCTCTCGAGATAGTACTGTTGAACGAGTAATCGTGAAGACACTCACTATTTTTGACCTTGGAGCCTATGATATTGAGAACCGTAGTTACTTTAACCCTACTTTGGCCTTTATTAGGACGTAGTGCGGGACTATGAGGGAGTACTCCCAAAATAGTGCTACGCGAAGCTACACTCAAAAGAAGTTCTCTTGAGAATATTATTAATCCTCAAGTAATTGGGAAATTGATGATATCCGAAAGATGGGCTGATGATTTTGAGTCCCCTTAAAACCTTGTTCTGCAGGTATAAACAACCTTTAGCCCACAACCTTTGGGAATGGGTATACCTTGGTTCCATGCTCGTTGTAAACCTAGGGTTCCCTTTTGTTTGTTTATCTTTGTGTCATTATGTGAATACTTGTGTTTGCTGCATTCATATAACATCATTCTGCATTGGACTTCATGGGATTTACTTTCGTTTATGAACATTGTAGGTCACCATGACTTCAAATGAAAGACGTACTGTGAAATATACTTTTAAGAGTCCCAAATTGGACGACCTAAAGAAGTTGTGGAGCTTTATCAAGGATCAAGAGGAATTCAAGAACAAATACGGGAAGCTGATATCTTTGTTGGGTCGCTCAGTGAATGAAGGACTTCTTTCCACTCTGCTACAGTTTTATGATCCTCTTTATCATTGTTTCACCTTTCCGGATTTTCAGTTGTTACCTACGTTGGAAGAGTACTCCTTTTTGGTTGGTCTACCTATCTTGGAAGAATCTCCTTTTCCCTTCTTGGAAAAAGACCCTGATGAAAAAGATATTGCTAAGGCCCTCCGTTTAAAGGTAGCTGACGTCAAGGCCAACATGGTTACTAAGGATGGAATTCTTGGTTTAAAAACTGGTTTCCTAGTCGAGAAGGCTTTATTTTATGCTGATTATTCGAACAAGGTTCAGTTCGAGGCAATTTTCACCTTACTTGTTTATGGGGTGTTTCTATTTCCCAGTTTTGAAGGTTTCATCGATCTCAAAGCATTCAAGATCTTTATGAAGAACAACCCAGTGCCAACTCTGTTGGGTAATACGTATCACTCTATACATCTCCGAAACCTTCGTGGTGGAGGGATGATTACTTGTTGTGTACCTTTACTTTATAAGTGATTTATTTCGCACTTGCCAAAGTCTAACTCTTTTACAAACGTTGGCAAAGAGCTTTGGTCTCCGAGGGTTATGGCATTGACCCATTCTGACATTGATTGGTACAACCAAGTATATTATGGGGTATTAATCATTGATAGTTGTGGTAACTTTGCTAATGTGCCATTGCTCAGTTTCGATGGAGGAATCAGCTACAATCCCGTTTTAGCTCGTCGACAGTTGGGATACCCGTTGAAGGGACCTCCTAAGAGTGCCCATGTAGAGAGTGTTTTCTTCAACAATGATGTGGAGCTTCGAGGAAAGATTCTGGATGCATGGCGTAGTGTGTACAAGAAGGGGAAGAGAAGTCTAGGAAAGCCTAATTGTGTATCTCTAGAACCGTATCTCCAGTGGGTAAGAGACAGGGCAATCAAGCTGAGGATGCCTTATTCTCGTCAAGACCCTATACCTCCGAGGAGAGAGCCTGTTTATGTTTTTATGTCTGATGCTGAGAAGTTGGAGGTTGCCTTAAGGAAATCGCAGCATGAGTCAGAGGCATGAAAAAAAATATCAAGTGGCTGTTGCAGAGATTAGTGAGCTTCAGAAACAGAAGAAGGAATCTCAAGAACGAGAAAAGGAATTTCAGAAACAGAAGAAGGAATTTCAGACACAGGAGAATGAACTTCAGGAGCAGAATGTTAAACTTCAAGAGCAATTACTATTGAAGGATGAATAACTACTCCCCTACAAGAAAAGGAAGGTGTTGGAGGATTTATTTTCCTCCGACTCTCAGTGTACCGTCTGGAAGATGATTGTGGAAAATCTCACCCGTGAGAAGGCTCAGTTGGAGGAGCAGCTCAAGCAGCATAATTCAAAACTTCTTTAGTGTCTTTACTAGCTTTTATTTAGCTTTTATTTGGGACTCTTTAAAAGAATATTTATGTAATCCGTTCCGATTTAATAAAACGTTTCTTTTTACCGCAATGCCCATAAATAGAGGAATCCCATGAAGTCCTACTCATCCTGCATCTGCATTTTTTTGCATTAGCATTTTGCATTTTTTAGCATGTGCATGTGTCTCTTCTCCTCTACGTCCTCATCTGTCTTCTGTCTTTGTTTGTTAGCTGACATCTTAACCGTCTGACCAAGCTCAAAGTATTACTAAGGGATAGTAAGGAGAACGAAAGATATGGATCGCATGACTAGCTTCAAAGTAAGGACTGATTCGACATTCGACTATTCCTCCGACGACTTTGTGCAACAAGTGGATGTTCCTGTGACACTCCATCCTTTGCAAAACAACCTGTTTGTTGACCCCCAGAACACTCCTACTGAGAAATAAGATGGATGATCCTAGATTCATGGTGATCGCGACTTTCTATGCCTAATACAACCTAACTGTAAGTGCACAGTCTATCGCGTAGTAATAATAGATATCGATCCCACAGGGACTCGTAATCAAACTAGTGTTCTCGGGAGTTACTATGTTTAGCTAGGTAGATAATGTTTAAGGGAATAAGATTGTCACTAAAGGGAACTAAGAATGTTAATTAAATTATAATTGATTGAATCGATATGCAGTAATTATGTTCTTCGGGGATTTGACAAGTTACCGGTATACGAAATATTTTTCAGAGTTTATTTAAGCAGAAAACGGTGATCTGAAGACTCTCGCCTCACGATGGTTATTGACGCTAATCATAATTCTAAGGGCCAAACGTACGCTTTCGTGTCCCATTCGGGGTTAAAATTATTTTTTGGAAATCTCTAAGTTCTAATTCATTTTAAAGTGCTTTCGCTGTTATTAAAATGAATGACTAGTGTTTACTATCTGGTCTTGCCGCAGCTTTCGCTTGTTGGTTCGTACCTTAATTAATTTCCCACTTTCGTGGCAAAACTACTTTTAAATAAGTTCTCACTTTCGCGACGAAGTTTATTCAGTAAATTAATTTTAAACACTCAGACCATAAACAACTTTTGAAAAAGACAGTTTTCAACCGGTTATTATCAAATCCCTTTCGAATTATTATTACATATCGATTACTTTAATTTAGCTAGACATGGATTTGGGAAAGGTAAAACATAAATGAAAACAATAAATAATAGCATGCATCATAATAAAAACTGGAATTACGATTAAAATGAGAAACCTGTAAATATTCCAATTGACCTTTGGGCAGATCCTCCACAAATGTTGGCAGGATTCTGGTCTTTGTGCCAATTGATCGTACAACGGAAATAAGAATTACAGAATAAATGAAAGGAATGCAGAAAAAGAAAAGAGAAACAAATAAGAATATTAAAAACTGGAAAGGTTGCTCTGAAGATAAATTGGCAGCACTTCGTTGTATGAATGCGGCTCCCCTTCTGAGTTCCCCTTCTTCCCTTTTTATAGAAATGGAATTCTAACGGTTATAACTTGAAGAAGGTGGACTATGAGGCAGAATTATCAGGGAGTAGTGGTCCACTATTTGGGACTTGGAACTGCTTCTTTCACGTGCATTTGAAGTGGGGCGTTTTTGCCTACATGACGGTCGTCACGGTGTGTGACGGTCGTCACCCGTGTGACGGTCGTCATGGAGCTGTGACGGTCGTCACAGCAGCAAAATCAGCATTCTGCGTTTTTCATGTTGTTTTCATCTGGTTTTCGTCCATATTTCATCTGAGATTGCTTCTTTTCTTCGTATTGCCTTGTTTAGACATGATCATCAAATACCTGCAAAGTATCAGACAAATAACACGGGAATAACCCGAAATCGGATCGAAAACGGTTAAACATCAGTTGAATTATGCATCAAAATATATATACGATTTCGTGTTATCAAACTCCCCTAAGCTTGAATCTTTGTTTGTCCTCAAGTAAAACAGGAGAAGTCGGCAAGCACGAGGCAGCTTCTTCGTTCGCAAAGTTGGGAAAAACCGGGATCCTTAGTAAGAACAAAACGAGTACCATGACGACACTGGACTACAAGTCTTCGGAGGTCTCCTTCTTATGCAAATTGGTCTCAGTCATGCTACTGTAGCTTGGCATCAAGGTTCTCGCGGCAAGTTCACCCTGTTTGTTCTAGCGCAATCACATTAAGCCCGTTGTCCGTACTCTTTCATGATAAGTCGACCTGTTAGTGAATATGATCTCATTTCTGTTTTGATCTTTTTCATTGATCATAAGCTTATATCATTGATTTTTCAATGAGCTTTCGTGCCGTTGGGCTAAATGCTCGGGCGAGGAACACCTAACTTAGAAGTAAACGTGTCTTTATATTTTTGGCTATATGGCTTTCTTTTCATGATTTTTCATCTTTTTGGAGATCATACACTTATTTGCATCGGTCGCTCGCTTAGAAGTGCTTTAGGATGGTGCTGACTGCTAGTATAAACTACTTGGGGTTGAGTTTGCGTAGACACTTGGGACTTTGGTACACGTAGGTAGTGAAACCGACTCGCATAAACCGGAGATCTAAGGTGTCAGGATGGTACTGGTTTTGTTAGAATTGTCGTCTCCTTGGAGTTTCGAAACTTGGTTTGAACTCGAGCGCATTCTCGTGATGCTTTTGCTTTTGAGGAACGAACGAAAATTTTTTGTTTACGTTGAATAACGTGGGGATGTTTGCGTAACGGAAAAAAGGATATATAAAAGAGCTTTATTTTCTAAAAATAGAAAATGTTTGAATAGAAATTACGAAAGTAAGAGTACACAGGAATGGGAAATAAACGCTCCGCTCCCACACTATCTCAATCAGTGTCCCCACTGATTTGAAAGAATGCGAGAGGGAGATACAACGGAAATGAAAGTACATAGAAACTGCAAATATAGTAAACAAATAAGGAAAATGGTAACTAATCACGGCCTCTGCCTCGGTCACGTCCTCGCTCTCGTCCTCTGGATCTGACTTGGGCGACTCGGTCCTCAAAACTCATAGCTCCGGTGTGGTAGACATAGTCGCGGAGTCCTTCAACCTGCAAGGTCAGATTCGCCAAGTTCTCAGTAATGGTTTCTTGGCCGGTTTGAAGTTGTTGCATTTGGGTCCGATGCCAAGCTTCGAACTGCTCTACTCGCTGATTCTGCTGCTGCATCATAGCGAGTATCTGGGCTTGCTGGTCGAGAGAGCGGCGGAGGTCTGCTTCTGAGTAGTCGGGCTCTGGACGATGGCGGCAACGGCGGTAGGATGTACCTTCGGAAGGAAGAGGCTGTGATGCCTCCGGTTGCTCTGGTCTGTCCAACTCAGCTTGGATTTCGTCATCAGAACCTTGGGTGTGGTCCTGAGTTGGAGCAGCGGCAGCAGGAGGGGCAGTGAGGTCAAATAGCCAGTTGGTACGATCCCCTGGGTGTATCCGGGTGCGTGATGGAAGGATGATGCTTCAGACAGTTTTGCCACGCACTACCGGGTGGTACTTGCCATCGGCTCTGGAACGGATGAGGTGAGAGGCTCTGCAGTGGTCGGTGTCGAGGAACACTGAGGGAATGGCATGGAGGTGCTGGAGGCGGTCACCGAGGTTCAGCCCAAGTGCAATGGCAGTGACAATCCCGCCAAAGTAAAATGGTTTGGAGCCACGGTTACAGTTGGCCTGAATGTGGGCCAGGAGGAACGGAGCGGCGTTGATAGGCTCGTTGTTGAAGACACAGCTGAGGAAGAAGAGCTCTTTCGAGTTCACCTTGTGGTTGCTGTCCCGGGCGAAAATGGTGTTGCTCAATGCTCGGTGGAAGTACCGGATGGTCGGGTTGTGGATATGCGTTGCATGCAGAGAATCCCAACCATCGACATTGATGTCGGTCAATTGGTACCAGAGCGCGAAGGCTTCGTGCTGGAACTAATCGGTGAGGCGGCAGTGAGCATTGTCGCCTCGAGGGAATTGTAAGATGGCGACAATCTGGTTCTGGTTCACTTGATAGTTGGTGCCGAACATCCGGAAGCATGCGGCACCGGAGTGTTGGCTGAGGTCGCCGCTGGAAGTGATGTAGGTAAACGAACTTAGGAACTCGAGGGTGAGTTGTTCGTATGTCGGCAGTGGATTGGTGCAGAGGTTCCAGATGCCGGCTCTTTGAAGCATCCAAGTGACGCCGTCAAGGAGTCCGAGCTCTGTGAGCGATGTGATATGTGGATAATGGGTCGGCTGGAGCGACCTTTGATGGAATGCGATGTAGTTGGCTCGCTGTCTTTCGCCTGAGTCACCATCGCTGAACACAATGTTGCTGAGGTCTGGGGTTTCGTGGTTTCTCGCCATTGTTGGAGGAATGAGTTGGTTTGGTAGAGTGGAAAAATGTAACAGAAGTGTGGTAGGAAGTTGAGATGGGAGTTGGAATATATGGTGCAATGTGGGGAAAACGAAAAGTTGGAGTGGGGTGGGAGTTTCTGATGATTGGAAGTTGAAAGGAGATGAGTGGGAGAGAAAACGCAACCCCTGTTATATCAGATAACAGTTTTGGGTTCATGACGGTCGTCACGTATCTGTGACGGCCGTCACCCGCGTGACGCTCGTCAGGCTCCTGTGACGGTCGTCACACCAACAAAATCTGCAGAACACAAAATTTTGCTGTGAGGGTGTTCTTGCAGTGACTTTTAGGCCTAGTATTGATATGGCAATGTATTATAGCAGCCAATAAATAATGAATAATGTAAAAACAGAATAAATGAATAAATGCTATAATTGAAATAACAAGAAATTAGAATGATTGTAATGTAATACATAAAGAAATTAACAATGCGAAAATCCAAATGATTAAACTAAACTAAACTAAACTAAAACTAGTATCTAGTCTTTTCGTGCCTTCAACTCATCGAACTTCCGTGCGTAGTAGTCGAGCTGGTCACAGACTAAGTCCATGAAAACTACTAGTTCGCTGTGTATGCTTGCGATGTCGTCTTTTACAGTAGTCAGAGCTGTATCAACATTGTCCAACCGGAGCAGAACAATATCCATTTTGTCAGTGGTCTCCTCAGGAATAGGCTCGGGATAGGTGTTGTAATGCGGAGGAGTCGTAGGGTCTACCTCAGCTTCTGATACAGCATCCTCATAGTACATATAGTCGTGTGCCTCAGAAATGTGGTCACTGTCGTACATATAGTTTTGTGGTGTTGATTGAGGTGAAGGAGGTCCCATAGGCTCATCCAATTCATAAAGCCAGTTGTCCTTGTTGTGGATACTTGTCATCTGATGATTAGGCAGTGTGAATAGCTGGACAGGTTTTTCATTGATGAGGTACTCGTAAGGTCCAGGTCCCATAGTTCCTAAAATGCGTCTGTTAAAGCAAAACTGGATATTCATAGGTCGGATGGTGCCAAAACTGGTGCTTGCATTAAGGTGGAATCTAAGGCCAAGCTCGTGGGCAATCATTGTCACGAGGCCTCCTATAAGAATAGGTGATTGTGGGTCCTGAGTGAGGCGTCTGAAAGATCTCATCATGAAAGGCACTGCATTTACTGTACTTCCCTGAGAAGCACAGAACATGATAAATAACTCCTCTTTAGATACTGTAGTAATATTTTCTTCTTTCCCGAAAAGGGTGTGAGCTAGTATCTTGTGGAAGTATCTGAAAGCTGGGTTATGAATATCATCATTATACATTCTGTCTGGTTCATGGTGATAGTCGTCTGTGATTCTACCCCAGAATTGGTCGAGTTCAAAATCAATATCGTCATCTTCTGCACTGATGAACACATGCGGTCCGCTAGGAAATCCTAGGAGGTTAGCTAGTGACATCCGACTATGGGTTTGGTCCATTCCAAACATTCGAAAGGTAATCAGCTCTGTGTTGGATCCAAAACCATAGTTGGGTAGGTATCTGAAGGAACTAAGGAATTCATAGGTGATATCCTTATAGGTAGCAAAACGTGTTTTCAAAGCAGTATTCTCCCAACCCAGTTGATTGAACAGGTATTGGATGCTATCAGTGATTCCTAGTTTATCCATGGTAGACTTATCATAATACCACGTTAAGGCGATTTCTCTTTTAGTTAGTGCTGCAAATCTTGCCTTTTGAGCTAGTCCTCGAAAATGAACCTTTGTGAAGTCGTACTCGGCCATACTTGCAGGTAAGTCGGAGAAAAACAGGAGGAATGTTTTGAAGACTTTTAAAATCCTGAAAAGTTTAAAACAGAAGTTTGAAGTCAGGATTTTTTTTTAAAAAACAAAAAGTGGTAAAAACAAAAGACAAAAGAGAAAAATAAAATAAAAATAAAAATATGAAAATAAAAGAAAGGAAAAATAGTGGCAATTTTTAGTTTAGAATTTTTGTTAAAGTTTCAAAATAGAAAAAATGAAATACGGGAAAAATTGGGTTGCCTCCGAGTAAGCGATGTTTTTAACGTCTAAAGCCTGACGATAGCTTGGTGACAAGCTATTCGGGTGTTTGAGCTGGAGGCTCAAGCAGTGCTATACTGCAGACTTGAGGGCTGTTTCCGTTCTTATTATAATGTTTTAGACGTTGCCCGTTTATGATAAACGGTGCATTCGTCTTATCGGTAATTTCAACAGCTCCACTCTGAAGTACTTTAGTCACTTCATAAGGTCCAGACCACCTAGATTTTAGTTTACCTGGGAAGAGTTTTAATCTTGAATTAAATAGCAATACGATGTCTCCCACACTGAATTGTTTCTTGACTGAACGTTTATCATGCCACTTTTTAGTTCGTTCTTTGTAGATACGGGCATTTTCGTAAGCGTCTAATCGAAGTTCTTCCAATTCGTGTAAGTTCAAGATTCGCTTTTCTCCTGCCTCGGTGTAGTTGAAATTGAGTGTCTTAATGGCCCAGAAGGCCTTATGCTCTAATTCTACAGGGAGATGACAGGATTTACCGTAAACTAATTTGTAGGGTGTAGTACCTATTGGCGTCTTAAAAGCGATCCTATAAGCCCATAAAGCTTCCTGTAGCTTTGATGACCAATCTTTCCTTGAGGTAGCGACAGTCTTTTCCAATATCTGTTTTATTTCCCTGTTCGAGACCTCTACTTGTCCGCTAGTTTGCGGATGATAAGGTGTAGCTACTCGGTGTCAGACTCCATATTTAGAAAGAAGTTTATCAAATATTCGCGATATGAAGTGAGATCCGCCGTCACTAATGACGAGTCTGGGTACACCGAATCTAGGAAAGATTGTGTTTTTGAAGAGTTTGATTACTACTCGTGCGTCATTTATTGGAGCAGCAATGGCTTCTATCCATTTAGACACATAGTCTACAACGACAAGTATGTAGTTATTACCAAAAGAAGGTGGGAATGGTCCCATGAAATCAATTCCCCATACGTCAAAGATTTCTACCTCTAAGATTCCTTTCTGAGGCATTTCATCGCGTCGTGAGATGTTGCCAGTTCGTTGGCATCGATCACATTTTAGCACAGCGATGTGGACGTCTTTCCATAGGTTAGGCCAAAATAAACCGGCTTGGAGAATCTTAGCGCACGTCCTGGATGTACTAGCATGACCACCATATGGTGCTGAATGGCATTGAGAAATGATATTTTCTATTTCTTCCTCTGGGACACAGTGACAGTATATTTTGTCGGCCCCTCTCTTGAAGAGTAGAGGTTCGTCCCAATAATAGTGTTTCAGATCGTGGAAGAACTTCTTCTTTTGCTGATAAGTGAGATCCGGTGGAAGCACGCCTGCAGCGAGGTAATTAACGATGTCAGCATACCAAGGTAATGTGACTTGGGCATAGACGGCTTCTACGGCTTTTTCAAATTCTGGATCTTCCGAGATTGAGTTGGGCATGTCACTTTCTAATTTGGCTATCAGACGTTCGTACGGGAAATCATCGTTTATCGGTACTGGTTCATGTTTGATGCCTTCTATTCGGGATAAGTGATCTGCAACAACGTTCTCGGTTCCTTTCTTATCTTTGATTTCTAAGTCAAACTCTTGTAATAACAGGATCCATCTCAATAATCTTGGTTTGGCATCCTTTTTGCTTATTAGGTACCTAATGGCAACGTGGTCTGTGTATATGATAATTTTTGCTCATACTAAGTAAGAACGGAATTTGTCAAGCGCAAATATAACTGCTAGAGGTTCCTTTTCTGTGGTAGCGTAGTTCATTTGGGCAGGATCTAAGGTTCTACTAGCATAGTAGATGGCATGGAGTTTCTTGTCCTTCCTTTGTCCTAGAACTGCGCCTACGGCATAATCACTCGCATCGCACATGATTTCGAACGGTAGTCGCCAATCGGGTGGTTGCATAATCGGTGCGGTGATAAGGGCTGATTTTAATGTTTCGAATGCTTTTAAATAGTCGTCGTCGAAGACGAACTTAGCATCTTTCATCAACAGGCCGGTCAACGGTTTTGTGATTTTTGAAAAATCTTTTATAAATCTTCGGTAGAAACCGGCATGTCCTAGAAAACTCCGTATTTCTCGTACGGATTTTGGAGGTTGGAGATCTTTTATAATCTCTATTTTAGCTTTGTCGACCTCAATTCCTTTATTTGATATGACATGTCCTAGAACTATTCCTTGCCGAACCATAAAATGACATTTTTCCCAATTTAGGACGAGGTTCACTTTTACACAACGTTCTAATATCATTTCTAAGTTTTGTAGGCATCCTTCGAAACTTTGTCCACATACCGAGAAATCGTCCATAAATACTTCCATGATGTCGTCTATGAAACCTGCGAAGATTGCCATCATGCATCTTTGGAAGGTTGCTGGAGCATTACAGAGTCCGAACGACATTCGGCGGTAAGCAAAAGTACCATAGGGACAGGTGAATGTAGTCTTTTCTTGGTCATCAGGATGAATGGGAATTTGGAAAAATCCTGAGTAACCATCTAGATAGCAGAAATATGAATGTTTGGCTAATCTTTCCAACATTTGGTCTATGAAGGGTAACGGGAAGTGATCTTTTCGTGTGGCCTTGTTAAGCTTTCTATAATCAATGCACATCCTGCTTCCAGTCACGACTCTTTTTGTTATCGATTCGCCTTTTTCGTTTTTAACTACTGTGACTCCTCCTTTCTTTGGTACGACATGAACTGGGCTAACCCATTCACTATCGGAGATTGGATAGATGATTCTTGCATCTAGCAATTTCTTTACTTCATCTCTGACTACAGTGCTTAGGATGGGGTTCAGTCTCCTCTGATGCTCTCTAGAGGTTTTAGAGTCTTCCTCTATTGTAATTCGATGCATACAGATTGAAGGGCTTATACCTTTTAGATCGCTTATGTTATAGCCTAACGCGGTGGGGTACTTCTTTAGGACTTCTAATAGCTTTTCAGTTTCTGGTTGTCCTAAGTCGGCGTTGACTATCACTGGTCTTTTTAGTTCATCGTCTAGGAATTCATATCTAAGGTTTTTGGGTAGTGTTTTAAGTTCTAAAGATGGATTCTTCGGACCTGGCATATGGTTTAGAGTCAGTGTTAAGCTTTCGCTTAGGCTGTCGTCTTTATACGGTTTACGCTAATCATCGTCTTCAGAAATATCGGGTATTTGAATCTTTATTATTTCTGAATATGTGGTCTCTTCATTTTCAAGTTCTCTTATGCATTCATCAATTTCGTCTACTAAATAGCAGGTATCGTCTATGGCTGGTGCTTGCAAGAACTTGGTGAGAATGAACTCTATCTTTTCTTCTCCTACTTCGAATGTTAGCCTTCCTTTCTTCACGTCTATAATAGCTCCGGCTGTAGCTAGGAACGGTCTTCCTAGGATAATTGGGGTAACAGAGTCCTCCTTGATGTCCATGATTATGAAGTCGGTTGGGATGTAGAATTGTCCTATGCGTACTGGAACGTTTTCCAGTATTCCGACGGGGTATTTTACTGATCGGTCAGCTAATTGTACGGACATTTTGGTTGGTCTCAGGTCTCCCATATTCAGCTTTCCGCATATAGATAAAGGCATAACACTGATACTGGCTCCTAAATCGCATAGAGCTTTGTCTATCACGAACTTTCCTATGACGCAGGGTATGGAGAAACTACCTGGGTCTTTTAATTTAGGAGGCATACGGTTTTGAATAATAGCGCTACACTCTGCAGTAAGTGTAACTATTTCGTTATCCTCGATCTTTCTCTTATTCGACAGGATTTCTTTGAGAAATTTAGCGTATGACGACATTTGAGTTATCGCTTCTGTAAAAGGAATAGTGATATTCAACTGTTTAAGGAGCTCTACAAATTTCTTAAACTGTCCTGAAGTTTTGGAGTTTATTAATCTTTGAGGATAAGGGATAGGTGGTTTATATGGCGCTGGAGGTGCTTGAGTTTTTTCACTTGCGGTATCCTCCTTCTCGTTGTCTTCCTTCTTTTCTAACTCGGATTCCTTTTCTGCTTGTTCAGTTGGTTTTCGTTGCATGGCTGAGTTTTCGGTCCTCGGATCGATTGGTTCGTCCAATTCTTTTCCACTTCTTAATATGACAACATTTGCTTGACCTTTTGGATTCTCTTCGGGTTGTCCAGGAAATGTGCCAGCAGGTGCGGCAGCAGAGGCTTGTTGTTGAGCCACTTGTGATATCTGTGTTTCTAGCATTTTGTTGTGGGTGGCTAAAGCGTCTACTTTTCCGGTCAACTGTTTAATTTGCTCGCTAGTGTGTATGTTTTGATTCAGGAATTCTTTGTTTGTTTGAGCTTGAGTAGCTATGAATTTTTCCATCATCAACTCGAGGTTTGATTTCCTAGGTGCAGTCTGAGCAGCAGCTGGTTTCTGATATCCTGGCGGAGCAGTAGGCATCTGCAATGCATTTTCGCTTTTGTAAGAAAAGTTTGGATGATTTCGCCAACCTGGGTTGTAAGTATTTGCGTAGGGATTTCCTTGAGCATAATTTACTTGGTCTGGTGGGATTCCGGCTAACAATGGGCATTCGGGCGCATTATGAGTGGTGCTTTCGCATAACTCGCAATTCGGAGTTACGGCAGCGACGGTTGCAGTGGGGTTAACGGTCAGACTGTCAATCTTCTGTGCTAGAGCATCTACTTTAGCGTTGAACTTTTCAAGGCTGCTGATCTCGTACATCCCACCTTTTGCTGTGGTTTTCTCTGTTGGAGTGCGTTCACCTCCCCATTGGCAGTGGTTCTGAGACATGTTTTCTATTAGCTGATAGGCTTCGTCATATGGCTTATCCATAAGTGCACCGCCCGCGGCAGCGTCTATTGTCAATCTAGTATTGTATAAAAGCCCATTATAGAAGGTATGGATTGTCACCCAGTCTTTTAAACCGTGGTGAGGACATGTTCTCATCATATCTTTGAATCGTTCCCATGCTTCGTAAAGAGATTCAGTATCTTTTTGTCGAAATCCGTTGATTTGAGCTCTAAGCATAGCAGTTTTGCTTGGCAGAAAATATCTCGCTAAAAAGACGTTCTTCAATTGTTCCCACGTCGTAACGAAGTTGGACGGTAAAGATTGTAACCATGTCCACGCTCTGTCTCTAAGAGAGAATGGGAAAAGACGAAGTCTTATCGCGTCTGGAGTTACTCCATTTGCTTTCACTGTGTCTGCGTATTGTACAAATTTCATTAAATGTTCGTTTGGATCCTCAGTTGCGTTTCCTGAGAATTGGTTTTGTTGTACAGCTGACAGCAATGATGGTTTCAGCTCAAAATCATTTTGAGTAATAGCTGGGGCAGCAATGCTACTTCTAGGCTCTATCTGAGAGGGTGTAGCGTATGCCTTCAGCGGTTTGTTTGGAGGTCCTTCAGCCATGTTTGATTCTTCTTCGGATTTGGGAATGGGAGTGAGAGGATCGGGAATGTTATGTTTGAGTTGGTACTCAATGATTCGGCTTCTTAGATGTAAGAAGCGTTCTAATTCTGCGGCTGAAGGTTTCAAGATATCGCCTTGTGGGCGATTACTTGGCATACAATCGACAACACTAGTAAAGGAAAAATGAAAATAGTTAACCTAGTCTATACGGCGTAACAGAAGGTTACACTATTGACTAAACGGCTCCCCGACAACGGTGCCAAAAACTTGATCGCGACTTTCTATGTCTAATACAACCTAAATGCAAGTGCACAGTCTATCGCGTAGTAATAATAGATATTGGTCCCACAGGGACTCGTAATCAAACTAGTGTTCTCGGGAGTTACTATGTTTAGCTAGGTAGATAATGTTTAAGGGAATAAGATTGTCACTAAAGGGAACTAAGAATGTTAATTAAATTATAATTGATTGAATCGATATGCAGTAATTATGTTCTTCGGGGATTTGACAAGTTACCGGTATACGAAATATTTTTCAGAGTTTATTTAAGCAGAAAATGGTGATCTGAAGACTCTCGCCTCACGATGGTTATTGACGCTAATCATAATTCTAAGGGCCAAACGTACGCTTTCGTGTCCCATTCGGGGTTAAAATTATTTTTTGGAAATCTCTAAGTTCTAATTCATTTTAAAGTGCTTTCGCTGTT
The DNA here is from genome assembly GCA_963859935.3 of Lathyrus sativus. Classification (NCBI taxonomy): domain Eukaryota; kingdom Viridiplantae; phylum Streptophyta; class Magnoliopsida; order Fabales; family Fabaceae; genus Lathyrus; species Lathyrus sativus. The sequence continues at coordinate 66,922,128 of OZ012735.1, forward strand.
ATTAAAATGAATGACTAGTGTTTACTATCTGGTCTTGCCGCAGCTTTCGCTTGTTGGTTCGTACCTTAATTAATTTCCCACTTTCGTGGCAAAACTACTTTTAAATAAGTTCTCGCTTTTGCGACGAAGTTTATTCAGTAAATTAATTTTAAACACTCAGACCATAAACAAATTTTGAAAAAGACAGTTTTCAACCGGTTATTATCAAATCCCTTTCGAATTATTATTACATATCGGTTACTTTAATTTAGCTAGACATGAATTTGGGAAAGGTAAAACATAAATGAAAACAATAAATAATAGCATGCATCATAATAAAAACTGGAATTACGATTAAAATGAGAAACCTGTAAATATTCCAATTGACCTTTGGGCAGATCCTCCACAAATGTTGGCAGGATTCTGGTCTTTGTGCCAATTGATCGTACAACGGAAATAAGAATTACAGAAGAAATGAAAGGAATGCAGAAAAAGAAAAGAGAAACAAATAAGAATATTAAAAACTGGAAAGGTTGCTCTGAAGATAAATTGGCAGCACTTCGTTGTATGAATGCGGCTCCCCTTCTGAGTTCCCCTTCTTCCCTTTTTATAGAAATGGAATTCTAACGGTTATAACTTGAAGAAGGTGGACTTTGAGGCAGAATTATCAGGGAGTAGTGGTCCACTATTTGGGACTTGGAACTGCTTCTTTCACGTGCATTTGAAGTGGGGCGTTTTTGCCTGCATGACGATCGTCACGGTGTGTGACGGTCGTCACCCGTGTGACGGTCGTCATGGAGCTGTGACGGTCGTCATAGCAGCAAAATCAGCATTCTGCGTTTTTCATGTTGTTTTCATCCGGTTTTCGTCCATATTTCATCTGAGATTGCTTCTTTTCTTCGTATTGCCTTGTTTAGACATGATCATCAAATACCTGCAAAGTATCAGACAAATAACACGGGAATAACCCGAAATCGGATCGAAAACGGTTAAACATCAGTTGAATTATGCATCAAAATATATATATACGATTTCGTGTTATCACATGGCAATGGAGAAAGAACTTCGTGGTCTCCAAGAACAAGTAAAGATGATGAGAGGAGCTACCGCATCTGGTCTTGGTGCTCATGAACTATGTTTAGTTCCAGATGTAATTATTCCTCTAAAGTTCAAGATGCCTGTCTTCGAAGTTTACAAGGGTATCAGCTGTCCAAAATACCACCTGACAATGTTTTGTCGAAAGATGACTGCTTATATTGACAACGACAAGCTGATGATTCACTGCTTTTAAGAAAGTTTATGCGGGACATCCTTGATGTGGTACATGAAGCTGCAAAGTAACCACATCCAGTCTTGGGAAGACTTAGTTGTTGCTTTTGTGAAGCAATACCATCACAACTTGGGTATAGCCCCAGACAATAAAGATGACAGTGGACCTTCCAGAGAATTCATGGCTCCGGTACCCCGTCTTCAACCTCAATATGCAATGCCCGCTCAGCGTGAACAACAACTACCTCCTAAGCAGAAGTTGGCCTCTCCAGATCAACCACATAACCGACGTCTTCGGAGAAGGTATCAGAAGATGCCTCTGGATATTCCAAGAGAGGGAATTCAATGGTTTGATCCCATCCCTGTGAAATATGCTGACCTGTTTCCAGTTTTGATTCAGAAAGGCCACATCCAAACAAAAGCTCCACCTAAGGTACCCGAGAAACTCCCGTACTGGTACAAAGCTGACAAATTTTGTCTGTATCATCAAGGTGCTCCTGGCCACGATATTGAGAGCTGCTATGGTTTGAAGGAAGACATTCAAGAATTGGTTAAAATCAGAATTTTATCCTTCGGAGATCCTAATCCTGACCTCAACATGGCTCATCCTCCGAGGACATGATCCAAGGTTATCAGAAGACTACACAACATACGATTCTGCAAGCCTCTCCATTTCAAGGTGTAATAAAAAAGGGCTTGTCTGGCTTTTTACTTTATTTTGCTTTTGTGTTTCTTTGATTAAAAGTATTTTTGGCATGTAAGAACTTGTTATTTTGAATAAGTAATGCAATAAATGATCGTCTTGAAAAAATCCATTCGTTTTCACTCAAATTGTTTTCAAAATTATTTATAATGTCGATTTTACCCAATCTTTCCTCACCTTGGTGAAGAGTTGGGAGGAGGATGATGAAGTAAAACACATGATCTCTTGTTGTATGCTTCGAATAGAAACCCTACTGATGATGTAAGGCATTATTTCAACCGTCTAAACACCAAAAATAGTTAACCCCTCTTTTAAGCTTCGAGAAAAGATCTGTTTTTTCTCCCAAACCGAAACCTCGTTTTTAGCCTGGGGCAGGGTAATATAAAAAAATAAATAATGAATATCTTCCAAAATTGGGTGGGCACAATTACACTAACCCTTTATTCCTCCGCTTTACAAGTCATAAATTAAGCCCATATACGACCTTCAAAGTCCTAATTGAAGTAAGGTTTAGTTCGAAAGCATACTCGATGAGATATTGTTTCCTGACTCCTTGAGCTATGCTCAAATTAAATCGGCTTTATAAATAATTTTTAATTCGTATCCTAACTAGTGGTTTCGATCACAAGTTATAACGATATCCCTTTTCAAAAACTTCAAGACAAACGTGTGTTGCATTAACCGTTTCAGAATTAACATTTCTGACTTGCTAAATTTGCTTGATATCTTAGAAAGAGTACATACAGACATTATTGTTGGAATTTGAAGACTCTGCTGACCCAGAGCAAGTTATTTCCATGTGGCTATTCTGTGCAGATTTCTCCTAACAAGATATTCTTGAAGACTTAGTTATACCGCCAATCAGGGGCAGTTACGTCGAGATCCGGCGAATCTCTCTGAGAGTTTGAAAACAGTGGGGCATTTGGACGTCATGTTTTCTATAAAATCCTCTCGAGATGTTTCTCTCTTAAGCCATGTGACTTGGGGCATTTGAAACTTTGAAGCGAAGCAGATGTTTATTTCATCTCCAGGAAGTTCAACTCCGACATGTCCAGGATATTTATTTTATCCCCTATGAAGCTTCAGTTTGGGTACCTCCGTCTACAACTTCGTACAACCTTTCAACCTTATCAAGATGTTACATCCCAAATAGATTGATCTCTATTTCCCAAGAGAAGATTTGGAGCCCTGAAGCAGGAGTGTGATCCCATATTCGGTTCTCCGTTTATCCCCAGTGGTACTTCTATCTTCGAAGATTGGTCGAGATGTTTATCCCGAGATGTTTATTTCATCTCCGGTCGCCTCTTTTCGTTTGTCCCTTTCTGTTTGTCTTGTCAGCATAGGTATACGCATAGCATATAAGTAGACAGCATGGCATGTGCATTTGTTTGCATTCTTTGTGTTTATGTTATTCTGTCGCTTTGGCTGTAGCTATCCCTAGGTGTTTGGGTGCGTCTTATCCATCCAATTAGATTTGTCGACCCTAGGCAGAAAAAGCACAATGTTTCATTTTCCCCATGGAGTTCAATCCTCATGGAAGATGGTTATTTTAGTACAATTCCATTTGAGTTCACACCTCAATGGTCGAGTCTTGCTTGACAGTTTCTTTTCGGCTACTTCCCGAATCGAACTTCGGCTTTTGGCAATCACATCGTGGATGTCTCCAACCTTTGAACATGGATCAAGTGTGCATTTATTTTGCACTCTGTTCCCCGGGGAGAATAGACAGACATTTCTTCAACAATAACATCATAGGATTTTCTCGAACATCTATCTCTTTATTTGAGCAACTCGCTTTGATCAAGATCTTATTCAAAAACGACAAACGACAATTTCTACAAGACAGTTCATTTACCCTCAGTGGATCCTTCAACATTATTGATTCATCAGAGAAGACAGTTACAAATATTTCTCTTTATTTGAGAATTCACGTAGTTTTACAACAACAAAGGTACTCCCCGGGAATATATTCCCCAGTGAGTTCACCACACAAGTTTACTTCCAACAGTGACATCTCCCCGAAGAAGTCGAAGAAGTTTATCACAATAGTCTCTCTTTATTTGAGAAGACATACATTACAATTCAACCAACTCATATCTCTCCCTAAGATCCCCGGTGAAGTTTTACAATCTCGATTACATTTACAATACATTATGGCTCACAGCCAAGAAGTTCAACAACAACTACAGTCTACAATGACGATCATTCAAACATCTTACAGTTCCTGGTTAATCTCGGCAGTAGATTCCCAGAAGACCTCGGCAGTAGGTAGTTCTATTTCATTTCCTGGTTAATCTCGGCAGTAGACTCCCAGAAGACCTCGGCAGTAGGTAGTTCCTGGTTAATCTCGGCAGTAGATTCCCAGAAGACCTCGGCGGTAGGTAGTCCTATTTCATTTCCTGGATAATCTCGGCAGTAGACTTCCAGAGGACTTCGTCAGAAGTATTTCTCCGACAGCTTCAACACAGGATCTCGGCAGTAGATTCCTTACAGATTTTAACAGTAGATACTTTGGCAAAACTATTTTCAATTACAGTTACAAGTCTCGACAATAGGCTTCTCTAGTTAATATCTCGAATCAATTACATTCTGGCATATACAGTAGATTCCTCCAGAGGATTTCTCTTCCAAGTTTTCTTCACAGCATATTTACAAACACTTTGTGATTGTCAATCTTTTCCCAGGGAGTCTCACTCTGATGAGCCCGTTCTTCCCGTATATCGCGTCTAGTTGTTCCCCTGTGGCGCCATTTCTCCACAGGACCTCTCTATCTTGCATTTCATATCATTACATATCATATGCATTCGGTGGTATCTTAGGACCAAAAATTCGTGCAGTGTTTATATTTAAGTCCATCCTATCTCGTCGAGAAGGAGATTTTAATCTCCGTATCTCCAAATAGGAGTAACTTAAATAGGGGCATCTGTTGCACCCTAATTTTTTACCTTAAGATCCCACCTCCTTCATTTTTCGTTTTTTATCGTGTTTTCTTTGTGCTTTTGTACGTGTGTTTATTATGACTAACAAGTGTGTACAAGTGTATTAAATTCCAGTGAAGATGACACTCGTATTTCAATCCTTCTAGACATGGCCGTTTGGTTCTTATTCAGGTTATGATTTTGGCGATTTCATCGTCTTAAGTAGTCGGTGGCAAGTTCAAAGAAATCTTCATGTGGTTACTACTAAATCTTGATTCCAAATACGTGAAACAAGTTTTATCAAAGTTCATAACGAAGTTCACAGGCCGGATTGATTTCGAAATTATTTATTTGGTCTCCGAAAAAATATGTTAAGAGTTGATCTCATTCACCTTCTTCAAGCTGACGGATAAATTCATACAAATAAAGTTATCACATATCTTGAAAGTAAAAATGCAGGCTGCGCGAGATAGAATATCACAAAAAGCCAAATTCATGATGAACTTTCGTTTGACCAATGCACTGATACACTTTGTGGATATCACCACTTTATTTTATTGAGATAAGATTCCTTGGAATGAAAGAAAGAGCCTTTGATTAACTAATTGGACAGGTTGATTCCAAGTTGGGTACTTTAGCTATTCAAATCTTATTTTCCTTTAAGAACATGAAGATATTACACGATACCAACAGTCAGATTACTTTGTTTTAAGGCATCAAAGCATCAAAGTTATTTACATATGTTCATACAGATTCTGGGAGTATAATAAAGACAAACATCACAATCAGGCCCTGTCATACTGCTAAAATATTAAGGGGATGGGACTGGTTCTCGCCGGTAACATGTCTAATGTTCGGCAAATCATTGTAAGTCTATGTTTTACAACAAGGACCCCCTACTGTTACATCTGGCTATACAAAGGACTTCCGGCATACAAAGTCGAATCGAGAGCTTGCTATCTGATGCCATGGAATTATTGGATCCACTTAGCGTAAATGGCGGCACTCGTAAAACCTTCGTGCAAGCCTGCTGGAGGTTGGTGAAGGTGGAAACCGTCAACCGGGCGTTTTGCATTGGTTCATTACCAGGCTCTTACTCCGACACTGCAATTCCCAAATAATAATGCAAAGTTTCTGTTAGTACTTTTTTTTCCAGCAGAAAGCAATTTAGAAAGAGGTCAAGAAAATAACAAATTCAAAACATTTCCGAATACGGTGACTTGAAGCATGGAGTTTGTCATCATTTACCTGCTATGTTGAAGGCTTATCAGCAGCAACCACACCAATTCACAAGGTGCATTTTGTGGCATGGCATCAAATGCTCAGAATCTATAATATGTTACGGTGACACTCTAGAACGCACCACAGGATCATCCTAAACATTGACAACAAAATCAACAATATTTTCTCCAACAGCCCCATCATGGAATCCACTCTCAACGGCCCTGCGCCCAATAGAATTGTTGTCATCAGTTGATCAAATCCGCAACTTCCTTCCAACCTGTCAAAACACAATCGTTAATCAAAATGTCGTCGAAAAATAAAGTGAAGTTTAAGAAGAGTTGATTTAAATATAACCCTCAGATCAACTCATCATCGGGCATGAGACTCGAGCGGCCGGGAGGACTATGACCGAAGCCATCATCAACTCTCTACCGAACACCGAAAGAATCAAACCTAAGAAACAGATAGCTAATTTCAGAACAATTCCCAACACAATTCGAAGACGCAATTGACATAGGCTCAGACACACGTAGTGTCATCATCACCGTCTCAAACACCCTAAAAGAATATCAGCACAGTAAGAAGTCCCTCATCAGCTACAAGTGACTATGGGCGTAGCAAAGCATCTACGACCACAGTGCAATATCAATGATAAACAACTGCAAACAACATAACACCATGATATTAAGAGCAACATAGCATCAGCATTCCCTCATCCGCAAGCATCTCAAAGCCAGCTACAAACATCATCAGCAATATCAGTTCAACAATGCCAACAACAGAATAACATCAACAACGACAATTGCAAGAAAACGTCCTTAACAGTAGCGTAATATCAATAATGTCAACTGCGTAATATCCACAATGTCAGCTGCGCACAATGTCAACCATATCAGTTCACTATCTGCACCATTAGCAATACAGAAGAACACTATCAACAACAGAGGAGCCCGAAGTTTAAAGTTTAAAATGAGGTCATATTCTCATCCCTCAGTTCCCTTTAAAAATCGGGCAGAAGCTCGAGTAGCCGGAAGAACAACAAAAGACTTGCCGTTAACTCCCTACCAGCTCGAAAACATCAATGGACATTCGAAGACAAACGTCAACCGTAATTGTCTCAGCTCAGACTAAAATGTCTTCATCACCGCGCCAAACCTTTCTCGGCGGCACTGATCCGACAACATCCGAATTACCAACTCTCTCTGAAAGAAGAAGAAGAAAAGTTAGGGCATGTTCAAAACAGAAAGCCATATATCGAAGCAAATTTGCATCAGATAGAACCAAGTCCATATCAGAGTCAGCAAAATAACCGTTAAAGTATATTCCCTGAGAATAAAAGATTCGATTAAGAAAGAGACCAAATCAAATCCCATTTCAATCAAAGCACAAAATCAGAAGATTAACAAGCTATTATTACGATTCTCGAAAAGGGAAAGTTTTCAAATTGGATTTGTCCCAAATAGGAAAACCTGAACCCATATTCAAGACAGCAATCAAGACATTCTTTCATTCAGAGGCCTATATAAGGAGGTCACAGAGAAGGAGAAAGGTGGAGAAAATTATCGTAAGACACCGGAAAAAAAAACCTAAAAGCGCTGAGCACGCAGACAAGAAGAAATTATCTTTCAGCAGTCGAAGCCATCTCCAGCCGCTGCGAGTCCTACCGGCGAAACGTCCACTTTCATCACTTCCGGCCACCGCGAGTTCCAACTTCCGCGAATCCAGTCCGTCACCGCTATCACCCAAACCTTCGGTAATCCCCTATCTTTATCTATGTTATTGAACGATTGATGCTTCGATTTGTTGTTTCAGGTACAAACGTGAAGGAAACGATGAATAATCGAGAGAGAAGAAAACCAGATCGCGATCGAGAGAGGGGAAATTTTTCCGATTTGGGGAGCTTAGGGTTCTTATTTGTCTGCGTTTTTGTTCTTTGATGTAACGATCATGAGTATTGCAACACACACATACACATTACCACACACTCACCACGTTTAACCATCACTTACCCTCTCTAATCACGCTTAATCACTTTAATAAGTTTTTTAACCTTTTAATTAATTAGTCAACTAATCTTCTTTCTAAATAAACTAATAACCTCTTATTAATCAAAATCAACTTTTATCCTTTTATTTAATTAACCTTATATTTTCCTTTTATTAATAACTAAAAAACAAACCTTTTTTTAAATTTAAAATAACCTTTTATTAAATTATAATAAACCTATTTTATCTAAATCAACTTTTAGCTTTCATAATAACTAAAAAATCCATTTTATTTAATAAACCTTTATAATGTAATAAAAACCATTTCATATTTAATAACAAAACTATTTTATTAAAAAAAAACTCACTTCGTGACAATCTATTAATTTATTTTAATTATCGATAAAAACAACCTTTTTATAATAACTTAAACGAAAACTTTTTTTTACAAGAAAATAATTTGATAATTTAAATAATTTGTACCCACTTGTTAAGCTAAAATTTTGATAACTTAAGAAAACCCTTTTAATTAACAACTTAACTTTTATTAAATAAATAAAACTAATTCATCCAACTTTTTTTCTTAAAAAACCAAATCTCATCAAAAATATATTAACTACAATCCAATTAAAATAAGTCAATTTCACTAAAATAAATCAACTTCGCATAAAATCCAACTGTGCACTTCACGACACATTTACTCTCACACACTTCAGCGCTTTCATGCGTTTGTGTATGGTTTACTTTATATTTCCGTATTTATATTATCGCAATTTATCATTCTCGCAATTGCATCCGTCCAAAGGAAAAACCTACACATGATTTAACAATTGTGTGTAGTGCATTCACATTTGCATCATTCTCCCCACATGATCCTTGATCTCATTCAAGTATATCTTTAAGATAGATCCTACCCTATAGGAAGGACCTTCTCTTTACAACATAGAAAAAAAAAACAAAACAACTCAACATACAAAATATTCAAACATAATAGAGAAATAGATGTTAATCATCTTAAGCGAGATAGAATCTCCACCCCACATCAATACAGTCAATATCTTAGGAACTTTGCCTTCAGAGAGGCGTACCTCGTAGATCCCTATCCGAGTACTTGAGCCCTTCTCTTAAGACGATGCAAAGACTACATTCCTACAACTTGTGGAGGTTACATCTCCCTTAAAATGACAACACATCTCTTCTCCTAAAATCAATCAATCAACTACCCTAAACCCGTAGGAACTTTGACCATAGTCAAAGAACTCCTCTAACCCTTTAGGGGAACTACAAATACTCTGATTCCACTCCCGTAAGGATATGTAGGCATAAGATGCGACATCTTATCGAGTATACTTAGAAATAAACCACTAGGTCTTTCAACCATTAAGCAGATAACCATAGCAATAAACAAACATAAAACAAGAGGTTCCTGTAGAGTTCTACATAAACTTAGGATGCTAATACCTTCCCTAAGTTTAACCAACCCCCGAACCCATAACTCTCTAAACCTTGCATTCGCATTGCATTGTCGGTATTTCGATCTTTATCCCTTCCTTTGGACAAATCAAAGTTCGGTTGCAAAATGAAGTAAAGATTCAAACTAATCAATAGTTTGGTATCCAAATTTCACTGCGACAGTTAGCTAGAGGTCCTTTTTGTGAAGCGTGCCTTCATCTTTTGGTCGGTAAGATAGGATGTATAGGATTCTTTTGTGATACATTGTATATGTATCTATTCGTTGGGTCGAGTCATGCTCTGGTCATGTAACACTGGGATCGCTTGGTTTATATATTTTAGAGATACATTATGTACTCTATACTATGTTTTTATATTTATCAAATTATTATGATGTTGGCCCCAGTGCCTAATGATGTTGATTTAGGTGGTGAATTCAAATGTTTCTTTTACGAAGATTATGATATAATTGAATCTGCTGCTACATGCAAAGTGAATCTTTGGAAAGCATGATTATTTGTTGAAGTGTTAATGAGCATGACAGGTGGTTTTGATGTTTGAAAGTTATGTGTGACGCCCTTTTGTGAATGCATGATTATTTACTCTGATTATTCATATATTTTTCGTGGGGTTTAGAAGGGTGTTACAGTCGATGCATAGCCTGTTACTTTGCATAATTTGTTCTGTCTGAAGAGTTCCAGTCGATCACTCCTTTCTGTATGGTCGACCGTTCGATGTTTTATTGCATAATTCTGGTCTTTCCACTTATTTCGAAAAGTGGTTTTGTCTGTTATTTTTGGCATGCTATAAATAGAAAGTTGCTCATTTTCAACAAGAACATTGATACATTGAATCAATTGCAAAACAAGAAAAGTGAAAGAGGTGCCATTAGTTCTCATCATCTTCATCTTCTACATTTCATACCACAACAATCAAACACAACACTCTTTGCTGTGCATTTTGGACTGTTTGAAGTGATAACGTCCGAAGCCGTTGATTGGGAATCTGATTCGGGTTGAGAGTTTGGTAGGTTTTTCTTGAATAAAAACTTGAAGGTTTTGTTCTCCAAGACTCGATGAATTTGGGTGTTTTTGGTACGAATCTTCTCAACATACATTCAACTGAGCGAAGGTGATCAAGGAGCAGTTGGTTCCGTCGATCTAGTAGCGGGAAGCGGTGAATTGTGAAGGAGAGATTCGGGTTTGATTGGTGAGTGTTTGATATTAGTCGGGCTGGGGTTTGAAAATGCAAGGTTGTTCAACCAAGGAGCTGTAATTAGAGGTTCATCCACAAGCAATCGATGAACTTGATTCAATTCGAATCAAGGGACAAGAAGAGAAAGCATCTTCAACAAAAAGAGAGTTTGTTTGTGCATTTGCTTGTTTATTATTGTATAACCGATTCAAAAACAGGTTACATTTATATTATAGAGCTCAATTCTATTGTTAGAATTGAGGGCAGACGTACCCCGAAGCAAGGACGGCAGGGGAACTGCCTCAACAAATCTTTGTGCCTTTTACTTTCCGCATTTTCGTTTTGCTTAATATTTGCTTGAATTTAGTTCAAAAAATAATATCGAATTAAGGACTGTTGAGTAAGTGCTGAAGTAATTTTAACTATAGTACAATAGTTTATTGTACAAGGAAACTAGTGCTACTTACTCAAGGCTGAAAACACTTGGAGTGCTCCGCAAGCCAAGTGTTTGATAAATTGTCTGAACCAAAATTTTCTTGTGATGTCCAACTATTTTGTTGGCATATAAAGACATTTGAATTGGTCATACCAAGTAGTGATATAAATCAATTAATAGTGTGACTAGCGTAGTGATTCTCATTGCTCATTTCTCATTGTCAATTTCCAAAGGCTAGACGCATATCCGGTCTTCTAGTAATGGTTCGTTATAGACAGTAATTTTTCCACGGCCGCTTCCGCAATTTATACAATTTTTTAAAACTGTTTTTATTGGTAGCGCCGACTGATTTTTTAATAAGGATCTATTCAACCCCCCTTCTAGATCCGTGCCATCGTCTAACAAGAATCTTCACCAAATTTCTCGAAGAGATGCCATTTGATGAAAGCAACTTTGAATAGTGGACTCCCTAGGGAGAACATCACTGAAGAGCAGTATTGTTGTAGTTTAGAGTTGCATTGAAGAAAATAAAGTCTTTGTATCAGGAATTCTCAAATAAAGAGAAACACTTGTAAAGTCTTCACCAAACTTCTCTGATAGATTTCTGGAGATACGCCATTTGGTGGAGAACATGTTGATAATCTCATAATTTGTTGGGGATATACAAATTGCCTTGAGGAGACTTTCATTTGTCATCCAAATAAAAAACATGAGAACGAAACAAGCTACTCAAATAAAGAGCTGCCACTTGTTGTCTGGGTATAAATTGTTGATAAAATGTTGTAACACTGCTGGAGAAATATTTTGTATTCAATAGTGATCTTCAAACAAATTCTCATTGCTCATTTCTCATTGTAGTGATTCTCATTGCTCATTTCTCATTGTCAATTTCCAAAGGCTAGATGCATATCCGGTCTTCTAGTAACGGTTCGTTATAGACGGTAATTTTTCCAAGGCCGCTTCCGCAATTTATACAATTTTTTAAAACTATTTTTATTGGTAGCGCCGACTAATTTTTTAATAAGGATCTATTCAACCCCCCTTCTAGATCCGTGTCATCGTCTAACAAGAATCTTCACCAAATTTCTCGAAGAGATGCCATTTGATGAAAGCAACTTTGAATAGTGGACTCCCTAGGGAGAACATCACTGAAGAGCAGTATTGTTGTAGTTTGAAGTTGCATTGAAGAAAATAAAGTCTTTGTATTAGGAATTCTCAAATAAAGAGAAACACTTGTAAAGTCTTCACCAAACTTCTCTGATAGATTTCTGGAGATACGCCATTTGGTGGAGAACATGTTGATAATCTCATAATTTGTTGGGATAGACAAATTTCCTTGAGGAGACTTTCATTTGTCATCCAAATAGAAAACATGAGAACGAAACAAGCTACTCAAATAAAGAGCTGCCACTTGTTGTCTGGGTATAAATTGTTGAGAAAATGTTGTAACACTGCTGGAGAAATATTTTGTATTCAATGGTGATCTTCAAATAAATTCTTCTTGGGGGGAAAAAGTGCAAAATAAATGCATGCTCAATCTAGGTTCAAAAGCATAGAGAGACTCAAAATTGTGATTGTCAGGGACCAAAGTTCAATTCAGGAAATAACTAAAGAGAAACGGTCAAGCAAGACTCTACCCATTGAGTAATGAACTCAACTAAGGTTTATCTTTATCCAAAAATGGAAAAGAAAACTAAAGCAAGCATATTCCACGATAATCGAACTCAATGGGGAATTAGAAAGGATGTGCTCTTTCTGCTTAAGGCTGACGACTCTACTTGGAGGGAGAAGACAATCCCAATCACTTGGGGATAGACACAGCCAAAGTAAAAAAAAACAAACACAAAAAGGAAAAATGCACAGATTCCATGTATCCATATGAATGAATCTATGTTATGTTATGCTTATCATGATAAAAAAACAAGGAGAAGTAAATCGGAGATGAAATAAACATCTTGATACAGGTACTCGGCCAATCTTTGTAAGATAGAAGCATCACCGAGGTGAATGGAAAACCACACATAGAATCACAGTCATGCTTAAAGGCTTCAAACTTCTCTGGGGAAAAGAGAGCACTCCACTTGGGAATATTATATCATGACTTCACTTTAGGGATTATCAAGATGAATCTCGCTGCTCTGTTGGGATGAGAAAGATTCACTGAGAAAGGATCAAACTCATGATTGAAAAAACTTCATAGGGGATAAAATAAATATCCACTACTAATTAAAGTAGACTGAAAGGAAGTCATTATTGGAGATGCCAGAGTTGAGGCTTCACAGGGGATAAAATAAATATCCACTTCATTAGAGGAACTCATATCAAAGTCATAGTTGTAGATATCAGAGTTGAGACTCTATAGGGATGAAATAAACATACACTTTGCCAGGGAAGATTGAACTTGTAAGAAGTCTGTTGAGGAGTGAAATAAAACTCACTTCATTGGGAAGGTTGAAGCCAAGGAAATTCACTGACGGATGCTTATGTTACCAATAGGGAAAATCTTGCACCAGACATGCCATAACTGCTTGAAGTGGAGATTCACCAGGGAATTGTCATGACTACCTGTGGTAGAGACTTAATGGGGAATCATTACATCACTAGAGACAAGAGCTCTTTGGGGTACGGGTGAAGAATGCTACGAGCGCAAAGTAGCTCTGCACTGATGAACTACGTGGTGGTCGCTGTTGCACCCCAAAATTTGCCCTCACAATACAAGACTTTGTGTTCCAAGAAGGTTCACAAGGTTCACAAAATTCACAATTGGTCAGAAGAGTTGACAATTCCCTCAGACAATGCACCTCCTAAGCAGTGCATCCAAAACTAGGGTTTTGACTTTAATCAGGCTAAATGGACTTCCAAGACTTCAAGTGAGCTTCATAACATCTTATATGTGTATAAGAACCCCCATGTCAAGTTTCAAGACTTTTCTCAAAAGTTTGCTCAGTCAGATGATCAGATAAGTCAAAAGCAGTCAATGCGGTTAAAAGGTCAAACTGAGGTCAACTGTGGTCAAACCAAAGTCAAACTTCATGATTTTTTTTTTTTTGCCAACATCAAAGAGAGGTTGGGTGAGAAATATTATCATAATAACTGTAATACCCCAAATTTTGCCCTAAGATTTGTCGTCGCATTTCATTGCATTTAATCAATTACTAACAAATTTGTGTAGTCGTTTGACTTTTTGCAGGTAAATATCATATGGCATGCATTTTTTTTTCTAAAAAGTAAAAATGGCACAATTGGCAGGAGGACATGTGTAAGGAGTTATGAGTGTGAAAGGTTGAGAGTTCGAATCTCACCTTTGTCACTTTTTTTTTTGTTTTTTATTATTTTTACTCTAAATTTTTCTATCTTTCATTAAAAAAATAACAAAAATAGTTTTTTATTATTATTTAATTATTATTTTCGTATTTTAATTAAATCATTTTTTAAAATATTATTTTTTTCACTTTTTTCTAAATTATTCATAAAAATATCCAAAAAATCATAAAATAAAAAATATTGAAAAAAATTTTGTTCTTTTTATAATATTTTTTATTTTAGGAATCAATAGGATTATTAGTTTTTATTTTAAGTTTATTTTAATTATTTTAAATTATTTAAATTTTATTTTTCTTAACTAATTATTTAGTTTGGGCTTTAAAATGGGCTTTAGGGACATTATTGACAATTTGGTGTTAACCCTAATTTGTTCCCTATATATACATGTGTTGCCTTGTTGGAAAAAGAGGAGAGAATGAAAAAAACCTAAGAGGAGTGAGTGCCGTTGGCCGTTATTTAGTTTTCTTCTTCATCCATTACTGTTGTTTCTTTTTCTTCATCTTTTACCGTTATTTCTTTTTCTTCATCTATTACCGTTATTTCTTTTTCTTTATCTATTACTGTTACGTTTATATATATATAATTTTTTAAATTGTTAGAGTTTATATATATAAGATTTTTGATCGAATTATGTCGATACGATGTTTGCACATTTGTGTGCATGACGCGTGACATTTGTGTTAGTTCGATCTGGTTGCGATGATCGCATTTTTGTGTGAGCAATAATACTATTTTTTGCTTAATTTCTTTTTCTTTGCGATAAATTTTGTTTCGTCCGATTTAGATCTGGTTGCGATGAGCGCATTTCTGCGTTAGCAACATTGTTGGGTTATTTGGCACATTTAAAATTCATTATTGCTTTATTATTATTATTATTATTATTATTATTATTATTATTATTATTATTATTATTATTATTATTATTATTATTATTATTATCATTATTTATCATTATTATCATTATTATTACCATTATTATTATTATTGTTATCATTAATTTATTAAAATTTGTTATAATATAAAAATCTGTTTTTTAAAATAAATAACATTAACATCTTTTCCAAATTAATATGAAAACCTATTATTTTTAAGAAAAACTTTTTTTTAGATAAATTTAAAATAATAACTAAAATCTTTTTTTTAAAATAATAACTAGAACCGTTATTTATTTTATTTTATTATTGTTCAATTCAAATTTCATTATCATATTGTATCTGCTCCTCTCATGTAACCTCGCGAACTTAACAATCGCTCTTTAAATTCTGCCTTTAAATTTCTGCTTGCATGGTTTAAATTATGACATTATCTCTCTGTTTGCATGATTCAATTATCTCACGCGTTTACTATTATTTCTGTCACATTGCACACATCCGAAGGTTAGGTCTAACTGTTTGGCCGCCGCGCCAATAGTCCGTAAAACTTCACACATTCAATTTCAAATCCTCAAAACTACAAACTACAAACCCTAATTTTCACAAATGCCTCGCCGCAGGCAAAATTACAATTTTACCCTTAGCATTAGGTCAAAGAGCCGCCGCGCTCATTTTAGGGTTTCCCGCCGTGGAATCCCTAATTTAACCCTAATTACAACTTAACATTTCAACGTAGAGATTTGGAGTTTCTACACTCCGCGTAAGCGTGTCCTTAAGATGCGTTTATTCCCCTTGAGACCTTGACCACAGTCAAGAAGTTTCTAACCTCCCTTTTGAGGGGAACTACGATTACTCTGATTCCACTCCCGTAAGGATACGTAGGCACAGGATGCGATGTCTTGCCGAGTAAACTTAGAATTAACCCCCTTTATTATTTATTATTGCTTATTTATATTTTATTTATCTTTGCTATTTAATTATTTTGCTTATTATTTTGTAATTGTTTCTTGGATGTAAAGTTGTTTAATTATTTAATTATTATTATGGTTAGAAATTAGGGAGTGTAACAACATGTATGTAATATTAAAATAAATTTAGATCACTTTTAAATAAAGATAATTAAAATAAACACGTCACACACGTAAGTCGATTTTAATCGCCGTCTCACTTCCTAAGGATATCCCTCAAGTTGCCTATGAATATTGGTTAAGTGGGGTGTATAAAGCAAGTCCCTCAAATAGAAAAATCATCAAAGTCCCTTTATGGTTGCCTTTACGAATCGAGTCCCTTTCGAAAAATGATGATGGTCCCTTATATGTGCTTATTACATCCCACAATGGCCTTCAAAGTCAAATTGTCCCTCACATGTCCCTTAACATCCAAAGTAAGGACTACCTACTCCATTATAGTAGGGATAGTCTTACTAAGGAAAGGATAAAGAATAAGAAAGACCTTAAAACATTAGGGTAGGCTACTCCTAGATACTTGCTCGCTTCAAAACTTTTTCACACTTAAACAAATTTCCAACAAATTTTCAAACAAGTTTTTTTCACATCCATACACGGATTATTATTAAACTATTCTGAAATTTTTTGCTATTCACACACTACACTTTCAAAACAATTCAAAAGTGAGCTTAAGTACCTAAGAGCCCATGGATAACCATGGATGAAAAGGGTGCTAACACCTTCCCTTTTCATAACCTACCCCCCGGACCCAAAATATTCTCTAAGGTCTTTCCTGTTCTTTTATAACCTTTCCTTATGGATAAAATAAAAGTCGGTGGCGACTCTTGCTATCCGCAACATTGTTTAAAGTCAGTTCTCCCACCGTGTTACAGAACTGGCGACTCTGCTGGGGACTATTTAAGAGGGGTACCCTTAGGAATTAAGATCACTTCAAATTGTTTGCCTTGTTTGCTTTATTATTATATTGTTGGGGTGCTCTTATGTGTGAAAGGTCCTAACCCGGATCTAGTGTACCTTAGGTAAATGGCAATAGACCAAGGAAACTGTACGACGTATATCGATACGGTTGATCTGGTGGCCATAGTTAGTGCGACTTCTTGGTTGGTGCTTATATTCCTTAAGTCAAGTTGAGGATAATATTGAGGCTGCCGTATGTTGTCAATGCACTAACTGACTTTTAGAACCCTAGTTAACTCATCTTGGCCTTTAGAAAGTAGTGAGGTAACCGGCTTTGGTGCAGACTGAAGTTGGTTGACACTCAATACTACGCTCATTGAGATCTTAAACTTGGAGGGTTTTGGTTGGCAAGTAAGTTGCCTTCTGAACAACCACCCTTGTGAAGGATCAATGATATTGAGATCCCTTAGAACCTGGTTACTTTTGTAGGACAGGATGAACCATCTAACTTCAGGGGAGGGTACTTGCCTTTGAACCTCATGCAAGCCTTTAAACCTAGGGCTATGGTGTGACTTGTTTGTGTGTGCCACATGTTTGTGATTGAGCATGACATCATGACATCATCATGCATCATAAGCATATCATTTTCCCTAACCATTTCAAGGACCAAAGGATTTATCTTTGTTCTTTGTTGCAGGTCATGGCTTCTGCTCGTAGAAACACCATCAGGATCAACTTTGTAGGGATACCTGCTAAGCTCAAGGAGTTGGTTTCCCTAGTGCCTGATCCTTCCCAGTTCAACAAGAGACATGGTCACTTATTGGATCTAGTTACTTCAGGGTTCAGTGAAGACATGATGAGTGTGCTGTTTCAGTTCTTTGACCCTAAGCACCATTGCTTTACATTTCCTGATTATCAGCTGGTTCCAACCATGGAGGAGTTCTCTAAACTTCTGGGTATACCTGTTCTTGATCAGAAGCCATTCACAGGCTTAGAGAAGGAGCTTAAACCAGAAGTTATTGCTGCAGCTCTACATCTGAAGAAGTCTGACATTGTTCTAGAGACGAGAAGTGGAGTTAAAGGTATTCTTGCCAAGGTATTAGTGGATAAAGCTCAAATGTTCTTGAAGGCTATGATCTACGATGCTTTTGAGGAGATCTTAGCCTTATTGATTTATGGCTTAGTGTTGTTCCCCAATCCTGATCAGTTCATAGACGTTCATGCCATCAACATATTCCTGAGTCACAATCCAGTGCCTACCTTACTTGGAGACATCCTACATTCTCTTCACACCCGTACTACAAGGGCAAGAGGAACTTTGATGTGCTGCATACCTTTACTTTCTAGGTGGTTTATTTCTCACCTTCCTCGCTCAGTAATGAAGAATGAGCAAGGGTTCAGATGGTCCAAGAGGATCATGTCACTTTCTCACTCAGACATCCATTGGTGCTCCAGATCTATGGAGAATGTCACCATCATTGACCGTTGTGGGGAGTTTCCTAATATACCACTTCTAGGCATAAGAGGAGGCATCACCTACAACCCATCTCTAGCTTTACGACAGTTTGGTTACGCCCGGAGCGATGGTCCACATGACATGTTGATTCAGGGCATTGTGTTTGATTACGACAACGATCTTCAGGGTTACCGTCAGAGATTCATCCGAGCTTGGGGAAAGGTAAACAGGATTGACAGCAAGACACTGGAGCCTAAGTACACCATTCCTATGGAGGCTTATCTCAGATGGGTACGATTTCGTGCTCAGACACTCATGATGCCATATCCTGCCATCCTACCAGTTACCATGGAACCTGTTGCTGAAGGAGACACAGCTTATACCATCCTTCACCCAGACATGCCTACTGATATGGAAGACTTGCAGAGATCATGGATCCAACTGAAAGAGAAAAGGGATACTTTCGAGGCTCATTACAAAGCAAGCCAAGCAAGGATCCTAGAGCTAACAAAGCTACTTCATGAGGAACGAAACCTCAACTCATACCTCAACACCAAGAGGAAACGTCCATGGGAGACTTAAAACCCCATCTTTTGTACTTATTTCGTTTTCATTTTTTGTAAGCCTAAATGGCAAAACAAGTTATTACTAATAAAAAGTTACTTTCTTGTTTGTTTAAGCAAATTTAAATCCTGCGGTCCTTGAAAACATTGCATATGCATTCCCATATCATTGCATCACAGGTTTATAATTGTGCACAGGTTTCTCATCTTCTCGCTGTTTATGGAGTTGAGCACACCATTGTCTGTTATCAAAAAGAGGTTAGTACAAGCTGGGATCTTTTCAGGTTGTCATGAAGATTGTCTATATTGTACCTATAAGCCGGATAGTTGCTTCATTTTGAGAGATAGGATTCAACGTCTCATGGATAAATATACTATAGTGTTTGAAAGAAGACCAGCATCTGTAGAAAGTATGGTGGATCATCTGACTCAGGGTAAGAAGGTTGAAGAGGTTGACATGGTTGACAAAGTACCACTAAGAATCACTTCAAAGGGTCCCATTAAAATCACTCATTAGGGCCCAATCAAGATTACTGCTGAAGGTCCTGTGAAAGTTGTTGCTGAAGCCAGAGTAGCTCCTCTGATCATTACCACTCCCGGTCCTATTCCTTATACATCTGACAAAGCTGTGCCTTGGCACTATGGGTCTGATGTTTACATCCATGGTGTCAAGCAGGAGCCTTTACCTGATATGCCTGTTGACATTGATAATATTGCTGGATCTAGCAAGATCACTCGTAGTGGAAGAGTCTTCTCTCCCCCAGTTGCTTCTAAGAGTGCAGTTACTCCTGCTGTTACTTCCACCACTGATGCTCGGGGCAAGGGTCCTGTTATTGAGCCTGTATCTACTGATGTGCCAGCTGCTGATGACCTCTCTAAGCAGATGGAAGAAGTATTGAAAATCATTCGCAAGAGTGATTATGATATTGTTGATCAGCTGGGGCATACTCCCTCAAAGATTTCTATGCTCTCCCTGTTATTATGTTCTGAGGCTCATGCCAAGTCATTGATAAAGTTTCTAAAGATGGCTCATGTACCCAGTGCAATTTCTGTGGACCAGTTTGAGAATTGTGTTGCTCACCTGACCTATGACAACGGGTTAGGATTTTCTGATGCTGACTTGACCCCTGCCAAGAGGGATCATAACAGGGCCTTGCATATTTCAATTGAATGCAGGGGCACTACCCTGTCTCATGTGCTGATAGACAATGGTTCCTCTCTGAATGTGTTGCCTAAGGAAGTCCTGAACAAGCTGAGTCCTGAAGATACGGTATTGAAGCCCAGTAATATTGTGGTAAAGGCTTTTGATGGTTCTAGAAGAGTAGTGCATGGGGAAATTGATCTTCCAATCAAGGTTGGTTCTCAGGTGTTCACTGCTACATTCTATGTGATGGATATTCGTCCTTCGTACTCATGTCTGCTTGGTCGTCCCTGGATCCAGGGGGCAGGTGCGGTGACCTCCACATTACATCAAAAGTTGAGATATCCGGTGAATGGAAAAGTTGTTACTGTCTTTGGAGAGGAAGAATACTTTGTCAGCCATGTAAACACTTTCAAGTATCTGGAAGTAGAAGGTGAATACATTGAAACTCCATGTCATTCATTTGAAGTGGTTCCCTGGGCTGTTAAGGATTGTGTGACTCCTCCTGCTGTGAAGAAGGTTCCTGTGGTCATCAGAAACCCTCCAACAATGGCAATGGCCTCCCTCAATGATGCAAAAGCTATGGTGGAAGAAGAGTCCCAGAAGGCTGTCCGTCGTGCCCGTGCTGTTCGTATCACCAATCAAGGGGTTATCAATACCGTGGGAGATCAAGATGAAGACTACAACTTGGAGGCATGGATTCTTCCTACTGTGGGTGCTGGACTCAATAATTGGACAGCTGAAGATGTTATCCCTATCTCCTTTAGTCAGGAGTAAATACTATTACTGTGTTATGTTTTTAAATTTATAATTTCTGGAACAATTAAAACTTTCAAGCCATGTGCCTTACCCGGGGCACAATGGTGTGCTTGTTACGGGTTGTCATCTCATTTGCATACTTCATTCGATAAAATCAGTGGACGTTTCGTTTTCGTAAATATTGTGTTCCTTGTCTTTCTTTTTCTTTTATTTTTGCTTTATCAGCTATGTGTTCTTACACACACCCACGTCACTAAAATGCCGATCCTCATCCACTCTGGATCCAATTGATAACAGTTCTACTATTGCCAATTACAATTTCGAGAATCCGATCTATCAAACTGAAGACGGAAACGAGGACGATTGTGAAATATCTGTAGGGCTTGCTAGGTTGTTACAACAAGAAGAGAAAGCTATACAGCCACATGAAGAGCCAGTCGAAGTTGTGAATCTGGGAACTGAAGAAAACAGAAAAGAGGTCCAGATAGGGGCTGATTTAGACAACACTGCTCAGCATAAGAATGCAGGGGCAACATATCAGCGTGCTATGGTGGCTTTGTTTCATGATATGATTCATCATGAGATAGAGGTATATGTGGATGATATGATAGCCAGGTCTCAGAATGAAGAACAACATCTTGATCATCTGCACAAGTTGTTTGAGAGGTTGAAGAAATACAGGTTGAGATTAAATCCAAACAAGTGTACTTTTGGAGTTAGATCTGGAAAGCTCCTGGGTTTCATTGTCAGTGGAAAAGGTATTGAAGTGGATCCTGCAAAAGTGAAAGCTATACGAGAGATGCCAGCTCCCCGTACTGAGAAGGAGGTTAGAGGTTTCTTGGGACTATATTGCAAGATTTATTTCCCAATTAACTACCATCTGTGAGCCAATCTTCAAGTTGTTGAAGAAAGATCAGGTGATGGAATGGAATGATGAGTGCCAGACTGCCTTTGATGAAATCAAGAGATATTTGCTAGAACCTCCAATTTTAATGCCACCAGTTGATGGAAGACCCTTGATTATGTATTTAACAGTATTAGACAACTCAATGGGGTGTGTATTGGGGCAACATGACGAGTCTGGTCGAAAAGAGCAGGCAATATACTACCTTAGCAAAAAGTTTACCGACTGTGAAACAAAATACTCACTGCTCGAGAAAACTTGCTGCGCTTTGGCACGGGCTGCTCGCCGACTAAGACAGTATATGTTGACCCATACTACCTTGTTGATTTCAAAGATGAATGGGGCAGTTGAAGCTGCTAATAAGAACATTAAGAAGATTGTACAGAAGATAACTGTTACTTATAAGGATTGGCACGAGATGTTACCATTTGCTCTGCATGGTTATCGTACTACAATACGTACTTCAACCGGGGCAACCCCATTCTCCTTGGTCTATGGTATGGAAGCAGTTCTGCCTATTGAAGTTCAGATCCCCTCCTTGAGAATTATGAAGGATGCAGGCTTGGATGAAGATGAGTGGATTCAGACTCGACTTGACCAGATAAATTTGATTGATGAGAAAAGGTTAGCAGCAGTTTGTCATGGCCAGATGTACCAGAAACGGATGATCAAAGCTTTTAACAAGAAGGTTAAGCCAAAGGTATATCAGGCTGGTGACTTGGTAATCAAGCGTATCATATTACCACAGGGTGATCCTAGGGGCAAGTGGACTCCAACATATGAGGGACCATTTGTAGTCAAGACAGTGTTCTCAGGAGGTGCCATGATATTGACTACAATGGATGGTGAAGACTTCCCACAACCTGTAAATGCAGACATAGTTAAAAAATACTACGCATAAAAAGAGACCCGCTAGGTTGACAGGCCTAGGCAAAAATAAGGGCATCCCGGCAAACCAAAAGGGTTTGGGCAAAAATTAGGGATATATATATAAAAAGATGTACACCCGGCAAGTCGAAAACCTGAAAAGGCGGCTTGGGCAAAAAAGGGTATCCCGGTGGATTGAAAACCTGAAAGGGCAATCCAGGCAAAAGTTAGGGATTAAAGCGTATGACTATGTCTCGTTTGGATCACTCATGAAACTGCAACCGGTTGTACTACTTACTCAAGCTCAAACAGATAAAGCTCAATCCAATCGTTTCCGTCTCAACAGCAAGAAGATGAGATACTTGAGGGGCAATAGTAGAATTGAAACTCAATAGGATTATTTCCCACATAGCTGATTCTTTTTGTAAAACTTCATGACAAAATTCTCTTACTAGGGTTTATGTCTACTTGTACAAACTTACCCGTGTATGGGTCACTTTTGATATAAATAAATTCCATCTTTTGAATCCAGATTTACTTTTACCCTATTTACATAAGCGAAACGTCCATTGGTTGTGTTTGAATGTATGTATGCCTTTGAATATGATTGATGTTTACCAGAAATGCATGTATGCTTTTAATATGATTGATGTTTACCAGAAATGCATGAAAATGCAGTAATAGTATTTACTAAGGACGAACGAGGGAAGGATTTCAACGAAGCTTCGCCGGTTCATCTTTACAAGGCAGTTACAAACCATCAGTAGGACTAATCCATTTTCACAAAGTCTAATCTCCCCTGGAATTTATATCCATCTCTTTTATCCTCATACGGATATACGGGAAATTACTTTCCAATAAGGGCACGATGAACGAAGACGGGATGTTATACTTATCCTACTATCAAACGAAAACGAAGGTTATCTATACCCTACTGTCCCCAACAACGGGAGGTTATCTATACCTTGTTATCCCCAACAATGGGAGGTTATCTATACCTTGTTATCCCCAACAATGGGAGGTTATCTATACCTTGTTATCCCCAGCAGACGGAGGGTTATGTATTCTTCAACAACGAATCGGGATTTATTTTCCTTGGCCAGCAGTTGTTATACAAGGATATCCAGACACTTCCAGCAGTGTCATATCATACATGCATCATTTACATCATACCATAACATATATGTCTATAGTACATTACCTAAGTGCATCATGTCATACATGCATACATAAAGCATAAACTAATGTTGTTATACAGAATGCTACCTTGTTTTCAGGTTAATTATCCAACAAACAAGCTTATGATCTTTGGGACTGCTTTATTGTAACCTCAGGGTTACTTTATCCTCCTGATGAGCTTCTTATTACTTTGGGACTGCTTTATTGTAACCTCAGGGTTATTTTATCCTCCTGATAGCCTCTCATGACTTCAAGACTGCTTTAGAGCTACTGATTGCTCTATCCTCCTGAAATCATCCTATTACTTCAAGACTGCTTTAGAGCTATTCATTGCTCTATCCTCATGAGGTCATATTACTACTTCAAGACTGCTTTAGAGCTATTGATTGCTCTATCCTCCTGAAGCCATCTAATTATTTCAAGACTGCTTTAGAGTTATCCATTGCTCTATCCTCCTGAAATTACATTATTATTTCAAGACTGCTTTAGAGCTATCCATTGCTCTATCCTCCTGAAATCATTACTTCAAGACTGCTTTAGAGCTATTGATTGCTCTATCCTCCTGAAGACATATCACATTATTATTTCAAGACTGCTTTAGAGCTATTGATTGCTCTATCCTCCTGAAGCCATTATTATTTCAAGACTGCTTTAGAGTATTCATTGCTCTATCCTCCTGAAATTACATTATTATTTCAAGACTGCTTTAGAGCTATTCATTGCTCTATCCTCCTGAAATCATTACTTCAAGACTGCTTTAGAGTATTCATTGCTCTATCCTCCTGAAATCATTACTTCAAGACTGCTTTAGAGCTATTGATTGCTCTATCCTCCTGAAGACATATCACGTTATTATTTCAAGACTGATTTAGAGCTATTCATTGCTCTATCCTCCTGAAATCATTATTTCAAGACTGCTTTAGAGCTATTCATTGCTCTATCCTCCTGAAATCATTACTTCAAGACTGCTTTAGAGCTATTGATTGCTCTATCCTCCTGAAGACATATCACGTTATTATTTCAAGACTGCTTTAGAGCTATTCATTGCTCTATCCTCCTGAAATCATTACTTCAAGACTGCTTTAGAGTATTCATTGCTCTATCCTCCTGAAATTACATTATTATTTCAAGACTGCTTTAGAGCTATCCATTGCTCTATCCTCCTGAAATCATTACTTCAAGACTGCTTTAGAGCTATTGATTGCTCTATCCTCCTGAAGACATATCACATTATTATTTCAAGACTGCTTTAGAGCTATTGATTGCTCTATCCTCCTGAAGCCATTATTATTTCAAGACTGCTTTAGAGCTATTGATTGCTCTATCCTCCTGAAATTACATTATTATTTCAAGACTGCTTTAGAGCTATTCATTGCTCTATCCTCCTGAAATCATTACTTCAAGACTGCTTTAGAGTATTCATTGCTCTATCCTCCTGAAATCATTACTTCAAGACTGCTTTAGAGCTATTGATTGCTCTATCCTCCTGAAGACATATCACGTTATTATTTCAAGACTGATTTAGAGCTATTCATTGCTCTATCCTCCTGAAATCATTACTTCAAGACTGCTTTAGAGTATTCATTGCTCTATCCTCCTGAAATTACATTATTATTTCAAGACTGCTTTAGAGCTATTCATTGCTCTATCCTCCTGAAATCATTACTTCAAGACTGCTTTAGAGCTATTGATTGCTCTATCCTCCTGAAGACATATCACGTTATTATTTCAAGACTGCTTTAGAGCTATTCATTGCTCTATCCTCCTGAAATCATTACTTCAAGACTGCTTTAGAGTATTCATTGCTCTATCCTCCTGAAATTACATTATTATTTCAAGACTGCTTTAGAGCTATTCATTGCTCTATCCTCCTGAAATCATTACTTCAAGACTGCTTTAGAGCTATTGATTGCTCTATCCTCCTGAAGACATATCACGTTATTATTTCAAGACTGCTTTAGAGCTATTCATTGCTCTATCCTCCTGAAATCATTACTTCAAGACTGCTTTAGAGTATTCATTGCTCTATCCTCCTGAAATTACATTATTATTTCAAGACTGCTTTAGAGCTATTCATTGCTCTATCCTCCTGAAATCATTACTTCAAGACTGCTTTAGAGCTATTGATTGCTCTATCCTCCTGAAGACATATCACGTTATTATTTCAAGACTGCTTTAGAGCTATTCATTGCTCTATCCTCCTGAAATCATTACTTCAAGACTGCTTTAGAGTATTCATTGCTCTATCCTCCTGAAATTACATTATTATTTCAAGACTGCTTTAGAGCTATTCATTGCTCTATCCTCCTGAAATCATTACTTCAAGACTGCTTTAGAGCTATTGATTGCTCTATCCTCCTGAAGACATATCACGTTATTATTTCAAGACTGCTTTAGAGCTATTCATTGCTCTATCCTCCTGAAATCATTACTTCAAGACTACTTTAGAGCTGTTGATTGCTCTATCCTCCTGAAGCCATTCTATTACTTCAAGACTGCTTTAGAGCTATTGATTGCTCTATCCTCCTGAAGCCATTATTACTTCAAGACTGCTTTAGAGCTATTGATTGCTCTATCCTCCTGAGGTCCGATTTATCACTTCAAGACTGCTTTAGGGTTATCATTATTGATTGCTCTATCCTCATGAAGACATGCTGTTACATCAGTATTACTCCAGACTCCTGACAGTTCTCATTATACTACTGAAGAACTTTCCCTTAGTGGCATCTTTAAGCCCACTCAATCATGTTCAACCAACCATCAATATCACTCCATGCACTGGTGAGTGCAAATTTTTGGGCTTTTGTGTTCAATCCCCTTCAACCTTCCAGGTTACGACTGGCAAATATACCAATCTAACCCCTCAGGTTTCAGAAAATTGAACAGGGGCAGCTGTTGCACCCCAAAATTTGCCCTCACAATACAAGACTTTGTGTTCCAAGAAGGTTCACAAGGTTCACAAAATTCACAATTGGTCAGAAGAGTTGACAATTCCCTCAGACAATGCACCTCCTAAGCAGTGCATCCAAAACTAGGGTTTTGACTTTAATCAGGCTAAATGGACTTCCAAGACTTCAAGTGAGCTTCATAACATCTTATATGTGTATAAGAACCCCCATGTCAAGTTTCAAGACTTTTCTCAAAAGTTTGCTCAGTCAGATGATCAGATAAGTCAAAAGCAGTCAATGCGGTTAAAAGGTCAAACTGAGGTCAACTGTGGTCAAACCAAAGTCAAACTTCATGATTTTTTTTTTTTGCCAACATCAAAGAGAGGTTGGGTGAGAAATATTATCATAATAACTGTAATACCCCAAATTTTGCCCTAAGATTTGTCGTCGCATTTCATTGCATTTAATCAATTACTAACAAATTTGTGTAGTCGTTTGACTTTTTGCAGGTAAATATCATATGGCATGCATTTTTTTTTCTAAAAAGTAAAAATGGCACAATTGGCAGGAGGACATGTGTAAGGAGTTATGAGTGTGAAAGGTTGAGAGTTCGAATCTCACCTTTGTCACTTTTTTTTTTTGTTTTTTATTATTTTTACTCTAAATTTTTCTATCTTTCATTAAAAAAATAACAAAAATAGTTTTTTATTATTATTTAATTATTATTTTCGTATTTTAATTAAATCATTTTTTAAAATATTATTTTTTTCACTTTTTTCTAAATTATTCATAAAAATATCCAAAAAATCATAAAATAAAAAATATTGAAAAAAATTTTGTTCTTTTTATAATATTTTTTATTTTAGGAATCAATAGGATTATTAGTTTTTATTTTAAGTTTATTTTAATTATTTTAAATTATTTAAATTTTATTTTTCTTAACTAATTATTTAGTTTGGGCTTTAAAATGGGCTTTAGGGACATTATTGACAATTTGGTGTTAACCCTAATTTGTTCCCTATATATACATGTGTTGCCTTGTTGGAAAAAGAGGAGAGAATGAAAAAAACCTAAGAGGAGTGAGTGCCGTTGGCCGTTATTTAGTTTTCTTCTTCATCCATTACTGTTGTTTCTTTTTCTTCATCTTTTACCGTTATTTCTTTTTCTTCATCTATTACCGTTATTTCTTTTTCTTTATCTATTACTGTTACGTTTATATATATATATATAATTTTTTAAATTGTTAGAGTTTATATATATAAGATTTTTGATCGAATTATGTCGATACGATGTTTGCACATTTGTGTGCATGACGCGTGACATTTGTGTTAGTTCGATCTGGTTGCGATGATCGCATTTTTGTGTGAGCAATAATACTATTTTTTGCTTAATTTCTTTTTCTTTGCGATAAATTTTGTTTCGTCCGATTTAGATCTGGTTGCGATGAGCGCATTTCTGCGTTAGCAACATTGTTGGGTTATTTGGCACATTTAAAATTCATTATTGCTTTATTATTATTATTATTATTATTATTATTATTATTATTATTATTATTATTATTATTATTATTATCATTATTTATCATTATTATCATTATTATTACCATTATTATTATTATTGTTATCATTAATTTATTAAAATTTGTTATAATATAAAAATCTGTTTTTTAAAATAAATAACATTAACATCTTTTCCAAATTAATATGAAAACCTATTATTTTTAAGAAAAACTTTTTTTTAGATAAATTTAAAATAATAACTAAAATCTTTTTTTTAAAATAATAACTAGAACCGTTATTTATTTTATTTTATTATTGTTCAATTCAAATTTCATTATCATATTGTATCTGCTCCTCTCATGTAACCTCGCGAACTTAACAATCGCTCTTTAAATTCTGCCTTTAAATTTCTGCTTGCATGGTTTAAATTATGACATTATCTCTCTGTTTGCATGATTCAATTATCTCACGCGTTTACTATTATTTCTGTCACATTGCACACATCCGAAGGTTAGGTCTAACTGTTTGGCCGCCGCGCCAATAGTCCGTAAAACTTCACACATTCAATTTCAAATCCTCAAAACTACAAACTACAAACCCTAATTTTCACAAATGCCTCGCCGCAGGCAAAATTACAATTTTACCCTTAGCATTAGGTCAAAGAGCCGCCGCGCTCATTTTAGGGTTTCCCGCCGTGGAATCCCTAATTTAACCCTAATTACAACTTAACATTTCAACGTAGAGATTTGGAGTTTCTACACTCCGCGTAAGCGTGTCCTTAAGATGCGTTTATTCCCCTTGAGACCTTGACCACAGTCAAGAAGTTTCTAACCTCCCTTTTGAGGGGAACTACGATTACTCTGATTCCACTCCCGTAAGGATACGTAGGCACAGGATGCGATGTCTTGCCGAGTAAACTTAGAATTAACCCCCTTTATTATTTATTATTGCTTATTTATATTTTATTTATCTTTGCTATTTAATTATTTTGCTTATTATTTTGTAATTGTTTCTTGGATGTAAAGTTGTTTAATTATTTAATTATTATTATGGTTAGAAATTAGGGAGTGTAACAACATGTATGTAATATTAAAATAAATTTAGATCACTTTTAAATAAAGATAATTAAAATAAACACGTCACACACGTAAGTCGATTTTAATCGCCGTCTCACTTCCTAAGGATATCCCTCAAGTTGCCTATGAATATTGGTTAAGTGGGGTGTATAAAGCAAGTCCCTCAAATAGAAAAATCATCAAAGTCCCTTTATGGTTGCCTTTACGAATCGAGTCCCTTTCGAAAAATGATGATGGTCCCTTATATGTGCTTATTACATCCCACAATGGCCTTCAAAGTCAAATTGTCCCTCACATGTCCCTTAACATCCAAAGTAAGGACTACCTACTCCATTATAGTAGGGATAGTCTTACTAAGGAAAGGATAAAGAATAAGAAAGACCTTAAAACATTAGGGTAGGCTACTCCTAGATACTTGCTCGCTTCAAAACTTTTTCACACTTAAACAAATTTCCAACAAAATTTTCAAACAAGTTTTTTTCACATCCATACACGGATTATTATTAAACTATTCTGAAATTTTTTGCTATTCACACACTACACTTTCAAAACAATTCAAAAGTGAGCTTAAGTACCTAAGAGCCCATGGATAACCATGGATGAAAAGGGTGCTAACACCTTCCCTTTTCATAACCTACCCCCCGGACCCAAAATATTCTCTAAGGTCTTTCCTGTTCTTTTATAACCTTTCCTTATGGATAAAATAAAAGTCGGTGGCGACTCTTGCTATCCGCAACATTGTTTAAAGTCAGTTCTCCCACCGTGTTACAGTCGCCATTGCGAACAACATTTGTTGTGAAAGGATAAAATAATCTTCAATTCTCAAATGCCCCAAGATAACATAGTTTATGAGAAGAAAGTCATTCCAAGAGGATTTTACAGAAAACATGGAATCCAAGATGTTCCAATATCTTCCAACTCTTGGAGAGATTTCTCGAATCTTGATGTAACTGCTTCAGATTGACTGTATTCTGTATGACTGAAACTTCAAACTTTCCCCCTTAAGGATGGTTAATTAGTGAAAGCAACAACTAGGGACAAACTTGCCCCTGGTCAATAGAGTCGTTAGGCAACATGCCCCTGGATATGATCATTCTTGGAATGTTTCACCCTTTTTTTATCAGAGTTTCAAGTCTCAAAAGATTAAGCTCATCATTGTTGCTCGTATACAAGCTTCTATGATATCAAGCAATGTTAGCAAGCAGAAAAATGTTAATTCTGAAACTGCTAATGATACACACATGTTAGTCTTGATGTTTTTATTGGAAAGATATCACAATAATTAGTGACCGAATAACTAGTTAGGATAGGAAATTAATTAATTTTACAAAGCCAACATAACTTTTGAGCTTAGCTCATAGGAGTCAGGAAACGTTATCTCGTCAAGTACGCTTTCAAAATAAACCCTGCTTCAATTAGGTCCTTTGAGGGTTGTATCATGGGCTGGTTCACAGCTTAAGAAACAAATGATATAAGGCTCAACGTTTATTTATGCCCACCCATTCTTCGTGATGTTCTCTAATCCTACCTTCAGTTAACCTGACACGAGCACTCATCTCTCAAGAGGAGTTTTGATATGGTTGAGAAACCACTGAGGCTTTGGGCATGAAAGTCACTCACCTTTTTGCTTTTGGTGTTTGATCACACGACTTTGTTATTTATTGAGGATTTTTCTTGGTGATCCTTTGTTTTTGCTTTTCGTGTTTTCTTTTATTATCATTTTGTTTTTATTCCCTAACTTTTGCCTGGATGGAGTCTTTGGATTTGACTTTGAAGTCCAGCGGGATGTGAAATACAATGGCAATGCTATCAAAGGAATAAAATCATCATATTACCCCAAAAATATAATGGCAAATTAATCATATTTATCAGAGTAAAATATTGAACGCAATAAAATCATCCCAAAAGGGCGCACAATTCTCAATAATTCAAATATAGTCAATGCTCCGTAAACAATGGGTTTTCCCAAAATTACTCAAAAATATTACTCAAAAGGCAGCGGAACTCAAAAAGGAAAAAATCCAAAGTTTTCCTTACGCAGTAACATAATCAAAATAACAATAATCAATAAAACATGGTTTAACTCAAAGACCCCAACCCGATGTTACACTATCAGAGCAAGACCCTCTAAGTCAACCACAACATCCAACGACCCAAAAACTTCAAAAAGTCCTCGACGGCATCCACGGCTAAACCTGGTCATTTGCACGTTACCCACGTGGAGGCAACATTCAAACAGGCAGGGTGAGTAAAACGAGTTATAATAATCAATATAGGAATCAATATATAAAATGGCATCATTTTCATATTCAACATCATCATAATCATCAAGGAACATCAAAGGACACAATATTATAAATTACACCAAATTGTCACATAAATGCAAATGCAACAAGACTCATGCATGTGGTACCAATCAACAAAATTAGATGGACACTGGGCCATCAACCTTCCATAGATCCACAACAGTAGGATCAATTCTACACGAGAACCGAAGCATAACAAAATACCTCACATCCGTACAATGGGACTGAAGCCACAAGAATCAAGGTCCTAGACCGAAGTCAGGAATGCATATGAATGCATGATGCACGCGTCAATGTCATGCTCATAATAAACTCATTAGGTGCATCATTATTCATCAAAATCATCATAATAATCATGTCATCATATAATCATCAAAAAATCATAGAATCAACATCATAACTCATCATCACTCATAGGAATCATCATACAATCATGTATTAATATCAGAAGAATCATAGTCATACTCATGGTAATTCATCAAAGAAATCACAACATCAAAACATCAAGACACCACTGCACAAGATCAGAATTTGCAAAACTCTTCTACGTTCGCTAGTAAGTTCGATGTGCGAGTCTGGGGTGAATGTTCGCCGTACGAAGGATTCTTCACTGTGTGAACTCACGCTTATAGCAAATCGCTGTTACGCATAGGGGTGTTCATGGGTGCGGGTCGACCCACAAACCCGCCTACCCAAACCGAACCAACCCACTAATTACCCGGACCCATTCATTTACGGGTATACCCGACCCAACCCGTAATAACCCGTATAGATTTGGTTCGGGTATTGGGTTTTAGTTTCTAAACCCATGAACCCGTTGACCCAACCCGTTGACGTGGCATAATTAATTATTATTATTATTACTAGCGTTCAGACGGGCACTCCCGTGCCCGTCTGTCCGCTTTTTTAATGCGCACAGCATAAAAAAAACGTGCGTATATTTTGTATGAAGTTTTTATCATACTTAGGATTAAAAATAATGTTTTTAGATTTTCTCAAGTAGTCTTAAATGTGCGCATGCTTTTTTTAGTGCGCATACGTTATAGGCAAATAACTCCTTTATCGGAATAGTCTATATAGTATAACCTTCGAAGGGAGAGAAGTTTTCCTTCTGATTATTATTATCTCATGTCAAAGATCCAACTAATTAGAAATATCTTCTTACAAATAATGACAATTCGTTTAATACATTTAAAAGATCAGTTGAGGATAAAGGATTTCTAGAGACTAATCATAATATCCGTGATTGATTGATTAAGACTATGGCTCTTCAAATGCCATATGCTTTAAGGAGGTAATTCTCTATTACATCAATTTAAATTAACAAATACTTTTAATACATCAATTTCTCATATTAACAAACCACCTTATAGCGGTTAATAAAAGATATAGTAAATAAATTTGTAACTATATATAAAGGGAATATTTTTATATAGTCATTTTTTAATTTAATTTTGTTTTTAATATATAACTATATATAAAAGTAAAATTTGCTTTTGGTGTAGTTTTTTTCTTTCAATTATACTCTTTTCCGCTTTTTAATTAAATTGCATCTTCTCTTTTATTAAACGCTATATGGTGGTTTATATATATCTTTCATTCTACTATTTTTTATTATTTTATAAATAATTTAATTAAAATAAAAAATAAATATATAAAAATACCGTTTATATTTTTACTCATCTTTGCATTAATAAAAGTAGACAGACGGACACGGGAGTTCCCGTCTGGTCGCTAGT
Source organism: Lathyrus sativus (assembly GCA_963859935.3). Taxonomy (NCBI): domain Eukaryota; kingdom Viridiplantae; phylum Streptophyta; class Magnoliopsida; order Fabales; family Fabaceae; genus Lathyrus; species Lathyrus sativus. The sequence goes on from OZ012735.1 coordinate 66,955,726, forward strand.
ATAGGATATGTACAATAAATAAGATCTAAAAACACATAAGTCTCCGTCATCCTTGACCAAATTCAATAAAATTTAATCTCCTCATTGTAAAGAAGGTTAAACCAAACCATTTGAAACCTCAACTTGCACTTTAATATAACTCTAATAATGGAAGGATAATCTTGTAACCGAATACAAAATATGCAAAACAAACTTAAAGGAATAATAGAAATGTTACATTGAAAGAATAAGAGCTTGTCACTTGATAGTATAACAGAAATTTCAATTCTTTTTTGTTGTGATCCATTGGCTTTTTCAATAGTATTATAAATATGATAGGTGAAATACAAAATATTTTGGATGATATTGGTGATGATTGTTATAACTTGTATTATTGTTCATAAAATACACCTATATCACCATCAAATGCAAAGCTACACCAAATTGTTTAAACTATAAGCATGCATATACTTTCACCAAACTCATTAAAAATTATATATTTAATATTTACCATCAGAAAAGAAAAACTAAACAAATAAAAGAGTTTCATTCAGTAGCAAATAAAAAGAATATTCATATTTATAGCATCATATTTACAACTAAGTGTTAACCTTTATTGTCAAGAATAAAAAAAGTTAACATAGTTTTGAAAAAAGAATGTAATATTTGTAATTGCATGAAAAAATATTGTGAGACAAAATTGGACATATTTCAATTCAAGTTAGATGATGTTTAAAAAATGGAAAGTGAGAAATAATCTCAAATTTATTTTATTGAACCTTTATGATTTTTACCAAAAGCAGATTTGGTTATGAATAACATGGTTTGGAAAATATTAACACTTACGCTATTTCAACTTAAAAGTATTCTTATTATTAAAAAAACATAAGCAAAATATAAATGGAATAAAAGAGACTATAGAATATGTAAAAGAAAATCTCACTGTCACTATGAATGACGGTATATTTTTAAAAAAATTCTTCATTAAAGGCTTATGAATTTGCATAGGATAATTCATTACAACTTAACTAAATATAATTATTAATTTTTTAAATAATTCAAATAACTACTCTGTAATTGAATGACTGTTACATATGATTGACTATTTCATTATTTTTAAAAGTATTATTGAAAGTAAAATAGTTCAACCCAAACTCTCTATTTCTTTATCCATAGTTATAGAGTATACATTATAGAAAAAATATTTTTACCATACAAAATTAATAACATAATAATTACATAAAATAAATATTTACATTAATGATAAAGTTCAAACTCTACAAATTAATAATATACACACTGTTAAGATCATGTAGTGTTTAAAAATAAAAATACATATATTAGTTTTAAAGACGTGAATAAAAATACTTTATTTAAACTACAATTTAATATAAATAAAATAAAATAAAAATGATATCTCCCAATTAATTAAAAAATGTGAATACAAACTTTTTCTTTCTGGAACGGTGATTAATAAAAAGGAACAACTTTAAATTTGAATCACAAATATATTTTATTTCTATGCAAAAGGAACTGAAATAAATTTTGCAACTAATTAATAAAAAAACATTATTTTTAGAAAAATAAATAAAGTATTCAATAGTGCAATGAAGTTGAATACACTAAAAAAACAGTAATCAAATTAGCATTATAATAAGGATAAAGCAATGAGAAAATTATACAGAGTGACAATATTACAAAAACAACAGTGTTTAGCAAATCAATTTTGCTTTAAAATTTTTTTAAGAAAAAAGCAATTAATTTGTGCACAGATGTGAAAAATAAAAGAGAGAAAATTTAAAAAAAATGTAAGGACAAAACCTAAAAAAGTTAAATTATAAAAAAGAGAGAAAAATTTTCACATGCATTTTCATATGTGTGATTATAAATAGAAATAGAAATTGCTAGTTGAAAAGTTATGAACCGTCATTTATTGAGTTCAACATTGATTTTAAACTATCAAATAAAAAATTCAATAAAACAGACAAAAAAAATATTAATATGAATAATTGATATGTAACGCATTTATCTCTTATTCTTATCTCTTCTTTTATTCTCTTGTCAACTAATATTAATCAATAGAATGTATATTTTTTTCTCTCTCTCCTTTTAAATTAGCACTTTGATTTTACTTTTGCAAGAAGTATCTAATTATTTCTCGATCAAAAGTTTCAAATATCCATTTATATACATTTGCTCAATTTTAATATAAACGTGATATATATATATATATATATATATATATATATATATATATATATATATATATATATATATATATATATATATATATATATATATATATATATATATATATATATATATATATATATATAAATACCATTCTCTCACGCACAAACATAATTCTAAATAAAATATTGCATAATGAGACATGAACATATTATATAAGGGACTATCTTGAGTTTTCAAGATATATAATGAAATAATACATTAGGCTGTCAAAATCAAAGAACTTAATTTACCATAGTCGTGTTTTCTTCGTCCGGGGTGGGTGTGGTCTTGATTGGAATATGCTTCATCTCTCTTCAAGAATAAAAAGATCATTGATCAAAATTAAATAAATGAAAAAATTATAGAATGGAAAAAGGTTAAAAATATAGTATGTTGATTGAGAAAGAGATGGAATTTAAAAAAAGAAATGGAAGATGTTTCTTAACTTGTGACACAATTGACGGTTAATGGAAGTTATAGATGTAAGTTATTTTTTTAGAAATAGAATTTAACTATTCTATTAGTAACCAACAAAAGTTACCAACTACTTATGTTATTTATAAAAAAGATAAAGGACAATTTTGAAAAAAAAATAGGCCACGCCAAAAACTTGTATCCCCTTTATATATAGTTATAGATTATAGATTTATAAAAAAAATCAATTAAATAATTATTTTTTTACTTTTTCAAAACAAAATAAAAGCTAATGAAAACCCAACACGTGACATTGCAATTACAAACAAAACAAAATAATAAAATCCAAAACTCAGTAACCGTACTTACAACTTCTCTCCCTCATTCAATTAGTTTTTGTTTTATGTTAAATTTTGGTTTATGTTTTGTAACAGATGTTCATTCCACTTGCTTCATTCGCTTTATTGGATGTGTTATGACTAATTTTTTTTCCAGAAACTTGGAGTTAATTTGATTTACACTGGATTTTGATTTAAAACATATATGCCTTTTTTTGTTAATAGACTTAAAGCTTATTGGACTATAATTATGATTTATGTTAAATGATAATGATAACTACGAACTAACAATTAGCAGTGAAACCGTATAAACATGAAGTTGTTTATAATTTTTTTTGGATAATTAAGAATTAAGAATTAACAATTAGATAGTGATCTATCATACACAATTAGTATAACCACATCTTAAAACTCTCTATTTGTAACCTCCCTGAATGTTACAGACTTTAAGAGGACATTACATGAAGGTTATATGGAACTATATTATGCAGTAATAAGAGGTACCTGCAAGTCATCCACTTCCCCAAATAAGATCTCTGGAACATCCATGTGCCCCCCAACCAACTTCTTATTCCCTTGTATAATCCATTCGCCTATATCCATTTGCAAAACATGAATTGTAAAACAGTTAAACAGAAAAGCAAGATAACAAAATAAAGTACATACTCATCTTTCAGTTTTAAGGACAATTCATATGTGAAACTGACACGTTTCTTGTTCCGAACAACCACCACAAGTGCCTGTAAAAAATATATATAATTTGCAAATAGCTTGACAAATTGAGAGAAATAGTTTGTAAATGGCTTAGAGAGACTCACATTGCATAGAGGAGTTAGTATGAACGTTAATGATAGGAAGGACTATGGAGATAGTGGGAAGTTATTTGTTACAGTTATTATTTAGTATTATTATTAAATAAAATCAAGTGAGAAATTAAGCATTAAGGTAAAGGGTAAATATGGAATAAAAATATGAAAGTAAGCATTAATGAAGGGTAATTATGAAACAAAAATAGGTCACACCAAAAAGGTGTATCCCCTTTATATATAGTTATAGATTATATTATTATTTATAAATTTTAAAGTTGCTATAACTTTGTAAATTATAACGTACACAAAAATTTTTTGCACTTTCCTTCCAGTTTCTAATCACACATTAAATTATTATTATTATTATAATTAAACATTATTATTAATATTAATCATGCTTGCTTGACTTATGCACTTCTAGTTTACACTTAACTGTCTTTTTATTTTTTTAATGAATCTTTATTAACTAATAATAATTAAGTATATATTAGATTTTGGTGCTATTAGACCAATATTGGACCAATACATCTATGTCATTTTAAGACTAAGTGATGTTTATTTGCTTTTGAATTATTTAGAATTTATGAATTTTATGGAAATGATATTTTATGGAATTTTATATATTATTAAGTGTTAATATATATGATAGTTTACGGACCTACTTTTAAGCATGTGCTAGAAAAGGTAACATTTGAGTATCAAAACAACTAATATATACTGTATATTATTATATATTTGTTTTACATATGTTGATATATATTTGTAATGGATAACATTTGAGTATCAAAATAACTAATAAATTTTTATAAATTAAGGTATATTAATGAAAATATATAAATAATTAATGGTGTATATGTATCTTAATATTTTTTATGACAAAGAAAATACATTTCAAAATTTTAATTGTTATATTTTTAATTATTCTATTTTATATGTAGGATTTGTCTCCACTACGTAAATAATTTAATTGTTTGAAATATGCAAAATTATATTGAATTGTGTTATAGATTTTTTAAATTGAAAATAATAATTATTATATACACAACCCGTGGACCCAACCCTACCCAACCCGTAAATATCCGGGTTGATTCGGGTCAGTTTTTAAAGTAGAATTACGGGTTTGATGATAAACCCAACCCATTGAAAGTTGAACGGGTTGGGTAACGGGTTAAGGCGAACCCGGTCCAACCCAACCCGCGTACACCCCTAGTTACGCACCAGCAACAAAACCAGCCCCAAAACCTCTATGATTTTCTTCCCCAATGCCCTAAAAACATACGTAAATCATTCCTAAGGTATTACGGCGATAAAGGCGCAAAATCTACGACTTATTAGGCCAATCTGGTATCATATTTATGCCTCAAATTCCCATAGTTTCTTACAACTACCCCACAATCATTAAAGTTCTCACAATCAATTACCCTATACGGTTAAACAACCTCAACAACAGATTCGGCCACGAAGGCCTAATTTCCCTTACTCTTAAATCAACCTCAAACCTATCAGACCATAAGCTCAAATCCCTCAAACTCATTAAACTCACCAGAAAGGCAACAACAATCCAATATCCAAAAATCGCTAAACCCTTAAATCAACTTTAAACACATTGAATCACATATTGAAAACAATGAAGGCAATACTTCTCATACCTTAATTGCCGACTCTAAGTCTTTCTTCTTAATTCTTGGAAACCTCGTGAAGCTTTTGCTTCAATCCTCTTCCTCAGAGCTCTGGCCTCTATTTCTTCCCTTTTCACGGTCTAACAAGAATGATTCTTAATTCCCTCAAAATTCTTTTTTGTTAAACCTAACTTTAGGCCTATAAAACGGGCTTTCCAATTTCACCCTCACTAACTCCTCATCAAATGTCCACTTTGCCCTTAATTCACTTATATTTATTTAAATTAATAATAATACAAAATATATTCATATTATATACTATTATTTAAATAAATAACTCAAAACTCCATAATTCCCAATATTCACACCAACCACCGAAAATCACCAAAAATACGAATATTCATATTTAAATAAATTTAATAAATATTTCAAGAATTGGGTGTGTTACAGCAACCACCAGAGATATTTAGCATAACATTAAATAAGCTCCACTAGAGAATCAACAGTCATCATCCTTGAATGGAACTGGATCGAAAAGAGTCACAACATTCAGAATATCATTAAATGAGGTGAGGAAAATTCTGGGAAATACATGAGAGACATTCAAGCAAACATCAGAGGTATTCAGAAATGCATTGAATGAAATCTAGAAAATAACAGACATTAAAGACATTCAGAAGAGCATTGAATGAACTCTGGAAAATATAAGAGATATTTAGAAGAGCGTTGAATAAACTCCGGAACACATGCAGAAGAGCATTGGATGTAGTATGAATAAGACTTGAAAACATTCAGCAGCTGTAACCAAAGTTAAAAATAAATTGAAAACATCTAGAAAAGCATTATATGAAGACAAAGATTCTAAAAATACATTTGAAACATTTAGAAAAAGCATTAAATGTACATGAAATGATTTTGAAGACATGTTTAGAAGAACATAAGATAAGCAAGGTCGTAAATGGAAGAACGTCAGATAAATACAAAGAGTTCTGGAAAAACATCAGAAGCAAAGTCGTATCTAGAAGAACGTCAGATAGACACAAAGGAGTTCTGGAAAAAACGTCAGAACAATGGACACATATGGAAAAACATCAGACGAAAAAAGAGATAAAATTCTGGAAAAGAATCAGAATTACAGATACATCTGGAAAAACATCAGACGACAAAAGAAATAAAATTCTGGAAAAGCCTTAGAATTACAGACACATCTAGAAACTCACTGGGGAGTAAAACAATTTCTGGAAGGGTATCAGAATTAAAAAGGAAATATTTGGAAAAACGTCAGATAGGTTCTGGAAGAACATCATATCAAAGAACATATCTGGAAAAATATCAGATGCAAAGCCGTATCTGAAAGAACATCCGATAGACACAATGGAGTTTTGGAAGAATACCAAAACAAAAGATACATCTGGAAAAATATCAAACGATATGAGAAATGAAATTTTGGTAAAGCATCAGAATCACAATAGAAATATTTGGGAAAATATCAGATAGATTTTGGAAGAATATCAGAACAAAAGACTCAATCTGGAAAAACATCAAAGAGAGATAAAAATATCCGGAAAATTATCAGATAGGTTATGGAAAAGCATCAGAATCAAAAGGAACATCTGGAAAAACATCAGATAGGTTCTGGAATAACATCAAAACAAAAGAATCAATCTAGAAAAACATCAAAGAGATAAATATATCTGGTAAAACCTCGGATAGATTCTGGAGAAGCATTAGAATCACAGAAATATCTGTTTGGTAGGTTCCAAATAAGTTGGACTTTGACCACAAGGTAAGACGCGAATAACAACATGACCTTTGGTGAAATACAAATGAGGATGAAACACTCATGCTATGCATATGTATATGAATTATGCAGATGATATATGATCAAATGAAAATGCAGAAGCTGATAACATAATTCGACTCTTTTGGTGAGAAAGCAAGACTCAAAGACTGATACCTCAACACGAAGATCACTGTCATTCTGCTTAGGGACTAAAGATACTATTGTTAAGCACATCTCTGCCACACTGGTAAACTATATCAAGTTGATGATCCTTTTAGGAAGGATGAAGAGCTTCTTGGGGACTCTTCAAGTAAGCTGCCCCAAATTAGTTGATTGTTATAGGTGAGCTGATAATTGTTTCAGCTTGTCTGATACTGGAAATGACTATTTTACTGTATGCTTGGAAAGCCTGCCCCAACCTAAGTCTTGAAAAATCTTCTGTATAAACCAATTCTGAGAAGGACTTGCACTAAAACACAAATATTGAACTAATTCACAGTAGGATGTGAAAAGAGCTTGTCCCTGATAGGATCACCGACCAAGTTTCTCAACTGTTGTAAAATTCCTTCGAGGAAAGCCATTTTGCAAACAAAAGTGTTCATACAAACATGGTAATGCAAAGTTCATGCAATTTTTGAAATCAAAATAATTTTTGAAAGATGCAAAATAAATGAGTCATTGGTCAGAACACGGAGGTTCAAGACATATCAAAGTGAAAGGTAAAGCACAGGTGTGATGCCAAAATAGATGACTTGCAAAGATCTTTTTGGAGTCAGTTTACGCAACCTTGCTATAATATGCTTTCAAAATAACCTTGCTTCAATTAGGTCTTTTAAGGGTTGTAACGTAGCCTGGTTCACGGTTTAAGAAACAAAGGATAAAGACTCAAAATTTATTTATTCCCACCCAATCTTCGTGATGATCTTCAGTCCTATGCTCAACTAACTCAGACTATACACTCAGGTTCCCACAAGCTGGAAATGGCATTGATGGTAGCCATATTGATGGTTCAAAAGTTAAGGGACCTTTGAAAAGGAAGTCACTACTTCCCTATAACATTTGGTTGTTTTTTCATTAAGGATTTTTAGGGTGAAGGATTTAAAGATATCCTCTTTGGTTATCCCTAATTTTTGCCTGAACTGTTTATTTTGAAGCTTACAGTCAGTGGGATGCCCCAATTTTGCCTAAGTCTCCTTCATAGGTTTTGACTTAGCAGGCCTTTCTTTTGATTTCTTAAAAGAAAGAGAGTGACTGCCAGCCTTTAATGATTACGGTGAACCATCATCGACTTTTGACTTGAAAAATATCTTCGACACTTGCTTGCTGTGTGCGGAGGGAAAAATTATGGTTGCAACCTTTATATGAAAGGTGTCTCGCATGAACACACAACTGAGTTAACTGAGAGCTACCCACCCCAAGGTTAAGATTGCAGGGGTTTTTTGTAAAGAAAGAAACTCCTACTTATAGGCTCAAAGGGGTTGACAAGGGAAATACTTCCTTATTTCTCCAGTGTTTTGGGGATTGAAACAATGTCTTACATCATCAACAAAGTTTGATTGAAAGCATACCAACAACAATTATGGGTATAACATTTTCATCATCCTCCCTCAAATATTTGCATGTCAAAAGTTTGAACAAAAGGTGCATATTTTAAAACATAAAGCATAAAGATGCAAATACTGAATAAAATGAATTGAATCAAAAGTTGCAATGCTCATTTCATTAATACAAAAGTAAAAATATAATTTGAAGGCAAACAACTAGTACAAAATAAGGAAAGTGCAAACAATAAGAAACATGGCCTAGTGACTAATCAGTAACAAGGATGAGTTGTCCTGTCTGAAACACTGGCTCTTAGGAAGGTAGTCTGCTGAAGTCGACTGAAGCTCACTTCTGATACGCTGGAAGAGGATTATTGTGGGCATTTAGATGTCTACCTTTAAAACCAAGGATTCCAGTTTTAACCAAATCACGCACCCTGGCTTTCAATGCATAACAATTCTTCAAGTCGTGGTCTGGGGCGCCCTCATGAAATGCACAGTGGATATCAGATCTAAATCCAACTGGAAGATGATTAGGAGGAGGTTGCAGAGTCCTTATAGTAATCAAACCTTGTTGAACTAGACTAGGATAAAATTTAGTGTACGTCATAGGAATATGACCAAACTGATTCCTATTCTGATACTAGTTTTGTCCAACAGCTGGACATTGAGGAACTTGTGTTGGTCTTAGAGCAGCAACAACAGGAGTAATGGTAGCAATAGTAGGGTAATTATACCGAGGTTAGGGATGTGGTCTCCTCACTTCAGCCACGACAGCGTTGGTTTGATCTTCTTTCTTCTTATGGAAGGTCTCAAAGGATTTCTTTGCACCATTGGAAGATTCAGCAGCCTTAGATACTTTACCATTCTTCATACCTTCTTCTAATCTCTGGCCAATAATTACTAGATCTGTAAAGCTTGAGGAGACACTCCCAATCATCTTCTCCCAATAGAAAGGGGATTAAGTGTCCATGAGAATTCCAGTCAATTCCTTTTCTGCCAAAGGAGGTTCAACTTGGGAAGCTAACGCTCTCCACTGCTAAACATATTCTTTGAAAGACTCTTTCTAATTCTGAGACATATTCTGAAGTTGATGGGGGTCAGGAGCCACGTCAAGATTGTACTTATATTTCTTCATAAAAGCATTAGCGAGATCCTGGAAGCAATGGATACTGTTATGTTCTAAGTTCATATACCACTTGAGAGAGGTGACATTCAAACTGTCTTGAAAGAAGTGGATGAACAACTTCTGATTGTTGGTATAAGCAGCCATCCTTCAGAAGTATATGACTAAATGATCTCTTGGGAAAGAGTGACCCTTATACTTTACGAACTCGTGAGTTTTGAACTTAGCAGGAACAACAAGGCCAGAAACTAAACACATGTTGTCTGCATCCACATTGAAGAAGTCGGTGCCCTCAACGGCTTTAAGAATTTTTTCTATGATCTGAAACTGTTCACAGAAAACCTCAGGCTCAACAAAATCTTCACGGTCTTCACCTTGAGCACTGAAAGCATTGTAATTAAAGAAAGGAGCTTGAATAGTCTGGGCTATAGTGTGAACCACAGGTCTGGGCTCGACGAAAACTGGAGCTTCAAAAACTGGTCTAGCAGTCTGACCAATCATGACAGTAGATGCAAGAGGTGGAGAGTAGTTATGAGGTAAACTAAACTCTAGCCAAGTAAACGGTGACATCTGAACAAGTGGAGGATCAGTGCTTGAAACTTCCTGAATGACAGTCCTTTGAGGTTGCTCTCCTCTGACAATCAGGACACGGAGCATCTCAGTGAGCTTAGTCATGCCTGATTTAAGATCATCGATTTCCATCTTGATCTCTGCATTGTGTACCTCTTGCTCTGACATTTTGCATATGTAGTTAGCTCTAGTCCTATATCGGTGTTGAGGAATAAGCGTGACGACTGACATGTGACATTGGAAGATAGAGACAACTGGAAGTGAGTCGTTGGACAAATAGATGGTATGTAATGGATCATGCAAAGATGTAAATGATATGCAATGTGATGCAAGACAGGATGCAAAACACACATAGCAGGATTAAAGGTTCAAGATCACGGCATAGAGTCGGGGTGAAAAACCAACCAAATGGTGTGTACTAGGGGTAAAGCACATGCACAACGGGTTCTAACAAGGTTCCTAGAGTCATCAATAAATCTTTCATATATTATCAACTTACACGACTACTCATATGAGTCAAAAATATTCTCAAGATAAACTCGTTTGAATGTAGTATCGCATATCAACCATTCAGGACTACTCCCTTACATTCATCGCACTACGTCCTAAAAGGCCAAGTGGGATAAGTGGGTAACTAAAAGATCCTCAGTGTCATGGAATCCCAGGTTAGAAAAAGTAATGAACGTACGACTACTCATTGTCGTACCTCGAAAAATACGATCCTCGCGATGGATGCGGAAAATACTGTTCAAAACAGAGTCGCCACCGAATTTTATTCATTCCAAGGAAGGAATAGGAAAATATCGATAAAACCTTTAAAGGGATAAGAACATGGTCATCGCAACCAACATTCTAGGTTCGGGAGTCGATTACATAGAGGGAAGGTATTAGCACCCTCTACGTCCGTTGTACTCAACGGGAACCTCTTGATTCGATTCGCGAGAGAGAGTTAACTATGTTTGTTTATCTTCTAAAGAATTGCTTGCTAATGGGAAAAGGGATGGTTTTAAGATATAGGGTGCTCGCCAAGGATTGGGGCCCTTGTGCCCAAGGTTGTCAAACTCGCGAGTCTACTCAGACTCGTAAAGGGTCCGTAGACCCGACTCGCAGACTCGACTCGCAAACTCGTACGAGTCTATGAAAAATTTAAAATGACTTTTAAAAACCTATATGTGACACATGCATGACACACACATGTACTTTAAACTTGTAAATACCTCATATATGATACAAATATATATATATATATATATATATATATATATATATATATATATATATATATATATATATATATATATATATATATATATATATATATATATATATATATATATATATATATATATATATATATATATATATATATATATATATATATATATATATATTAGAATACCGATTAACATCAAAATATAAATTTCATACTCCATAACAAAGTTCTTAATAAAAAAAATTCAACAATAAAACAAACAAAATAGTAAAGTATGTATTTAAAGACTTAAAGTATCAATTTCTTCTTAATTGACTACTACATAAAGCAAAAAATCATAAAACAAATATACTAATGGCTTTAAACATGCAAAACTCCAGTAAAATCATCACCATCATCTTCATCGGTATCTTGAGTATCATCATAAAATTCTATCCCGGATGAAACACCTTCTTCATCGTTAACCAAAGTTGGATTGCTTGAATTTCCATTTCCACCTAATTCAACATTTCCACCACCACCACTACTTTGCACAATATTAGTAACAACAATATCAACTTCCACAATATTGTTAACAATAATATCATCTTACTCAACATTAACTTTAGTTTACATATTTTCTGCATTAGGATCTTCAATTATCCATTCATCACCTTTACCCAAGAGAATATACAAGAGAAGCATCCAAGTAAAACATATAATAAAAATAATTACACAATAAATGATTGATTTACGGGAACGAACGCAAACAAAGCGAGAGACATAATAAACGCACGTCATTTATTAAGGGATAAAGGGAGGAAGAAACTTTGCTAAAACAAGAGACTAGGAGAGAGACTTTCTAATCCTCGTACAAGCAAAAAGTAAAAGTTTCTTTAAATAAAATAAAATCTTTTGGGAAATTTGGGCCTTTTTTTGGGTTAAAAAAAACAAAATTCAAAAAATTTATAGACTCATAAACTCACCATAGACTCGCGAGTCTATACGAGTTTATGCGAGTCTACCTGAGTCTACTCGAGTTTATTAAAAAAAGATTCTGCGCGTGAGTCTACTCGTTTTCGCTTCATAGACTCGTAAACTCGTACGAGTTTACGAGTCTACCCGCGAGTTTGACAACCTTGCTTGTGCCTACGTATCTTCACTTGTAAGAAGTGGAAAATCAGAGCATTCGTAGTTCAGGGGACTACGGGAAAAAGAGGGGATTGTGCTCGCCAAGATCATCGCAATCTTGTGCCTACGTATCTTACATTCAGAAGAGAATGAAGAATCAGAGCAGCCGTAGTTCGGCTGACTACGGTAAAAAGGTTGGTAAACGAACGAGCGTTTAGGTCGCATTCTAACTGCTAAACGTTGGCTTGTCTGCTCGCTAGGGGAGGCTGAAGCACGAGTTTGTTATGCGCGGAAGAAGGGAATAAACAATGTTCTTTGGTAAAAGGTATGGGAACCTAAAGGTGGGAAAGAAAGAAAAGTGCTCGCTAGGATCATCGCAATCCTATGCCTACGTATTCTCATTGATAAATGAGAAATCAGAGCAGCCTTAGTTCGGCTGACTACGAGAAAAGGTTTGTGTTTGGAATGAACGAGAGTTTAGGTCGCATTTTAACTGCTAAACATTGGCTTGTCTGCTCGCTAGGGGAGGCTAAAGCACAAGTTTGTTATGCGCGGAAGAAGGGACTAAACAATGTTCTCGGTGAAAGGATTATTTGAGTTGTGGATCGCGCGAGGGCGAGGAATAGAGTTTGATTGGTTAAGTATTTGGTTTAGAAAAGAGGATAAATTGGAATAGGTTATAAGGTTTTGGTCGCACGGGGGCGAGGTATTTTGTTAGATATACTGGATGTTTAGCTAGAGGTGACGATTACCTGAAGCTTAAGAAATACTTCTCGGACCCAAGTAATCGGAAGAGCGAACCAAAGACTTGGAGCTCTCTCTTTTTCAACCTCAATTGCAAAATAATAAGATGTGGTTCGAGTGGGTTAATCGGATGACGATTACTCGAAGCTCGAGAAAGACTCCCCGGTCCCCAAGTAATCGGGAGAGTGAACCAAAGACTTGGTGCTCTCTCTTTTTCATCTAAGTGTTAATGGAATTGGATACGAGTGAGTGAATCGGATGATGATTACTCGAAGCTTGAGAAAGACTTCTCGGACCCAAGTAATCGGGAAAGCGAACCAAAGACTTGGAACACTCTCTTTTTCATCGCAAAAAGGAGTTGTTTGAATGACGTTTGAAAGATAGAATGTGGTTAAATTATTTTAACAGATGAGGATTACTCGAAGCTTAAGAAAGACTTCTCGGACCTCAATTAATCGAATGAGTGAACCAAAGACTTGGAGCTCTCTCCTTTTCTCATCTAATATTATGAAAGATGTTTAGTATGATTAGAGTGTATTAATCGGATGACGATTACTCAAAGCTCAAGAAAGACTTCTTGGATTTTAAATAATCGGGAGAGTGAACCAAAGACTTAGAGCTCTCTCTTTTTCATCTATGTATTTAAGAAAATATATTTGAATTTGTTTATGGTTTTTAGAAGACAATTGTTCGAGCTTAAGAAAGACTTCTCGGACCCAAACAATTGGGAGAGAGAACCAAAGACTTGGAACTCTCCCTTTTTCATCTTTTATTGAAATTGTATTTTGAGTAATTATTAAGTATTTTAATTTGATTTGAAGAAATTGCTTGATATGAATCAAGGTTTGAAATTGAGTTTTAACGTGTGCACTAGCAAAGTGGGCTAGTCTTCTAAGTGACCAACTAGAAATAATTGATCAAATAGGTGTCACTGTAAGAAAGCCCAGGATTAAGCTTTAAAATGTTATGTATGTGACCAAAAGGTTGATGGCGAGACTTTGAAAGCACTCGACTTACAAGGGTGGAAAATGGCTCGATAAATCGAGAATTATATTTAAAAATAGTTTTAAGGCAAAAGCGATAAAATTATATTACATTTTGAGGGGAGTGGGTACATTTTAATCAAATGGGGGGTAAAAGTGAGAAATAACACAAAGATAGGTGTGAACAAACGAGGAGATTTGAGTTTCAAAATCCTTCAATCTTGGCCCGATTTTATTTAACAAAGTCGAACAGTCAAAGTTTATTAAATCACTTAATTAGATTAATCTGAATCAATTATCAAAAATATTCGACTAATATAATCAAGTAATTAAGTTAATTAAAATTGATTAATAAAGTCAAGTGGTTAGAATTTGGTTAATCAATTAATTAGGCTAATTAAAATTAATTATCAAAATTATTCGATAAAATCAAATAATTAAATTAATTAAAATTAATTAACAAAATTAAATTCGAAAATTCTTTAATTTTGACTAAAGATAGATGAAAATAGAGAGGTTTCAACTACTACACTAACAAACTTGCCGCTACTCCGGCCATTCCATAATCCATAGCTTCATCATGCGTCTGATCATACTAGTTAAGTAAAAGTCGCGCCAAAATCTCTCCAACTTCAACAACAAAACCAACCAAAAGCTTCTACTAATTGAATTTCAAAGTTCAATTCAAGAATTTATAAAGCAAAAATTTAACAATCTGGAGTTGAGAAATCAGCAAAAACAGCATTTCAATTGCAATTACAAAACAAAATTGATTGAGATTGATGGAGAATGAGAGTGAAGGGTAAAAATGACATACATATTTGTTATCGAGGGTCTTGGATTTGGTGAAAGCGGAACCGATGGACTGGCGCAACATCTCTACGAAGCGATGAACGGAGAAAGCAAACCCAAAGTGATGCTGCTACCGTTTCGGGTTGCCGCTGGATTTCCGTTTCGGGTTGCCGCTGAATTTGAGTCACTTGGTGCTGCTGTTTGTTGAAGTAGGAATTACAGCCAAGCGTTGTTTTTGTTGTTGACTGAAAGGTTAAAACTATTGCCGAAATAACAATTTCTAAGGATTAATTTCAGCAGCAACATCGTGTAACATCCGTACCACATTCATACACAAAATCATAGCATGATGCAGTGTCATATACTAATCCAAAATGATACATGTTTCTATCATAATAATAAGTCGGTTCAACACACAAAGTTAACATATATAACTATAACCAAATGCTGCAAAATTAACCAATCATCTCAAAACCGAAAGCTACACCTGTTCATCATTCCTCAGTCAAAATCAGATGCTGCAAAATCAAATTGATATTAAAATCGGTGATAGCAACAATTATACACAATATCTCACGTTATTTACATAATAGAAATCAAAACAATGTCGAATAATCGCAACAACGTAACTCAGCCAACAACAATGTTTAACTATAGCTGCGACATAAGAACTTGTCGCACAATCGAAGCACATAAAATTTGACAGCATCACATTAATTCAACATAACCGAAACAAAAGGAATCTAAAATACCTGCTAGACGCAAATATATAAACACTTAAGCAACAACAGTGAACTGAATGCACTAGAGAAGAAGCCACAGCAGTATCTTCATGTCATTACAGGACACTAAACCGTATCAGTATAAGTTACCACACATTGCATCAAGAGATTAGCATAATGTTTATCTTCTAGTTGGCTCACACATTGACCAAGAAAATACAAAAAAACCAATAAAATACTAAACTTCAAAGTCAATTATATGGCAGCAATCAACAAAATAGAAGTCATGTGCAACCAACAGACATAATACAAGAATAAAAAAAAAGAAACCGATTCGAATTGTTACCGAAAGCGTGAGTTGAATTCGTTGATCTGCTAAGGTGTGTGTGCTACTGCTTAGTCAGTCGTCAGTTTTGAATACTCCTGCTGCAAATTTGCGCTTTCATGTGTTCATCTAAGCGGTTAAAATGTCTGTAAAGAGAATCTTAGAGTTCAATTTGTTTGCCGATGAATGATTTGCCGACATCGAGAACACCGACTTCAGTTTATTGGTGGACAACTTTGAGCTGCTAATGTTGTTGGGGCGAAACGAAATTAAGATATCACCGATGCGCATCTCCAACCGTGTTGTTGCTGCTATTAATGGGTGAAGGTCCTTGCTTCACCAACTTTAACTCAAACAATATTAACATTGTCGTTACTTTTGCCACAGTTACCACAAATAAAAACGCCACTGCCTGAGTTTGTTGCTGTTGCGAAACACAATTGAGTTGCTACTTGACTTCATCATTGTGCAGCTCTAACACTTTGAAGCTGAAAGTGTCCCTGCTGAGTTCAACTGCTTGAGGTTTCCGTCAATCTATCATTGTTGCGATGCACCGTGAGATACATTTTTGTTACCGCATCTCAAAAGACTTGTTGTAGGCACCGCTGATTAAACAGATCGTCAGAGTCGCTCCAAGTTGTTGTCGCTATTACGGATGTTGCAGTTCTGTTTCGTTGTTGTCGGTTTCGCCGACAGGGAAGCGCAAAACCAACCTTTGATGTTGAGATGTTGCTGCCGTAATGCCGAAACACAGTAAATGGCTTGTTAGAACTTGAGCAGAGTTGCTCGGATGCTGTTGCTGTTATTGCAGAAGAGGTTGGTGTCGACGTTCTCGCTTGTGACGCATTATAAATGCAAACCACGTCGATTTCTTCTACAAATCCGCTACTAAATTGAATCAAAAATAGAGCGTACTAGCTTATCCACCCCCATTCGTTCCTTTTCTCAACCTTCTTTCTCGACTATGCTTCTCCGGAATGATCCCTCTCTTTTCCTCTTCGTGCAGTCTCTTTGTTCTCACGGTGATCTCGTCTCTATCTCATCTCGTTCAAAGCTCTCTGTCACGCGGCTTCTCTTTGCCGTCTTTCGCTCGCGACAATGGATGGGTTTTTAACAGTTTTCAATAGTGGTCGGGAACAAACAAACCAGAAGAACGTGAATCACAGTGATGTACAAGTTGCTTCGTCCAAAATCCCTTCCTCAAATTGTTCTTCGATTATCTTGTCTTGCGAAAATCTACGATTCTCATTAGTCTCTCCTGAATCCCTATTCGTCGTAGCGGGTTGCTGTCGGAGAATAGTGATTGGGTTGTGGTTTTGATGAGCTTTGTTTATTGTGAACCGAAACCTACGACGGCGAAATTAATGAAACGAAGGTTATGTGTGTTCGAAATGGAGGTTTAAGGGTTATTGGCAAATACAGTCTAATGGTGATTATGATGTTGTTTGTTGGTATTTTTGTGGTTAATGTTGAGATTTGATGAAGGAAAAAAATGGAAGAGGGAGGTTATGAATGGTGGTGACGATGACAGAAGATCAGCGAAGATGAAGGGAGAAGAGGTTGTGAGGGTTTAGGGAGATAGCATTTGCGGCTAGGGTTACCCTTCAGAGTTGGGGATCCCATGAATAGTAGGGTTCCCTATTTAAATACCCAGTTCATCCGTGTCCTCAATTTTTCCTTTTTTCTAAAATTTTTTAATTTTTCTGAATAATAAATCTATTTTCTATGTTAACTAATTTTAATCAAATAAAAAACTAAATTCTAATTTAATTAATAATTAAAAAAAATCAAATCCTATTCCTAATTAAAAAATTCTATTCTAATAAATAAATAAATAATTATAATTCTATCCTATTAAAACTAATTAATCAATTAATAATAAAATGTTAAAACATAACTAAATAATAAATAAAAAGATGCCATGTGGTGCAAATTTATTGGGCTAAAAAGGTGAAAGAGTTTATTTTTGCCGAAAAATACGTTACGCCGTAAAAGCGATGCGAATTGAAAAATAAAGTCGGGCAAATGAAAATTTTCAAAAAGGTAGGACAAATTTGGGGTATGACAGATGCCCCTATCTAATTGCCTTGAACTTGAGAAAATGAAAAGCTGCATGGCATTCATTTTAGGGTGGAAGTCAATTAGATACAAGAAGACCCCGAAATTTGTCCGACAGGCAAGTAAAATGCAGAGAGATAAGATGTACCATACCAGGGTGGCAGGATGCAAAATATGAACGAGATAACCTGATATTCTCTGGGTGGTCGAAGCAGTTCCTTATCTAATAAGGTTCTCTGATGATACCAAAGCAGTATCTCTGATCATAACTTGAGATTCTTCGGGTGGTCGAAGAAGTCCCTTATCCAATAAGGTTCTTCGATGATACCAAAGCAGTATCTCTGATCAAAACTTGAGATTCTTCGGGTGGTCGAAGCAGTCCCTTATCCAATAAGGTTCTTCGATGATACCAAAGCAGTATCTCTGATCATAACTTGAGATTCTTCGGGTGGTCGAAGCAGTCCCTTATCCAATAAGGTTCTTCGATGATACCAAAGCAGTATCTCTGATCAAAACTTGAGATTCTTCGGGTGGTCGAAGCAGTCCCTTATCCAATAAGGTTCTTCGATGATACCAAAGCAGTATCTCTGATCATAACTTGAGATTCTTCGGGTGGTCGAAGCAGTCCCTTATCCAATAAGGTTCTCCGATGATACCAAAGCAGTATCTCTGATCATAACTTGAGATTCTTCGGGTGGTCGAAGCAGTCCCTTATCCAATAAGGTTCTCCGATGATACCAAAGCAGTATCTCTGATCATAACTTGAGATTCTTCGGGTGGTTGAAGCAGTCCCTTATCCAATAAGGTTCTTCGATGATACCAAAGCAGTATCTCTGATCAAAACTTAAGATTCTTCGGGTGGTCGAAGCAGTCCCTTATCCAATAAGGTTCTTCGATGATACCAAAGCAGTATCTCTGATCATAACTTGAGATTCTTCGAGTGGTCGAAGCAGTCCCTTATCCAATAAGGTTCTCCGACGATACCAAAGCAGTATCTCTGATCATAACTTGAGATTCTTCGGGTGGTCGAAGCAGTCCCTTATCCAATAAGGTTCTCCGATGATATCAAAGCAGTATCTCTGATCATAACTTGAGATTCTTCGGGTGGTCGAAGCAGTCCCTTATCCAATAAGGTTCTTCGATGATACCAAAGCAGTATCTCTGATCATAACTTGAGATTCTTCGGGTGGTCGAAGCAGTCCCTTATCCAATAAGGTTCTCCGACGATACCAAAGCAGTATCTCTGATCATAACTTGAGATTCTTCGGGTGGTCGAAGCAGTCCCTTATCCAATAAGGTTCTCCGACGATACCAAAGCAGTATTTCTCATCATAACTTGAGATTCTTCAGGTGGTCGAAGCAGTCCCTTATCCAATAAGGTTCTTCGATGATACCAAAGCAGTATCTCGAACAAAACTTGAGATTCTTCGGGTGGTCGAAGCAGCACCTTATCCATTAAGGCTCTTCGATGATACCAAAGCAATATCTCGAGCGATAAATTTGTTGGGGAATAGTTGAGCTACAATTACTATTAGAGGAACAACGTTGTCCAAACTCTGTAGGGGAAAATCATCAAGAAACCTTTTAAGATAACCTCTGCTTGGGGAGCCATAAGAGCAACAGTCGCCGGGGACTATCATTATCAACTGCATGGTTGAAAAAATGACTTGCTGGAGAATAGTTGAGCTAAAATTCCTATTTGAGGAACAACGTTGTCCAAACTCTGTAGGGGAAAATCATCAAGAAACCTTTTAAGATAACCTCTGCTTGGGGAGCCATAAGAGCAACAGTCGCCGGGGACTATCATTATCAACTGCATGGTTGAAAAATGACTTGCTGGGGAGTAAAATTCCTGAATTGCGGGATATCAACTCTTTGCAGAGAAATATTGCCGACTTTGATGAAGGACTGGCCAAGATGCTCGCGAATTGATCCCGGATCCTGCTATGCTGCTACGTTATGTTGCTGAAGACAGCGATGATATGCGTTATGATACATAAACATGCAACTAAGATGCAACTGCTAGGGAGTGCAAGATGCGAATGCAAATGATATGCTAATACTTGATATGATTATGATATGATGTTGTATGTCGTGCTTATGATAATGCAGCGACCAGGT
Organism: Lathyrus sativus; assembly: GCA_963859935.3. Lineage (NCBI taxonomy): Eukaryota > Viridiplantae > Streptophyta > Magnoliopsida > Fabales > Fabaceae > Lathyrus > Lathyrus sativus. Next base: position 66,976,205 of record OZ012735.1, read on the forward strand.
ATGCTGGGGATAAAATCCTGTTGAGGACATCACCAGGGATTGGATTTGGTAGTTGCCAAATGGATTTGGACTTTGGTTTTATGAGGATGCCATCGAGGGTAGACTTTGGTAGTTGCCAAATGGATTGGACTTTGGTAGTTGCCAAATGAAGTTGGACCTTAGTTTCATGAGGGTGCCAACGGGGTGGACTTTAAAATAGTTTGCCATACGAGAACTGGACTTTAAACAAGGTTTGCCATACGAGAACTGGACCTTAAAAGGGTTTTCCAAACGAGAACTGGACTTTAAAATAGTTTGCCAGACGGGAACTGGACTTTAAAATGGTTTGCCAGACGGGAACTGGACTTTGGAAAGGTTTGCCAGATGGGAACTGGACTTTAAAATGATTTGCCAGACGAGAACTGGGCCTTAAAATGATTTGCCAGACGAGAACTGGGCCTTAAAGTATTTTCCAGACGAGAGCTGGACTTTAAAGGATTTTCCAGACGAGAACTGGACTTTAAAGGATTTGCCAGACGAGAGCTGGGCTTTAAAGTATTTGCCAGACGAGAGCTGGACTTTAAAGGATTTGCCAGACGAGAGATGGACTTTAAAGGATTTGCCAGACTAGAACTGGGCTTTAAAAAGGTTGCCAGACGGGAACTGGACTTTAAAGAGTTTGCCAGACGAGAACTGGACTTTAAAGGGTTTTCCAGACGGGAACTGGACTTTAAAGAGTTTTCCAGACGGGAACTGGACTTTGGAAGTTTAATTTTGGTTACAAATCTCTGACAAGTATCAGGTCCAGGTCGTGGGGATGAAACCCAATGACAGAGAGGCTCTTTCAAGAGGTTAAGGTTATTTGGTGGGGTGATGGCATGATTCCCCGACACCCAACTCTTGCAGACGAGAATAAACTTGCTTGACTAACTGCCCCAGTGTAGCTCAACTTGCCCCAGTCTGGGTCCATGAAGAAATTTTCCTTGAACGAAAATAGGAAGCAGTCGTACCATGATATGAACTCGAGATGGCTTGCCCCAGCATTCCAAGTCGTAAAAGGAAGTTGGAAACAATTATACCATGAGATGAACTCGAGATGGTTTGTTCCAAAATTATATGTCATGAATGAAATTCGGAAGCAGATATACCATGAGATGGTCTCGAGATGGTTTGTTCCAAATTTTAGTCAGGAAGGGTTTTGACCTTGATTAACTGACCCTTGGGGTAATTGGCTTCAATTACTCTTGAGGTAGTCTGCTCCAGAATGAGCGTCGAAGCGACATGACTTGTGCTGATTGAGCGTTGGAGGGACTCTCCCTTAATCAAAAGAAATTCTGGGTAGCCTGCCCCTAGTTGGATCCTTCGCAGAAATGGTATACTCATTCTGGTAAGAACCTAGCTTCTAGCTGATATGTCATGACGACTTCCAAATGTTGAGCAGAACGACTTATCCAAAGCATGTTGACTGCGCGAACATAGCGATTTAACCAATGCATATGGATTGCGCGAGCGTAGCGACTTAACCAATGCACGTTAATCATAATTTTGCTTAGCCCCTAGGATTTTGACACTTGTTGACCTCTACCATTGCTGGTTCTCTGGCATGGTCAGCTTGACCAATTTGAAAGCATGAAGGGAAATTGCCCCTGTTCAACTAATCTGCCCCGGTTCAAATGGTCCGCCCCAATTCAACTGGTCTGCCCCAGTCTACCGGGTATTTGAAGGATTTTCTTCTAGGATGAGAACTTTGGCGATGATTATACCAGGATATGCCTTGAACCCATTTGCCCCAGTGTCTGGACCTTGTAGTGGTTTGCCCCGGTTTAAACCTCAAAAGGACTTGCCCCAGATTCGTAGGGTTACGAGAAAGTCTTGATTCAGGTCCACACCAATGAGCGATCAAGTTCCTCTTTGATTGCACTTTGTTGGAATTTCTATAATGTCAAGTACTGATTTGCAGTTTAAAATTGTTCATTCGAAAATGGTAATTTTAATGCGACATTCATGTAAGTTTTGAAAATATCAATTATTAGAAATGATGTGATAGTGTGTGACAAATGGACTGTTAGTCCAAACGCAGTGCTAATTTAGCTGGTGTGCAAGATATAACAAATGTGTAGGAGTCAGTTTACGCAACCTTGCTGTAGCATGCTTTCAGAACAAACCCGCCTCAATTAGGTCTTTTGAGGGTTGTGTTGTGGTCTGGTTCACGGTTATAGAAACAAAGGATATAAGGCTCAAAAATTAATTTTAACCCACCCATTCTTCGTAATGATCTCCATACCTACGTTCAGTTAATTTTGCACCTGCTTGATGGTGTAAACTTGATGGTTCAAAGTTTGCTTGAAATGGCAGCCACCTTATTTTGATGGATATCAGTAACCCCTCGATTTGGGTGACCTCTGAATCTTATTTTGTTTTTGTCGAGTGCTTGAGGACCTCTTATGATTTTTATTTTGATCCCTAACTTTTGCATGGACTAATTTCGCTTTTCGAGTCCATCGGGATTGCCTTGATTTTTGCCTAAGTCTCATTTTGAGGTGTTCGACTTAGTAGGCTTTTGAATTTTTTTTTGAAGGATTGTGACTGCCATGTCAAGGGTTATTGATGAACACCCATCTTGTATTTGGGTTTTCTTTTGTGATTCGAGTGCGTAATCAAGTTAACTGAATACTACCCATGCCCCAGGTTAAGTGTAAGGGTTTAGAAATCCGAAGGAAACTCCTACTTCTAGGCTCGAAGTGGTTAACTTGGGACTAACTCCTTATCTCTTCAGTGTTTGGGAATTTAAAGCAATGCCTGTACATCATCGGCGAGATTTTATCCAAAAGCATACTTATCAGCAATTATGGGTATTTCGTTTTCGTCATCCTCCCTCAAAACAACAGTGCGATAAAGGAAGTGAAATATTTTTGTGATTTTTGTAATAAATGAGAAACTGTGAGTGAATACGAATGGATTTAATCAAAACATGCATGGTTATCACATTAACAATACCATTAATACGAAACAATGTCTAAAAGCAAGTAGTAATTAACAGAAAAGAAACTACAATTGCATAAAAAACATGATCTAAAAAAATGCCAGCATGGAGGGACTGGGCTTTTCTTGTTTGATCAGTTGTCTTGAGAAGATGCGTCTTGAAGTCCCCAAACTCATTCTGGTGTGAGTCGGACACGCACAACCAAACTCCCTTTTTGAAAGGATATACATCCCTGGTCAATCAATTGTTGCACCCTAGCCTGAAAAGCTTTGCAATCTTCTGTCGAATGCCCCATTGATCCAGCATGGTATCCACAATGAGCATCGGGATCATACCCAGGCGGGTATAGTTTTGGCAAAGGCTTGATAGCTTTGGGTTCTACCAGCGAGTTTCGGATCAGATGCGGCAAAAGTTGACTATACAACATGGGAACTAGATGAAGAGGAGCAGTCCTTCTTTCCAAGTTATTTTGAGGCCTATGCTGATTCTGACGCTGGTTCTGATGACCTCGACCACGGGTTTGTTGATTTGCATGAGGAGCAATCCAGGGTTTCTGGTATGGTGCCCTAGGCTTGATTGGTTGCCTATAAGGATGATATGGCGCAGACAATTGTCGAGAAGATGATGAACCATAAATTTTTTCTGGTGCACCTTAAGAATACTCGACATTTGCTATAACCACATCCATTTCATTATCCTCTCCCTCTTGAGGATTGCTAAAGGATTCAGTCTCGCCTGTCTGGTTTCCCGAAGCATCCTGGATTTGTTTAGTTTTGAGGTAATCCTCTATGCGTTCTCCTACTATTACAAGGTCAGGGAAGCTGAAGAATGCACTTCCAGCCATTCTTTCATGATAAGATTCATGCAGGCTGTCCAAAAACATGTCAATCAATTCTTTGCCCGAGAGTGGTGGTTGCACCCTGGCTGCTAACTCTCTCCACCGTTGTGCATATTCCTTAATGGATTCATCACTCTTCTGAGATAGGCTTTGCAACTGCGTGCGACCGGGAGCCATGTCCAAATTATACTCATATTGCTTTAGGAAAGCATTGGCTAGATCTTTCCATGATTGAATGCGGCTTCTCTCTAAATCCATGTACCAATTCAAAGATGCTCCATTCAAGCTGTCTTGAAAACAATGAATCATCAACTTGTCATCAAGGACATGAGAAGTCATATTTCGGCAGAACATTACCAAATGACGCTTTGGGCAATTGAGACCGGTGTACTTCTGGAAGTTAGGTACTTTGAATCTCGAAGGAATTACTAGGTCTGGCACGAGGCACATATCAATATCAGCGAGTCCAGAATTATCACGCGCTTTCAAAGCTTGAACTTTTTCTTCAATGGCACAAAACCTCTCCTCCATAGACTTAGTCAATGGCATCATCTGAGACTGGGCAGGAATATTCATTGGCACAATATTACAACTAGCCAGATGATCATACAAGGGATTGGTCGACATAGTGAAACCTGATGAGGAGTTAAGGTTCTCCATGCTAACATGTTGAAAATTATCCTCTGACATAACTACCCGAGCTTTCCACTTGATTAGTCTGAATAACTCTTCGAGTTGTTTGTGCTCCTCTTGACTTCACTTAAACTCGCTTCAACTTCTTTGCGGCTACCACCAGTTCAATATGAGTGTCGAGAAATCACCTGAGGGTTATGGACAAGGGATGGATAAGCTTTCTGGTTTTGGAAGATGATATGCAATGCAAATGAAATGCAGATGCAATGATATGCAAATGCAATGTAAGCACAAACAGGATCATAGGTTCCATCACGCTATGAGGTCAGATAGAACAACGTATAAATAACATATATCTCCGATTAAAGGAACCCCTTAGGTAGGCTCTAAATGGGTAGGTTCCTAGAGTCATGGATCTTTTCAAAGATATTATTACCATGACAAAGACTCGTATGATAATAATACCCTCGAAGGATCTCTTCTAGGTGAGGTTTTCGTGTCGTCCCACGAGAAAGACTCCTCGTGAGTCTCTACTACACAACCATCGAATCCGAGGTTTCTTAAAGGGACCTTAGAGTCATAGATCGAGGTTGAAAATATCATTGTCAGAATAACGATACGTTCAAGGGATCTCATCTGATTGGGGCGTTCGCATCAACCCAAAAAGGAGTGACCCTCATGAGTTAACACTACCAACCACCATGGTTTGAGGGTAAAAGGTCCTTAGATTTATAGATTCAAACTCAAAACATCATTGCCATGGCGAAGACTCACCACGATAACAACATCCTCAAGTGAATCAACTCTAAGCGGGGCTTTCGCTTCCTCCCAACGAGAAAGACTCCTTGAGGGATTCCACTACACAACCACCATTCTAATCCTATGTTTTTCTCAGACTCGGGTGTAGAGCCATCTCACAAAGTTCCCACAATCAGAGAACCCCCAATAGTATCACAAGAAATAACAATAAGATATATAAAAGTAAGCAATAAAATAATAAGAGAAGATAAATACGCAAACGAATATAACTCTCACAAAACGAGTCAAGTTAGGTTTGACTCTCTCTAGCATAGGGCTATGCTATATCCCCAGCAGAGTCGCCATCTATCGTACCTCGAAAAATACGATCCTCGCGATGGACGCGAAAAATACTGTTCGAAACAGAGTCGCCACCGAATTTTATTCATTCCAAGGAAGGAATAGGAAAATATCGATAAAACCTTTAAAGGGATAAGAACATGGTCATCGCAACCAACATTCTAGGTTCGGGAGTCGATTACATAGAGGGAAGGTATTAGCACCCTCTACGTCCGTTGTACTCAACGGGAACCTCTTGATTCGATTCGCGAGAGAGAGTTAACTATGTTTGTTTATCTTCTAAAGAATTGCTTGCTAATGGGAAAAGGGATGGTTTTAAGATATAGGGTGCTCGCCAAGGATTGGGGCCCTTGTGCCTACGTATCTTCACTTGTAAGAAGTGGAAAATCAGAGCATTCGTAGTTCAGGGGACTACGGGAAAAAGAGGGGATTGTGCTCGCCAAGATCATCGCAATCTTGTGCCTACGTATCTTACATTCAGAAGAGAATGAAGAATCAGAGCAGCCGTAGTTCGGCTAACTACGGTAAAAAGGTTGGTAAACGAACGAGCGTTTAGGTCGCATTCTAACTGCTAAACGTTGGTTTGTCTGCTCGCTAGGGGAGGCTGAAGCACGAGTTTGTTATGCGCGGAATAAGGGAATAAACAATGTTCTTTGGTAAAAGGTATGGGAACCTAAAGGTGGGAAAGAAAGAAAAGTGCTCGCTAGAATCATCGCAATCCTATGCCTACGTATTCTCATTGATAAATGAGAAATCAGAGCAGCTGTAGTTCGGCTGACTACGGGAAAAGGTTTGTGTTTGGAATGAACGAGAGTTTAGGTCGCATTCTAACTGCTAAACATTGGCTTGTCTGCTCGCTAGGGGAGGCTAAAGCACAAGTTTGTTATGCGCGGAAGAAGGGACTAAACAATGTTCTCGGTGAAAGGATTATTTGAGTTGTGGATCGCGCGAGGGCGAGGAATAGAGTTTGATTGGTTAAGTATTTGGTTTAGAAAAGAGGATAAATTGGAATAGGTTATAAGGTTTTGGTCGCACGGGGGCGAGGTATTTGGTTAGATATACTGGATGTTTATCTAGAGGTGACGATTACCTGAAGCTTAAGAAAGACTTCTCGGACCCAAGTAATCGGAAGAGCGAACCAAAGACTTGGAGCTCTCTTTTTTCAACCTCAATTGCAAAATAATAAGATGTGGTTCGAGTGGGTTAATCGGATGACGATTACTCGAAGCTCGAGAAAGACTCCCCGATCCCCAAGTAATTGGGAGAGTGAACCAAAGAGTTGGTGCTCTCTATTTTTCATCTAAGTGTTAATGGAATTGGATACGAGTGAGTGAATCGGATGACGGTTACTCGAAGCTTGAGAAAGACTTCTCGGACCCAAGTAATCGGGAAAGCGAACCAAAGACTCGGAACACTCTCTTTTTCATCGCAAAAAGGAGTTGTTTGAATGACGTTTGAAAGATAGAATGTGCTTAAATTATTTTAACAGATGAGGATTACTCGAAGCTTAAGAAAGACTTCTCGGACCTCAATTAATTGGAAGAGTGAACCAAAGACTTGGAGCTCTCTCCTTTTCTCATCTAATATTATGAAAGATGTTTAGTATGATTAGAGTGTATTAATCGGATGACGATTACTCAAAGCTCAAGAAAGACTTCTTGGATTTTAAATAATCGGGAGAGTGAACCAAAGACTTAGAGCTCTCTCTTTTTCATCTATGTATTTAAGAAAATATATTTGAATTTGTTTATGGTTTTTAGAAGACAATTGTTCGAGCTTAAGAAAGACTTCTCGGACCCAAACAATTGGGAGAGAGAACCAAAGACTTGGAACTCTCCCTTTTTCATCTTTTATTGAAATTGTATTTTGAGTAATTATTAAGTATTTTAATTTGATTTGAAGAAATTGCTTGATATGAATCAAGGTTTGAAATTGAGTTTTAACGTGTGCACTAGCAAAGTGGGCTAGTCTTCTAAGTGACCAACTAGAAATAATTGATCAAATAGGTGTCACTGTAAGGAAGCCTAGGATTAAGCTTTAAAATGTTGTGTATGTGACCAAAAGGTTGATGGCGAGACTTTGAAAGCACTCGACTTACAAGGGTGAAAAATGGCTCGATAAATCGAGAATTATATTTAAAAATAGTTTTAAGGCAAAAGCGATAAAATTATATTACATTTTGAGGGGAGTGGGTACATTTTAATCAAATGGGGGTAAAAGTGAGAAATAACACAAAGATAGGTGTGAACAAACAAGGAGATTTGAGTTTCAAAATCCTTCAATCTTGGTCCGATTTTATTTAACAAAGTCGAACAGTCAAAGTTTATTAAATCACTTAATTAGATTAATCTGAATCAATTATCAAAAATATTCGACTAATATAATCAAATAATTAAGTTAATTAAAATTGATTAATAAAGTCAAGTGGTTAGAATTTGGTTAATCAATTAATTAGGCTAATTAAAATTAATTATCAAAATTATTCGATAAAATCAAATAATTAAATTAATTAAAATTAATTAACAAAATTAAATTCGAAAATTCTTTAATTTTGACTAAAGATAGATGAAAATAGAGAGGTTTCAACTACTACACTAACAAAATTGCCGCTACTCCGGCCATTCCATAATCCATAGCTTCATCATGCGTCTGATCATACTAGTTAAGTAAAAGTCGCGCCAAAATCTCTCCAACTTCAACAACAAAACCAACCAAAAGCTTCTACTAATTGAATTTCAAAGTTCAATTCAAGAATTTATAAAGCAAAAATTTAACAATCTGGAGTTGAGAAATCAGCAAAAACAGCATTTCAATTGCAATTACAAAACAAAATTGATTGAGATTGATGGAGAATGAGAGTGAAGGGTAAAAATGACATACATATTTGTTATCGAGGGTCTTGGATTTGGTGAAAGCGGAACCGATGGACTGGCGCAACATCTCTACGAAGCGATGAACGGAGAAAGCAAACCCAAAGTGATGCTGCTACCGTTTCGGGTTGCCGCTGGATTTCCGTTTCGGGTTGCCGCTGAATTTGAGTCACTTGGTGCTGCTGTTTGTTGAAGTAGGAATTACAGCCAAGCGTTGTTTTTGTTGTTGACTGAAAGGTTAAAACTATTGCCGAAATAACAATTTCTAAGGATTAATTTCAGCAGCAACATCGTGTAACATCCGTACCACATTCACACACAAAATCATAGCATGATGCAGTGTCATATACTAATCCAAAATGATACATGTTTCTATCATAATAATAAGTCGGTTCAACACACAAAGTTAACATATATAACTATAACCAAATGCTGCAAAATTAACCAATCATCTCAAAACCGAAAGCTACACCTGTTCATCATTCCTCAGTCAAAATCAGATGCTGCAAAATCAAATTGATATTAAAATCGATGACAGCAACAACTATACACAATATCTCACGTTATTTACATAATAGAGATCAAAACAATGTCGAATAATCGCAACAACGTAACTCAGCCAACAACAATGTTTAACTATAGCTGCGACATAAGAACTTGTCGCATAATCGAAGCACATAAAATTTGACAGCATCACATTAATTCAACATAACCGAAACAAAAGGAATCTAAAATACCTGCTAGACGCAAATATATAAACACTTAAGCAACAACAGTGAACCGAATGCACTAGAGAAGAAGCCACAGCAGTATCTTCATGTCATTACAGGACACTAAACCGTATCAATATAAGTTACCAAACATTGCATCAAGAGATTAGCATAATGTTTATCTTCTAGTTGGCTCACACATTGACCAAGAAAATACAAAAAAACCAATAAAATACTAAACTTCAAAGTCAATTATATGGCAGCAATCAACAAAATAGAAGTCATGTGCAACCAACAGACATAATACAAGAATAAAAAAAGAAACCGATTCGAATTGTTACCGAAAGCGTGAGTTGAATTCGTTGATCTGCTAAGGTGTGTGTGCTACTGCTTAGTCAGTCGTCAGTTTTGAATACTCCTGCTGCAAATTTGCGCTTTCATGTGTTCATCTAAGCGGTTAAAATGTCTGTAAACAGAATCTTAGAGTTCAATTTGTTTGTCGATGAATGATTTGCCGGCATCGAGAACACCGACTTCAGTTTATTGGTGGACAACTTTGAGCTGCTAATGTTGTGGGGAAACGAAATTAAGATATCACCGATGCGCATCTCCAACCGTGTTGTTGCTGCTATTAATGGGTGAAGGTCCTTGCTTCACCAACTTTAACTCAAACAATATTAACATTGTCGTTACTTTTTCCACAGTTACCACAAATAAAAACGCCACTGCCTGAGTTTGTTGCTGTTGCGAAACACAGCTGAGTTGCTACTTGACTTCATCATTGTGCAGCTCTAACACTTTGAAGCTGAAAGTGTCCCTGCTGAGTTCAACTGCTTGAGGTTTCCGTCAATCTATCATTGTTGCGATGCACCGTGAGATACATTTTTGTTACCGCATCTCAAAAGACTTGTTGTCGGCACCGCTGATTAAACAGATCGTCAGAGTCGCTCCAAGTTGTTGTCGCTGTTACGGATGTTGTAGTTCTGTTTTGTTGTTGTCGGTTTCGCCGACAGGGAAGCGCAAAACCAACCTTTGATGTTGAGATGTTGTTGCCGTAATGCCGAAACACAGTAAATGGCTTGTTAGAACTTGAGTAGAGTTGCTCGGATGCTGTTGCTGTTATTGCAGAAGAGGTTGGTGTCGACGTTCTCGCTTGTGACGCATTATAAATGCAAACCACGTCAAGTTCTTCTACAAATCCGCTACTAAATTGAATCGAAAATAGAGCGTACTAGCTTATCCACCCCCATCTGTTCCTTTTCTCAACCTTCTTTCTCGACTATGCTTCTCCGGAATGATCCCTCTCTTTTCCTCTTCGTGCAGTCTCTCTGTTCTCACAGTGATCTCGTCTCTATCTCATCTCGTTCAAAGCTCTCTGTCACGTGGCTTCTCTTTGCCGTCTTTCGCTCGCGACAATGGACGGGTTTTTAAGAGTTTTCAATAGTGGTCGGGAACAAACAAACCAGAAGAACGTGAATCACAGTGATGTACAAGTTGCTTCGTCCAAAATCCCTTCCTCAAATTGTTCTTCGATTATCTTGTCCTGCCAAAATCTACGATTCTCATTAGTCTCTCCCGAATCCCTGTTCGTCGTAGCGGGTTGCTGTCGGAGAATAGTGCTTGGGTTGTGGTTTTGATGAGATTTGTTTATTGTGAACCGAAACCTACGACGGTGGTATTAATGAAACGAAGGTTATGTGTGTTCAAAATGGAGGTTTAAGGGTTATTAGCAAATACAGTCTAATGGTGATTATGATGTTGTTTGTTGGTATTTTTGTGGTTAATGTTGAGATTTGATGAAGGAAAAAAAATGGAAGAGGGAGGTTATGAATGGTGGTGACGATGACAGAAGATCAGCGAAGATGAAGGGAGAAGAGGTTGTGAGGGTTTAGGGAGATAGCATTTGCGGCTAGGGTTACCCTTCAGAGTTGGGGATCCCATGAACAGTAGGGTTCCCTATTTAAATACCCAGTTCATCCGTGTCCTCAATTTTTCCTTTTTTCTAAATTTTTTTAATTTTTCTGAATAATAAATTTATTTTTTATGTTAACTAATTTTAATTAAATAAAAAACTAAATTCTAATTTAATTAATAATTAAAAAAAATCGAATCCTATTCCTAATTAAAAAATTCTATTCTAATACATAAATAAATAATTATAATTCTATCCTATTAAAACTAATTAATCAATTAATAATAAAATGTTAAAACATAACTAAATAATAAATAAAAAGATGCCATGTGGTGCAAATTTATTGGGCTAAAAAGGTGAAAGAGTTTATTTTTGCCGAAAAATACGTTACGCCGTAAAAGTGATGCGAATTGAAAAATAAAGTCGGGCAAATGAAAATTTTCAAAAAGGTAGGACAAATTTGGGGTATGACACTCATATGCCATCCGTAATCCCAAAGGGGCCTCGACTGAGCACGGTTACATCATATGTCAAACATGTTAGGATTACTCCCAACCGTCAACTATTGATCATACCACAATCCTATCATAAGTGAACTAAAGTATGGGTTAGGACTTATCTCACCATTCAAAGGTCATAACCTTATACGCAGAAAACACCCAGGCACAAGCAGATATATGTACAAATATACAAGTATAACAACAAACAAAAGTAGCAACACAAATATAACAATTTAGGCTCAACCCACTAAACAAAGCATTTTCCAATGAAGTCGCCATTTTTGTCGCGGTGAGAATCAGATATCAAGCTATTATATTAACTTGAATCGAAAATCTTTAAATATTCACCATCGATCTTTAATTTATTCGAGGGAAGGGGAAAAGAAATAAATAACCCACAAAATAAAATGCAAAGCAAAAAGTAAGGCCTAAAGCTAAGCAAAGAGAGATCAAAGGTACGGGGGTTAGTTATACTAAGGGAAGGTATTAACACCCTAAGCATTTGTAGTACTCTACAGGAACCTCTTGAAATATTTGTGTTATTGCTAAAATTGTTTGCTAAAGTAAGGATGGGCAAAGAAAAGAGAAAAGATGGAAAAAGAAAAAGGTAGAAAAATAAAAAGGTAGCTCGCTAGGATCTCAAATCTTATGCCTACGTATCCCTAATAGGAAGTCAGAGCAATTGTAGTTCGGAAACTACGTGTGGAAAAAAAAGAAAAGAGTGAAAAAAAGAAAAGGTTACTCGCCAAGGATTTGGGCCTTGTGCCTACATATTCTCAATAGGAACTTTGAGAAATCAGAGCGTCTGTAGTTCGTGGAACTACGAGTTGCCAGGTTCTAAGAACCAAGAACAACAAAGACAAGTAAAGAATAGACGAGGGACATGCACAATGACGATAAGTAAACACACAGTCCCTTCCCTCGGATTAGATCACAGGGATCAAAAGAAAAGCAACAGATACACGGAAAAACATCGTGTAAATGGCAAGCAAGAATACACAGACACATTACACGGAAAAACATCATGTAATAAACAGACAAAGATATGCGGCAAAACATCACGAATAAAAACCCACAAACAATCACGGCAAAACATCGTGAAAAAATCCAAAGACAAATACAACAACAATCACGACAAAACATCGTGAATAAAAACCCACAAACAATCACGACAAAACATTGTGAATCAAACAGAACATGCCCATAACATAGAAATAAATCAGTCACAAATAGAATCAGGCAACAAACAGAATTATTAATCAATTTAAATATAAATATTTAACAAGATTAACTAATAACTTAATTAATCAAATTAAATAGAGATATTTAAATTAATTAATAATTACAACATATATTTTTGTATTTTTAAATATTTAACAATTAACTAATAAAAGATAAATAATTAAAAATCTCTTTTTTGTCTTTTCAAATAATATACAAATTAAATAAATAAAGAAATACATAATTAAAATAAAATGATATAAATAACTAATCTAATCATTAAACAAGGATATTTAAAAGAAACAATAATGTTGTACCTTGTGACCGCCACTTTTATCTGATAAAGATTAGATGAGGGAGTATTGTGTCTAGATGGAGGATGATGTTTTATGTGAGGTTAGATGTATTATGAAGAAAAAGAAAATGTACGTGATGATTTATTATTAGAAAAATGAAGGTGAGTTATTCATATCATGGAAGATATTGTGTATGAAAGAGTGATGATAGAATATGGTGGGTAGTGAGTTTTTAGTTTATGTGGAAGTATGAAGGTGATGAGAGTATAAAAAAGTAGCATGATTTATGTGGTTTTAAAGAGAGAAAAGTAGTAGAAAGTGTGTAGTGTAAGCTTTGTGTTGTGAAGTGATGACACATAACATGGGGAAGAAGGAAATTATGGGAAAGTGGTTATGTAAATGAGAACTCAAACAAATCACTTTTAAGAAACTTATTTGACAAGTTTCTAAAAAAATAAATAAAATTTATGAGACTTATTTGACAAATTTCTAAAAAATAACTAAAATTATGAGACTTATTTGACAAGTCTCTAAAAAATAAGTAAAATTAAAATTAAAATTAAAAATTGAAATTTAAACAATTAAGTATAAAATAAGAAAAGGTATTAACTAACAAAAATAAATAAAATTGATTAATTAAAAAATATATTAATTAAAAGTAGAAATAAAAATGGTAAAAAACGAATAATTGAAACGGTATCGAAGTGGTCAGAAAAATAAAATGAATACACCAAAATGATCGGCGTAAAATATACGATTCAGAAAAATATAACGTTTGGTCAAATTTTGAAATAAATTTTACCCGCTAAAATGACTTAAATTGTCCAAAAACGTGACCGAAAATTGATCGAAAAATTTAAATGAGCACGCCAGGTTAAACTATGTAAAACGTAGATTAATATCACTGACGTTTGCAAGCTCTATTTTAAATATTTTCGTCCACTGATTTTACGCACAATTGACTTTTAGTTTGACAATTCGGCTGTAACTCCAAAATGTTTATTTCAGCTGATAAATTGGATATTATGCAAGATCCAAGACATGATAAACAACACAGGTGATGCAAAAAGATATGGGATTTTAGAGTAAAAAATTAGGGTGTGACAATTATGATCTTATTTGAATATTTTTTATTTCCCGAAAGTACTGAAAATACTGTAAATATTATGTATTTGCCGTTGTTACAGAATATTAATAAAGTATGCACTTATAGTTGGGGTTCAGCTGTTCTGACCCATCTATATAGTTCCTTGGGTAAAAAATTTAAAAAAAAAAATACTTGTATGTTTTATGGCTGCACCTTTCTACTTCAAGCACGGGGTTGGTCTAGAATGCTGACACTAGTTCGGGTCTACCCGCATCCATACACATTCCTTTACGCAAACAAGTAAGTTTATTTTAAAATATCAAACATGTATACTTTGATGGAACATTTATTTGTAACTAATTTATTAATCTCATTTTTTTAGGTGGTCCGTTCTGGAAATGACTTACCAACGATGTCTCAAAAACTCAATAATTGTGTACCGCAATCTTTTAGAACACATTGGGTTAAACGATATAAATTATTCTTACACTACTATAAATTTGACTATTAAATTAACACACTGCAATTTTTCTCATTAGATATTTTGATTATGCAATTTGTCTGGAGGCCGTATGCGGGTCTCAACCATCATCCCAACTTTGATGATGTTGTAGTGTGGACAGCAAAAACACTGATCATTCGGTTCAGTACAGTGGAGATGCACCAAAGTGATCGGGTGAAACTGCAGTTCGACATGCATCAAGATATTCTAGTTGCTCCGACGTCTTTGGGTGACTGACATCAATTGAGAATGGATGCACAATGAGCTCTAGATGATTAGAGAGACTTTGCTAAAAAGATGTGTCGACATTGGAAGAATCGACGTCGCCGCTTCTTAGAGGAGCCTATTGTGGAAGGGGCTAGACCAAGTCATCAATATATGATTTGGTTTAGGTAGGTTACAACACAACAATTTATGTTTGAGCCGACAAATTTGATAGATCTGTGCCAATGTGTTTCGTCCTCATACACACCTGCCCAACAACCAACACCGCACCACACCTAACAACAATATCTACCTAACCAATCAATCTTCCAGACCCGCAATCCATTCATGCCACCCAACCAATCACAACAACAAGAGCCTGACCCTTTACCGCCAACATGCACACAACGACACCATATATGCCTATAGCCATGATGACTCTTTCAACTCCACCCCAGCCCACCATAGCCCCCCACAAATGAATAGACAATCGTCCTACCACCAAAACACCCAACCACTATTTGACAACCTTACCCCACAACAACCATTGCAACGCTTCCAAAACAATTCAATGTACCAATTCGGCTAACCATACTGTCCGTACCTAACCCAACCCCCCGCCCCAACTTCAAAAACATGGGCATGAAACTGAATTACGGAAGCGTCGTTGGCAGCAACCCCCTGGCTATTGTTACACCCCAAAATTTGCCCAACTTGTTGCTTTAGATAGCTCTTGTTTCATTACATTTATCATTGCATTCATATCATTAGCATTTGCATACCATAGTCCATGGACAGGGGATTGAGAGGTGTGTGCTTATTAAGAGAGGGTTATCAAAGGTCTAAGCCTATTCAAGGGGTTATATTCAGGTCATCAAGTGGTTTTAAATCCATGGTTATTGGTGGAGAACATTGTGAGAACTCATGGGAGACCTTGAGGTTCATTTTGAAGCTTATGTCAATCATTATATCAAGTGTGTGAAGCCACAATCAAGATTGGTGCAATTAGGGTTTTCGCCTGGTCAACCCTAAGTCAACAATTGAATTGGAGGAGATTAAGACTCAATTCCAAGTCTTTATGATCATGTTATATTGTGTTGAGACACATAGAATATTATTTCAAGATCATTTCATCAAGATTCAAGAGTGTGAGAAGTTGCTAGGCTAGGGTTGCTATGCTTGATAGTGTAAAATCCCCTGGTTTAGTGCCTAACTTCAAGACCACATAATTCAAGATGCAAGTTTCATGTCATCTTGATATCCACATGAGACTTGTAGAGCATGTTCATAACTTTAATTTAAGTATTAGAAGTCATTCATTGGATTTCTAGAACTCAAGTTATGAGGCAGACAAGTTACAGGTCCTTAGATGAATGTGATTTTTATCGTCAAAAGTCAACCAACTTCCATGACATTTTTGAGCTAGAAGGATGTTTCTCCTCAATCCTTGGCCAAAATGAATGTTGTTCCTCATGATCTTAGCCTTCCAAAAAGTACTAGAAGTCTTTCATCTGATCTGTAGAACTCAAGTTATGAGGGTTACAAGTCAGGGGTATTTTCGGAAACTTTGATTACAGGTCATAAAATTACAGGTCAAGTTTACCACTTTGCATAACTCAAATGGAATGTTTTCCAACATGAAAGTTTCTCCAAATGGGGTCATTTGGTTAACTAAACCTCAAGTTATCAATGGGCTAGCTCATGGTTAAAGATTGGTGAAGGAGATTTTGTGAAAGGCATGTGAAAAGCCTAGTTTGTGATCTTGCAAAAATAAAATCAAATATGGTCATATTTGTGCTCATTTTGAATGGAAAACATGTTTTAAGAACATTGGTGACAAAATCAATTGCATTTGAGGCATGGTTCATGGACTATTTCAAGCTTTCTTCATGTTTAAGCAACACTTTGGATTATGACCATTAAGATCCAAACAAGGAGGGATTTTGGGCCATTGATCTTTCTTACAATGCAAGCAATTGAAATGAATCAAAAACAAGGAAAATTGGACATGGTTTCATGGATATTCATGGGCTTCCAACTTGGAAAAATCCAAAAAATCAATTTTACATTCAAGCCACATTTGGGCCTCCAATTCATTGTAAACTTGTTCTATAAGTATTGTAGAGCAATTCCATAATTTTTTTGGATGAAATTGAGTGAGAAATAGAGATATAGCAATTGAAAAAGTGAGCTTCCAAGTCAAAAACAAGTTCTTCATTTTCCATCAATTCAAGTGTTCTCACCTATCCAAACATCTTCAACAACTATCATTGAGTGATTCCACACCATTTTCCAGAAGAATTCGTGTCCCATTGAAGCAATACAACTCCATTTTCAGAGGTATAAGGAATTCAAGATTACTACTTATTTATCCATCTTTCTTGCACCATTTTTGCACCATTACAATCCCCTCAATGTAAATTTCGTTTCTGGTAATGTTTGGGGAAGTTTCATGAAGAAATTGTGTTCTTGATATTTCTTGAGGGAGTCACAGGTTTTGGGTTTGAGAAGGTTTCACTTCATTTCAATGGGATATTATTATTCCTCATGAAATTTGCCACAAGATTGGTTTAAGAAGCGTGCGTTTTCGTGGAGAAACGAGGGAGATACGGTGTAGAGAAGGACCGCCGGCGAGTTCACGGTCACCGTCTACGGCTGCACTGTTCACGGCTGGGTTTTTTTCTCTTCCAAAAATCCAAATGAAGAAGATAATGGACCACCATCGGATTAGAATGCAAGAGTGGACTTGGTATCTCCATCGTGTGAACACCAGCGCGCCACCTCACCATAACTTAAGTGACTCAGCTGGGCTTAAGTGAACTACCATCCACACCCCCACACATAGGCCCAGTCCAAGAATCAACTGAATGGTTTTGCTATTTGGCACACAGATTTGTTTATTTTTCATTGATTTTCCTTTTTTCTTTACATTTTACTTGCTAGTTTTAATTGCATGAAAAATAGTAATCTTGCTCCTAAATTCTTGATAATTTTACACCATAATCTCTGACGTGATTAGAGATTCCAGGAATTGAAAAAACTGATTTTGGATTTATTTTCAATTTGTTTGATTTTTTCTATTTTTAATAGTCATTAAAAATACGAAACAACACCATCTTTCTTGTAGAATTTTGTTGAGGTACCAAAACAACAAATAAACTCCTAATCTTTTATGGTATTATTGTGTACATCTTGAGGGATTTGTGTATATTTTTCTCTGGATTTTATACTATCATTTGTATAGGTTTTGAACACCACCTTTGGGCATTCTTTAGATTGCCTTGTTTTGGGATGTCTTTGGAAGTTTACTCTCTGTTTGAACACTTCCTTTTGGATTCTTCCCCTATCCTTTTAACCTCTAATTGTTGACACATTTTAGGTGCTTGGAGAATTGATTTGGCCTTTTTAGATGCATTTTACTATTTTTTCCTTATTTTGCAATTGGAGTCATAATTTGGCTTTCCCACTTGGACATTTGTATTATTTTGGCTCCAAAAGCCATGTATTTCTTGTGTGATGGACATTATAGTGTTTTCTTCTTATTTTGGATATATTATAGGTCTTGTGTGTTAGAACACAGATTGGTTCTTAATAATATCTCTATGTTTTGATGATAACTATTATGAAATTTTGTAATTAAGAATTATATACTCTAAAATTTGCTTGAGAGTGTTTGCTGCAGCTATTAAAATAATTATCACTCCAGAAGAAAATCAGAACTGAACATAAGAAATATGCTATACTCTGAAGCGTCAGATGCATCCATTAGAAGATTCTGAATGCTGCCAACAGAAGATCCTGAGCCCTGTCTCCAGAAGGATCTGAAGCAGAAGCTCCAGAAGGATCTGAAGCAAAAGCTCCAGAAGAATCTGAAGCAAGTCAGAAGCATTTGAACCAAAGAAGAATTCTGTATGAAGAGTTTTCAAAGCATAGTTACTACGGAAGATTCTGAAAGTACTAAAGCTGCCAGTACTGAGGATCTGACTCAAATAAGCTCTGAACTTACACACGCTAAAAGCACACCTGCTGCAAAGACTCTGATTCAGCAAAACTCTAATCAACATCAGAAGGCTCTGATCAAATTAGACTCTGATGAATCTTGATGAAAATTGAAGAAGAATAATTCAAAGATTATGTCCATTTGAATAATTCAAACGACTCTTTCCTTATTTATGCTAGACACAAGAACACGGACAAAAAGGATTTCTCTGTGCTTTCTTCTTCTAGGAAAGGTCACTTGATGTGAAGACAAAAAGGCTCAGACCTTTTGGACACTCTTCTCAACGTGAAGCTCTCTTGGATCTGTTGCACCCCAAAATTTGACCAACAATTATTTATCCATCTAGTGTTTGAGAGTTGATACCTTCATCAGAAAGTTCAAGAGATCCTCAGAGGAAGTGGATTGAAACCAGGGTTGTGTGCTTCATAGCTTGAGAGTTGTGGGTACCCCTCAGATGATTCTGAGACTTTAAGAATGAACTTGATGTTTTGAGAAAGCCTATGAGATGTCTTGATAGCCATCATGAAGCCCAGAGAGGTCATTAGGCAAGAATTCAGAAGATTCAACCATGATTGGTAGAATTAGGGTTTTGACTGGGTCAACCCTAGGATCACTGAAGATTTGGAGAAGGTTGAGACCTAATACAAGGGCTATGAGATCATGGAATGATGCATAAAGATGTTATAAAGATGATTCCTAGACCAACTCATCATGATTGAGGAGTTTGAGAAGTTTCAAGTTAGGGTCTCCAAGGATTGTCAGTGAAAAAACCCTAGTTTGATCCCTATCTTCCAAGCAGTTTTAGCTCTAGATGTGATTGATATCTCATCTTCCCCACAACATGAATGTTGTAGATATTGTTCTTAGCTTTAATTTGAGTGGTGGAAGTCCTTGATAGGAGTTACAGAGCTCAAGTTATGGTTTGGACAAATTACAGGTCATCTGAGGTGTGTGAATCTGGGTCTTTGAAAGTCACCCAACTTGCAGACAACTTTTTCCCTAGTAGTATGATTCCTATGATTTCTTGGTCAACATGAATGTTGGAGGGCATCTTCTTAGCTTTAATTTGAGTGGTAGAAGTCCTTGATAGGATTTGTGGAACTCAACTTATGATTTGAACAAGACAGGGGTATTTTGGTCATTTGTCAGTTATAGGTCATTTTTAAGCAAATGCCATATCTCCTATTTCCAAGCCTCAAATGGAAAAACTCAAAACATGAAAGTTGTTCAAAATGTGATTTTAAGTCTAGAAAGAAGGTCATGAATTGTTGGAAAAGCTCATAGCATGGATTTGCATGATTGGTCAAAAATGAACTAAAAAATGGCATATAAGTTTAAAAAGTTGGAATTGGAAATTGGTTTGGAAGATTTAGGAATCCAAATGGGGTCATCCAATATATCATTTTGATTGGAAAAACCATTTTAGAGACAATGGTTCAAGCACATTTTTGAGTTTAGTGGAAAAAATAAAAGTTACTTAAGGTTACTTATGATTAAAGAAACATAACAAATTGGATCAAGCTTGGAATGCAAGGGAAAGTGCAAGATGGTGCTGGAAACTTCCATTGAGTGTTATATAATCATGAAATGAACATTGAGCAAGGGTTGGATTCTCATTTTTTGGCAAATACTTCACAAATTCTCTCATTCTCTCTCATTGCATTTTGATCCCAATTTCACAAAACCTTCATCAATCATCACCAATACTGATTTCACCATATTCAACCATCATCATGGAGTAGAATTCACCCATGTTCTGATTGCAATTGGTCCAATTTCGTGCACTTTCTTCATCAAGACACAAGTTGCAACTTCAAGTGGATCTCAAGATTCAAGCGTGCTACACTAAATCTTTTGCATACAGAAAGATCATCATCAAGAAAAGAGTGATTTTGGGCAGTTTCAAGCATTGAAGAGGAGTGTAACCATTGCTGCCATCATCAAGTTGCAGGTTTGCAAATTCATTCGATTCTCTCTGTTTGCATAGTTCTAGATCATGTGGTTAGGGTAATTATGACTAGCAACCATTAGGGATGGATCTTGAGAAGTTAGAGCTCATTCTGAGATGTTTGAGAATTTGACATCATACTTTAAAGATCAAGAACTAGCTGGTTATTGAGTTTTAATATTAATGCTTTAGTTTAGGTTGATCAGTGATGCATGAAGATTAGTTTAATACCAAGAAATTGAGGTTTCGTGAGGGTGAAAACCTTGAGCATTAATGGAGGATGAGCGTCGGGTTTCCAGTTTGAGGTTGTTTTAATGCAAGCTGAGGGCATGGTTGTGTTTGGGGAGGAAAACTGAGCAAGTTTGCTCTTTACACGAGTGAGTTTGGCTGAGAGACGAGAGAGAACGAGCTGGTAGAAGACGGCTGCATGAGAGAGTCGTGCATGGCGTTGCCATCAAACCCTAACCAAACGCAAGGAAGAAGATGACCATCCGTCGTTGGATCAGGTCAAGGAAGTGGACTGGGATTTTAATCGTACGGTTGTAATTTAAACTCAGAAACGGAGGGAAGCAAGAACCAGCCAAACGACGTCGTTTGGTTTAATGAAAGAATTCTGGGCTTACCCGTGTTCTATTTGCACCCCACCCTGATATGGCCCAAGCGAAATGAACTGGTCTGACCTACTATTTCCACCCCCCCTCCCTTTTATATTATTTTGAATTCTTTTTAATTCTTTTAATATTTTTGCCACCTTTAAAAATTCATAAGTAATTGATAAATAATGATTTTTTACTCATTCTTTTTTCTATGTTTAGATAATGATGTGTAGAAAAATATAAAAATAAAAATGAAATTTTATTTTTTAATATGGAATTTTTGGTGATATTTTCTTTTAAATAGGGCAATTATTTTCTTTTAGTTGATATCTCATTTTCTATGAATTGTTTTAAGACTTTCCCTTAGGATTTTTGAGCCATTCTTTTTGGCATAATTAGATATTGAACCCTAGTTTCATGTAGGATTTATCTCTTGATTTTTAGATTAAAATTTGATGTAGTTTGATTGTTGGACATTTAGGTGCTCTAATTAGGGTTTTAGGTTGTATAGGTAGACTTCAACATTTTATTTTTGGGGTTTTTAGGACAAGTTAGCCTATGGGGAATATATGGGACTTAAGGGTAGTTAAATAGGATCCCCTAGAATTTATATTAGGAATTTGTATGGTATTTTAGTATTTTTCATTGATTTTTGAATGTATGGATAGTATGTGTGTTGCTTAAGGGCATAAGTTGTATTATTGTGTTTTCTTTCCTTCTCTTTTGAGTGTGTGAGCTTTGAAGATTGAGTTGAAGACCTTGTGGATCATCATTGAAGCCTTGAAGACCTTGCAGAGGAGTTTAGCATAGCTTTTGTTGTTTTGTTTATAGGTTTATAGGTGCATAGGCAGAGCCCCAGATAGAATACTTTGTTCAATAAACAAGGAGTGTTTTGTTCACCTCCTTCCTTCTCTATGACATAAAGTCCCTTAAGGGTATCCACCTCTCTCCTTTGGAGGGATTAGTGACCTTGCCCTGTAAGGTAGAACTTTGGGAGAGCCTTTCCTTTGATGTTAAGTCCTCAATGGCATCCTTTGGAAGTCAGTGAGTACTGTGACATCCTCACCTCATCTTGTTGACTGAATCTTGTTTGCTGAAGCATTGGAGCCATTGAAGATAGAAGCTGAAGCTTTGAAGAGGATGATTCCTTGAAGATTGTTGAAGTCTGAAGACTCTGTGAAGATCAAGTTGATGCTTGAAGATCCACGAAGATAGTGAAGCCTGAAGGTAGAGCTGATCAAAGGAGCTGAAGCTTAAGGGAGAAGATGAGTTGATGCTCATATTGTAGGGTTGATACCTGGAAAGCAGTTGATGATTGAAGTCTGAAGACTGGAGCTGCTGGAGGAGTTGAGGCTTTCTTCTGTTTTTCTTTTCTGTATTGTGTGTTTTGTCTGATTTGTCTGTTGCATTAGACTAAGCCCATTTAGAATAAGTTCAGTCTAAGAGCATGAGTGCATTTGATTGTATTGTTACTGCCTGGCTTTGCTTGCGGGTATTCGGTAGAGCCCAGCTCCCTTGCCCATGTGTTTATTTTGCTTGGTAGCATTTCATTTCTTTTGTCTGTATGATTACAGTTTACTGTCATTGCTTGATAGCATGTTGTTTATTTCAGTATGATTATTGTTATTTCATGACTGGCTTGAGGTCGAGACGAGCTTGTGGAGGCTGAAGCCCCACACACATTTCCTCCCTCACTTGCATTGCATGCATTTTACTGTTAAGCTGATGCTTTTGTCTGTTTTGGTGTATCATTGACATGATCCCTTAGGACTCTCATTTCCTTTGATAAGGATTTGATGATAGACTTTTAGGTTGAAACCTATGCATGACAACATCTAGGAGTTCCCTGTTCAAACCTCAACCATAGGATGAATCCATGGCATGATAACAGTAGGACTTGATAGTCTCCCTCCTAGTTGGGCCTGTTCTCTTCTCATCTCAAAGCAGTTTAAGATACAGTAGTCATGAATGATTTCTTTCGTACGTTACGAGCCTTAAGCTATCTGAGAAAGGATTGTGGGAGAGTTTCTTTTCCACGGTCTGGATGTTTAGTATGGTACCCTTTGGGTGACATGCGACGCATTCACTCTCAGGTCATAGTCTCTAGTGCGGTTGAAATCGCAAACACAATAAAAAACACTTCTTTCAAAACAGGAAATAAACCGTAGTTTCCCGAACTACGTTTGCTCTGATCTTTCATACCAGATGAAAGTACGTAGGCATAGGATGCGATATCCTAGCGAGCAACCTTTCCCCCCATAATCCTGTAGTTAGGCCGAACTACGTTGACTCTGATTTCTCATTCTCTGATGAGAATACGTAGGCATAAAGTGCGACGCTTTGCCGAGTCATTTTTCTTTTCTTTTTCAGCCAGTCTTGATAGGTAGATAGATTATAACCAACCCGTCCAAGTAAACAAACAAGCGAGGATCCCGTCGAGTACGACGGACGTGAGGGGTGCTAATACCTTCCCCTTGCGTAACCGACTCCCGAACCCAGACAATGGTTGCGACGACCTTGTCTTACCCTTATTCGTCAGGTTTTTCCGATCGTTTCCTTTCCCGCTCTGAGGGATAAATAACGAAAGGTGGCGACTCTTCTGTTTTGCCGGCACCTTATTTTCGCGCAAGCGACAGCTGGCGACTCTGCTGGGGACTTGATAGTTTCCTAGGGATCCAACGTCCCGAAAGCAAGTCAGTTTTGGGACCCAACGTCCCTTAAGAGAGTCAATCCTACCGCTTGTGTGTTTGCTTGTTGGGTTGCGTTTATTTATCGCATTTTTACTTCTCACACTTTATTTCCCGCATTTTATTTCCAGTATAATATGATTATTTGTGCTGTTGTGGGATGGGAGTTCTGATGAGTGAGAAGCCAGACCCAGGCTTGAGTGCACCATAGACTTAGAGTGGAAATTAGTGGGCGCGTGCTTGCTTTGCAGGCACTAGTGTCTCATGAAATCCATGCTCAGACGAGGTTCATCCGGTTGGCTTCACTTTCAACCCTTTGGGTTGAGACGGTTGCTGGTTTGGTGGATTGTCGACTCTGGGGACCGATCATTTGTGATTCAGCTAAGTGAGGCCTCTTCAGGACTTGATGATGCCACTCCTTCTGGGAATCGTATCATCAGTTTTGAAAGTCTGTGACGCTGATGAACGCATAGGATGTCGTACCTTGAGTCAGTCTAGGTTCATACCTGTGAGTGGGACTGGGTTTATTGCAGGAAACTTAGACCTTCAGACTACCTGGTTTTCTTGACAGTGAATCAGTTATGTTGGGTTCTCAGTTGCAGACATGTTCTTGATAGAGCAAGAGGTTTTTGATCAGAGGATCTTGTCACCGGGTGTTTGTCTGTTCTTGATAGAGCAGGCTTTGATCAGTATGTTATCATCGGTGGTTTGTTCTGGATGGAGCAGATTTTGAGTGAGGTCTGAAGACCTCATCGGCAGATGTTATTTGTTCTTGATAGGGCAGATTTTGAGTGAGGTCTGAAGATCTCATCAGCAGCTGTGTGTTTGTT
The DNA here is from genome assembly GCA_963859935.3 of Lathyrus sativus. Classification (NCBI taxonomy): domain Eukaryota; kingdom Viridiplantae; phylum Streptophyta; class Magnoliopsida; order Fabales; family Fabaceae; genus Lathyrus; species Lathyrus sativus. The sequence goes on from OZ012735.1 coordinate 67,001,099, forward strand.
CTTGATAGGGCAGATTTTTGATTTGGGGTCTGAAGACTTCAACAGATGTTCCTTGATCTTGCGCCCGGGGTCCTTATTATCAGTCACTTACCCTTGACAGAACGGGATTTTGATATCGGTCCTATCAGATGGTTATTCTCAGCAAATCAGACTAGTGGTCTTACACCGGGGTTTCCCTCTCATCAGTGACTGTTGATACCGAATCTCCATAGCAGCCACCTGGATACATTATTGCATGCCTGCATTTTGCATTAGTTTACGCATTCATCTGCATTCCATTAACGTGTGTCTGTGTTGCAGGTACCGTTTCCCCGATCCAGGATTTCCCGCCTCCTACTGTTATTATGGCCTCTCTCAGGAAGACTGTTGCGTATAAATTCCCAACCCCTGAGGTGTCGAAGCTGACTGGTTTGATAGCCCTGGCAGGGGATTCTGTGAAGGATAGGTTCAGGAAGTCTTATGGCAGGTTGCTTAGTCTGGTTTGCAAACCTTCTACGTCCGAGTTGAATGGGTTACATGCTCTTCTGCAGTTCTATGACCCTCCTCTGAGGTGTTTCACTTTTCATGACTTCATTCTCGCGCCGACATTGGAAGAGTATGCTGATATGCTAGGTGTGCCTATCAAAAGGCAGATGCCTTTTGTCCACATGGATGCTGAGCCTGATCTGGCTGGTTTAGCTTCCTCACTCCATTTGAGCGCTTCAGAGTTAGTGGTGACGAGCTGGAACAAGGTCCCAGGGTTCTCTCTGCAGTTTCTGATAGCTAAGGCCCAGCAGTGTGCTAAGGACAAGTGTTGGGACGCGTTTAACACCGTCCTTGCTTTGTGCATATATGGCATTATCCTATTTCCCAGCATGCCTGATTTCGTAGATTTTGATGCATTCCATATCTTTGCCTCAGGGAATCCAGTCCCTACTCTGATCGGAGACGTTTACCATTCAGTGCATTACAAGAATGAGAACCGGAGAGGAAAGAATGTTTCATGCTGCGTACCGTTGTTGTACAAGTGGTTTGATAGTCATTTGCCCAAGAGGGGTTCTTCTGTCTTGTCTGCAGCCACGACTGAGTGGCCTGAGCGTCTGATGAGCTTGTCGGCAGAAGACATTGTTTGGTTCGTTGACAGAGGCAGGTTAGGCACCGAGATGATCTTCAGTTGTAATGGGTTTCCTAACGTACCTCTGATAGGTAGGAAGGGTTGCATCAACTACAACCCATCATTGCTAGTTCGTCAGTTTGCATATGCTTTGAGGACTCCACCGAAGGAAGAAGAGGTACGGGAATCTCTGTACCTCACGGGTATTCTAGAGGGGGATTTGTTGTCTAAGCTTCAGTATGCGTGGAACAATATCAGCACGAGAGGAAAGCCTTTGTTGGGGAAGAGCAACAACCAGGCTTACCCTCCTTATTCAGATTGGATCAGAGCCAGAGCCAGCGCTATAGGGATGCCATTCCCCCATGTCAGACCAGAGAGTCCTCCACCAGTCAAAGAGCCTACCACTGTGTCCATTCATCAGCACAACCAGATATTAGCCGAGCGTGATGAACTGAAGAGGGCAAATGCAGAATTAGAGAAGGAGTTAGCTCTGCTTCAGAGTGAGAGGAACGAAGCCGTGCATGCTCTCAAAAAGCAAACAGAGTCGGTGAGCCAGCTGAGTGCAGACTTGGCAAAGCAGATTGCTGATCGAGAACGCTTGGGTCAGGACTTCAGAGCTGCTAATGATGTGCTAGCTACGAAGAAGACGCATTTGGAGGAAGCATACCGAAGAATATCTAAGTTCGACCAGCATTGGAAGACTTCCATGGCCACCAGGAAGGAGCGAGAAGACAAGCTGATGCTGCAGATTTCTAAGCTAGAAACCGAAGTGAAGGACAGTGAGCGGAGGTTTCATGAAGAGACTGCCCGCAGGTACTCCGCTGAAGCCCGTCTCAACAAAGCCATTGCTAGCCTGAAGGAGCATAAGCTGATGTTTGAGTCTAAGAAGCGGAAGCTGGAAGATTGCTTTGGCGAAGGCGCTTGGGAGAGTTCAGTTCAGGGGCTTCAGCATACTATCAAGCAGAGGGAACTACTCGTCGAGGGGTTGCTCACTTCGCCAGATCATTCGGAGACAAAGGAGTTATTAGCAGAGTATCGCGCCCGTGGCCGTACTTGACTAGTTATATCCCTGTTGTTTTGATCTTTGATGTATGCTGACCATCACCAGGCTTGTTGGCTGAGGTCATGCTGTTGATTTGTACTCGCTGATACTGTGTACTGCCTCGACAGGCCTTTCCATATATATATGAGATTGATGTTTCCATGATTGGACTCGGATTTCTTCTTCCTCTTGTTATTATCAGCACCGTCACTAAGGCACTAGGATCGGGGGAAAATCTCCCATGCACACAGACACACGCATGCATCTGCATGAAGCATATTTGCATGGTGTATATCTTATTGCTTTTCCTAACCTTTATTGTTAACAGGTTTTTCAGGTTCCGAGCTGCTTTCGATCTCCAGGATTGATCAAAGACTCATCCACCGCTACTCAACTCGCGCTAATCAGACAAGAATCATGGACCAGGTGCAGTCAGATGTTCAAGAACTCCGTGAGCGGATGGATCGTTTTATGGAGCTGATGCAGGTGGTCGCGAATGGTCAAGACCAGCTTCGTACTCTGGTTCAACCTCTGATCTCCAGGGTTGACAGTAATGGCATACTTCATGGAGGGGCCGTGCCTACTCCTCCCCCAGGGGATACTCCACAGAACGTTGTTCCTGCTGCCGGGGGCAACGGCAGTGCTAACGGCAATCTGATGACTAATCTCGGACTCAACGCGGCTGGCGCCGTAAATGGTAGTTTGGGAGCCAATGTTAACATAGGGCCGGTCAACGGCAATGCTGGTGCAGGAAATCTGGTGGTGCCTCAACCATGGCTGGAGGACCATCAGGATGATATATTCTCTCAGAGAGGTGTAGAGGCAGAGTTGAATGCTGAAGCTCGACTCAGGTTTAAGGCACTGGAAGACAAGATGAGAAGCATAGAAAATCAGAACACATTGGGCGTTGACATGTCCAACCTAGGGTTGATTGCTGACTTTAAAGTACCTCACAAGTTCAAGGTGCCTACCTTCGAGAAGTATAAGGGTACTACTTGCCCCCGGGTCCACCTCCGATCTTATTATAGAAAGATGTCCGCCTATTCTGACGATGAGAAGTTGTTGATGCACTTCTTTCAGGATAGTCTTTCTGGTCCATCACTCGAATGGTATATGGGTTTGGAGCCCGCTACTGTGCGCACTTGGAAAGATCTTGCAGAAGCGTTTGTTCTCCACTATCAATATAATAGCGAATTGGCTCCCAACCGAGTTCAGCTTCAGAATCTCTCACAGCGGAACAATGAAAGCTTTAAAGAGTACGCCCAGCGGTGGCGTGAATTGGCTGCTCGGGTTCAACCGCCGATGGTTGAGCGTGAGCTGGTGCAAATGTTCGTGGCTACCCTTCCTGGAATCTATTATGAAAAGCTGGTCAGTGGCATGTCTGGAACATTCTCGGCTCTTATCACTTTGGGCGAGCATGTTGAGAACGGTATAAAGATCGGAAAAATTCAGGGCGAATCATCCTCAGCTGGAGGAGGTAGCAAGAAACCCTATACTGGAAAGCGTCGAGAGGGAGATGCCAGTGCTGTCACTAATGCTAGGAGAAAGGGCAAGGGCCCTCAGCCTCAGATCGCTAGCATAAATATCCCAGCTGCTCCGCAGCCGCATCAGCAGCAGCCTCAGCAGCAGAATAATCAGGGGTATAAAAGATATCAGAATCGGGCTCCTCTGGCAAGCCGTCATTTTGATACTCCACCTATGTCATATGCACAACTTTTGCAAACGTTGCTTCAGCTCCAATTAGTTCAAAAGAGGACGTTGGCTCCCTTAACAGGGGCACCACCACCGGGGTATGATGCCAACGCTACTTGTGAATTCCATACTGGGGCACCTGGCCATACGATTGAGAATTGTAAAGCTTTTAAGCACAAAGTCCAGGACTTGGTGGACGCCAAGGTTATTAACTTTTTTGACAACGTGCCTAACGTCACCAAAAACCCGATGCCTCACCATAAGGGGGGCGGAGTGAATGCTGTTATCACTGAGGAGAGTTCAGACTTGCTGACCGATGTCAAAGATTTGAAGACGCCGTTGAGTTTTGTCAAGGCTAAGCTGCTGAAGAAGGGCTTCTTTCTTGGATGCGGAGAATTATGTATGGCTTGTGCTACACTTCCTGACGGATGTGAGCAGCTGATCGAAGGTATCCAAAGTCTGATGTCCGAGGGTATTTTGCAATTCAGCCGGAGCGTCGAGAGTGCATCAGGGGAAGTCGTGCTGAAGCAGACAGACGAAGTTGCTACCATTACCATTCCTCGCCACCCTATCACTATTTCTGCGCCCCGACCGCCTACAATCACTATTACCAGAGCTGGGCCAATCCCATTCGAGAGCACTAACGCTGTTCCATGGCATTATGGCGCTGAGGTCTATTGTAATGGTCAAAAGATGGAGCTTGAGCCGTTCGGATCAACTATGCAGAATCTTACCGAGGTCAGTGGTATCACTAGAAGCGGAAGAGTGTTCGCACCAGCAGAGGTTGCAGTAGAGAAAGTGGTCCGGGCTGACGCTGTGGATAAGGGTAAAGGTAAAGCTGTTGAAGAGGTCCCTGCAGGGGCAGAGAAGGACTTGCTGGTTAAAGATGCTGAAGAGTTCATGCGACTAATCAAGAAGAGTGACTACAAAATTGTAGATCATCTTCATCAGACTCCGTCGAAGATCTCGATTCTTAACCTGTTGCTGTGTTCTGAGGCGCACCGCAATGCATTACTGAAGGTATTGAATGCTGCATACGTGCCGCAGGAGATATCAGTAAATCAACTCGAGGAAGTGGTAGCCCATGTTAATGCTGGTAATGGGCTGGGATTTACAGATTTAGAGCTGACTCCTAAAGGAAGAGATCACAATAATGCCTTGCACGTCTCGATAGAGTGCAGAGGCACGATTATTTCACATGTCCTGGTGGATACGGGTTCCTCGCTTAACGTGCTTCCGAAAAAAGCACTGATGAAGTTGGATACCCGTGGACTGCTGTGCACGCTGTAACACGGTGGGAGAACTGACTTTAAACAATGTTGCGGATAGCAAGAGTCGCCACCGACTTTTATTTTATCCATAAGGAAAGGTTATAAAAGAACAGGAAAGACCTTAGAGAATATTTTGGGTCCGGGGGGTAGGTTATGAAAAGGGAAGGTGTTAGCACCCTTTTCATCCATGGTTATCCATGGGCTCTTAGGTACTTAAGCTCACTTTTGAATTGTTTTGAAAGTGTAGTGTGTGAATAGCAAATTTTTAGAATAGTTAATAAATAATCCATGTAAGGATGTGTTAAGAACTTGTTTGAAAACTTGTTGAAAATTTGTTTAAGTGCGAAACAGTTTTGAAGTGAGCAAGCACCTAGGAGTAACCTACCCTAATGTTTAAAGGTCTTTCTTATTCTTTATTCTTTCCTTTAGTAAGACTATCCCTACTATAATGGAGTAGGTAGTCCTTACTTTGGATGTTTAAGGGACATGTGAGGGACAATTTGACTTTGAAGGCCATTGTGGGATGTAATAAGCACATATGAGGGACCATCACCATTTTTCGAAAGGGACTCGATTCGTAAAGGCAACCATAAGGGACTTTGATGATTTTTCTATTTGAGGGACTTGCTTTATACACCCCACTTAACCATTATTCGTAGGCAACTTGAGGGATATCCTTAGGAAGTGAGACGGCGATTAAAATCGACTTACGTGTGTGACGTGTTTATTTTAATTATCTTTATTTAAAAGTGATCTAAATTTATTTTAATATTACATACATGTTGTTACACTCCCTAATTACTAACCATAATAATAATTAAATAATTAAACAACTTTACATCCAAGAAACAATTACAAAATAATAAGCAAAATAATTAAATAGCAAAGATAAATAAAATATAAATAAGCAATAATAAATAATAAAGGGGGTTAATTCTAAGTTTACTCGGCAAGACATCGCATCTTGTGCCTACGTATCCTTACGGGAGTGGAATCAGAGTAATCGTAGTTCCCCTCAATAGGGAGGTTAGAAACTTCTTGACTGTGGTCAAGGTCTCAAGGGGAATAAACGCATCTTAAGGACACGCTTACGTGGAGTGTAGAAACTCCAAATCTCTACGTTGAAATGTTAAGTTGTAATTAGGGTTAAATTAGGGATTCCACGGCGGGAAACCCTAAAATGAGCACGGCGGCTCTTTGACCTAATGCTAAGGGTAAAATTGTAATTTTGCCTGCGGCGAGGCATTTGTGAAAATTAGGGTTTGTAGTTTGTAGTTTTGAGGATTTGAAATTGAATGTGTGAAGTTTTACGGACTATTGGCGCGGCGACCAAACAGTTAGACCTAACCTTCGGATGAGTGCAATGTGACAGAAATAATAGTAAACGCGTGAATCATGCAAACAGAGAGATAATGTCATAATTTAAACCATGCAAGCAGAAATTTAAAGGCAGAATTTAAAGAGCGATTGTTAAGTTCGTGAGGTTACATGAGAGGAGCAGATACAATATGATAATGAAATTTGAATTGAACAATAATAAAATAAAATAAATAACGGTTCTAGTTATTATTTTAAAAAAAAGATTTTAGTTATTATTTTAAATTTATCTAAAAAAAAGTTTTTCTTAAAAATAATAGGTTTTTCATATTAATTTGGAAAAGATGTTAATGTTATTTATTTTAAAAAACAGATTTTTATATTATAACAAATTTTAATAAATTAATGATAACAATAATAATAATAATGGTAATAATAATGATAATAATGATAATAATAATAAATAATGATAATAATAATAATAATAATAATAATAATAATAATAATAATAATAATAATAATAATAATAATAATAATAATAAAGCAATAATGAATTTTAAATGTGCCAAATAACCCAACAATGTTGCTAACGCAGAAATGCGCTCATCGCAACCAGATCTAAATCGGACGAAACAAAATTTATCGCAAAGAAAAAGAAATTAAGCAAAAAATAGTATTATTGCTCACACAAAAATGCGATCATCGTAACCAGATCGAACTAACACAAATGTCACGCGTCATGCACACAAATGTGCAAACATCGTATCGACATAATTCGATCAAAAATCTTATATATATAAACTCTAACAATTTAAAAATTATATATATATAAACGTAACAGTAATAGATAAAGAAAAAGAAATAACGGTAATAGATGAAGAAAAAGAAATAACGGTAAAAGATGAAGAAAAAGAAACAACAGTAATAGATGAAGGAAAAGAAATAACGGTAAACGATGAAGAAAAAGAAACAATAGTAATGGATGAAGAAGAAAACTAAATAACGGCAAACGGCACTCACTCCTCTTAGGTTTTTTTCCTTCTCTCCTCTTTTCCAACAAGGCAACACATGTATATATAGGGAACAAATTAGGGTTAACACCAAATTGTCAATAATGTCCCTAAAGCCCATTTTAAAGCCCAAACTAAATAATTAGTTAAGAAAAAATAAAATTTAAATAATTTAAAATAATTAAAATAAACTTAAAATAAAAACTAATAATCCTATTGATTCCTAAAATCTAAAATATTATAAAAAGAACAAAATTTTTTCAATATTTTTTATTTTATGATTTTTTGGATATTTTTATGAATAATTTAGAAAAAAGTGAAAAAAATAATATTTTAAAAAATGATTTAATTAAAATACGAAAATAATAATTAAATAATAATAAAAAACTATTTTTGTTATTTTTTTAATGAAAGATAGAAAAATTTAGAGTAAAAATAATAAAAAACAAAAAAGTGACAAAGGTGAGATTCGAACTCTCAACCTCTCTCACACTCATAACTCCTTACACATGTCCTCCTGCCAATTGTGCCATTTTTACTTTTTAGAAAAAAATGCATGCCATATGATATTTACCTGCAAAAAGTCAAACGACTGCACAAATTTGTTAGTAATTGATTAAATGCAATAAAAATGCAATGAAATGCGACGACAAATCTTAGGGCAAAATTTGGGGTATTACAGTTGTTATGATAATATTTCTCACCCAACCTCTCTTTGATGTTGGCAAAAAAAATCATGAAGTTTGACTTTGGTTTGACCACAGTTGACCTCAGTTTGACTTTTTAACTGCATTGACTGCTTTTGACTTATCTGATCATCTGACTGAGCAAACTTTTGAGAAAAGTCTTGAAACTTGACATGGGGGTTCTTATACACATATAAGATGTTATGAAGCTCACTTGAAGTCTTGGAAGTCCATTTAGCCTGATTAAAGTCAAAACCCTAATTTTGGATGCACTGCTTAGGAGGTGCATTGTCTGAGGGAATTGTCAACTCTTCTGACCAATTGTGAACTTTGTGAACCTTGTGAACCTTCAAGAAGCAACCTATGGACTTCATGAACCTCATGAAAGGTCTTGTAGATGTTGAGAAGTTTGTGAACCTTGTGAACCTTCAAGAAGCAACCTATGGGCTTCATGAACCTCATGAAAGGTATTGAAAGCACTGTGGGACTTGTGAACCTTGTGAACCTTCATAAAGTAGCTTGTGGACTTTATGAATTTCATGCAAGTTGTTGGAGAACTTGTGAACCTTGTGAACCTTCTTAGAACACAAAGTCTTGTATTGTGAGGGCAAATTTTGGGGTGCAACAGCTGCCCCTGTTCAATTTTCTGAAACCTGAGGGGTTAGATTGGTATATTTGCCAGTCGTAACCTGGAAGGTTGAAGGGGATTGAACACAAAAGCCCAAAAATTTGCACTCACCAGTGCACTAGAGTGGTACAGATGGCTAGTTGAATATGATTGAGTGGGCTTAAAGATGCCACTAGGGGGGGAGCAGTTCAAAATATGGGTGCATGATGAAAGCTGTCAGGAGTCTGGAATAATAATGATGTAGCAGCATGTCTTCATGAGGATAGAGCAATCAATAGTGATAACCCTAAAGCAGTCTTGAAGCAATGATATGATTTCAGGAGGATAGAACAATGAATGGCTCTAAAGCAGTCTTGAAATAATAATGTGATATGTCTTCAGGAGGATAGAGCAATCAATAGCTCTAAAGCAGTCTTGAAGTAATAATGTGATATGTCTTCAGGAGGATAGAGCAATCAATAGCTCTAAAACAGTCTTGAAGTAATGATTTCAGGAGGATAGAGCAATGGATAGCTCTAAAGCAGTCTTGAAATAATTAGATGGCTTCAGGAGGATAGAGCAATGAATAGCTCTAAAGCAGTCTTGAAGTAGTAATATGACCTCATGAGGATAGAGCAATGAATAGCTCTAAAGCAGTCTTGAAGTAATGATTTCAGGAGGATAGAGCAATGGATAGCTCTAAAGCAGTCTTGAAATAATAATGTAATTTCAGGAGGATAGAGCAATGGATAACTCTAAAGCAGTCTTGAAATAATTAGATGGCTTCAGGAGGATAGAGCAATCAATAGCTCTAAAGCAGTCTTGAAGTAGTAATATGACCTCATGAGGATAGAGCAATGAATAGCTCTAAAGCAGTCTTGAAGTAATAGGATGATTTCAGGAGGATAGAGCAATCAGTAGCTCTAAAGCAGTCTTGAAGTCATGAGAGGCTATCAGGAGGATAAAATAACCCTGAGGTTACAATAAAGCAGTCCCAAAGTAATAAGAAGCTCATCAGGAGGATAAAGTAACCCTGAGGTTACAATAAAGCAGTCCCAAAGATCATAAGCTTGTTTGTTGGATAATTAACCTGAAAACAAGGTAGCATTCTGTATAACAACATTAGTTTATGCTTTATGTATGCATGTATGACATGATGCACTTAGGTAATGTACTATAGACATATATGTTATGGTATGATGTAAATGATGTATGTATGATATGACACTGCTGGAAGTGTCTGGATATCCTTGTATAACAACTGCTGGCCAAAGAAAATAAATCCCGATTCGTTGTTGAAGAATATATAACCCTCCGTCTGCTGGGGACAACAAGGTATAGATAACCTCCCGTTGTTGGGGATAGTAGGGTATAGATAACCTTCGTTTTCGTTTGATAGTAGGATAAGTATAACATCCCGTCTTCGTTCATCGTGCCCTTATTGGAAAGTAATTTCCCGTATATCTGTATGAGGATAAAAGAGATGGGTATAAATTCCAGGGGAGATTAGACTTTGTGAAAATGGATTAGTCCTACTGATGGTTTGTAACTGCCTTGTAAAGATGAACCGGCGAAGCTTCGTTGAAATCCTTCCCTCGTTCGTCCTTAGTAAATACTATTACTGCATTTTCATGCATTTCTGGTAAACATCAATCATATTAAAAGCATACATGCATTTCTGGTAAACATCAATCGTATTCAAAGGCATACATACATTCAAACACAACCAATGGACGTTTCGCTTATGTAAATAGGGTAAAAGTAAATCTGGATTCAAAAGATGGAATTTATTTATATCAAAAGTGACCCATACACGGGTAAGTTTGTACAAGGAGACATAAACCCTAGTAAGAGAATTTTGTCATGAAGTTTTACAAAAAGAATCAGCTATGTGGGAAATAATCCTATTGAGTTTCAATTCTACTATTGCCACTCAAGTATCTCATCTTCTTGCTGTTGAGACGGAAACGATTGGATTGAGCTTTATCTGTTTGAGCTTGAGTAAGTAGTACAACTGGTTGCAGTTTCATGAGTGATCCAAACGAGACATAGTCATACGCTTTAATCCCTAACTTTTGCCTGGATTGCCCTTTCAGGTTTTCAATCCACCGGGATACCCTTTTTTGCCCAAGCCGCCTTTTCAGGTTTTCGACTTGCCGGGTGTACATCTTTTTATATATATATCCCTAATTTTTGCCCAAACCCTTTTGGTTTGCCGGGATGCCCTTATTTTTGCCTAGGCCTGTCAACCTAGCGGGTCTCTTTTTATGCGTAGTATTTTTTAACTATGTCTGCGTTTACAGGTTGTGGGAAGTCTTCACCATCCATTGTAGTCAGTATCATGGCACCTCCTGAGAACACTGTCTTGACTACAAATGGTCCCTCATATGTTGGAGTACACTTGCCCCTAGGATCACCCTGTTGAGTTGTCTAATACTGTTAGATACATAATCAAGGGTCTTCCATCAACTGGTGGCATTAAAATTGGAGGTTCTAGCAAATATCTCTTGATTTCATCAAAGGCAGTCTGGCACTCATCATTCCATTCCATCACCTGATCTTTCTTCAACAACTTGAAGATTGGCTCACAGATGGTAGTTAATTGGGAAATAAATCTTGCAATGTAGTTCAATCGTCCCAAGAAACCTCTAACCTCCTTCTCAGTACGGGGAGCTGGCATCTCTCGTATAGCTTTCACTTTTGCAGGATCCACTTCAATACCTTTTCCACTGACAATGAAACCCAAGAGTTTTCCAGATCTAACTCCAAAAGTACACTTGTTTGGGTTCAATCTCAACTTGTATTTCTTCAACCTATCAAACAACTTGTGCAGATGATCAAGATGTTGCTCTTCATTCTGAGATCTGGCTATCATATCATCCACATATACCTCTATGAAACAAAGCCACCATAGCACGCTGATATGTTGCCCCTGCATTCTTCAAACCAAATGGCATTACTTTATAGCAAAAGGTGCCCCACTGTGTCACAAATGTTGTCTTCTCCATATCTTCAGGTGCCATCTTGATTTGATTGTAACCAGAGAAACCATCCATAAAAGAGAATACCTTATGCTGAGCAGTGTTGTCTACCAGAATATCAATATGAGGAAGTGGAAAGTCATCTTTAGGGCTAGCCTTGTTCAGATCTCTGTAGTCTACACACATACATACCTTACCATCTTTCTTAGGAACTGGTACCACATTTGCAACCCACTGAGGATAAGAAGTTACGGCCAAGAACCCTGCATTGAACTGTTTCATTACCTCTGCTTTGATCTTTTCTGACATTTCAGGACGCATACGACGAACCTTCTGCTTCTTTGGACGACAATCTTCTTTCACTGGCAAACGGTGAACCACAATGTCCGTATCCAACCCTGGCATATCTTCATAAGACCAAGCAAAGATCTCCACATAGTCACGTAGCATCTGAACCAACCTGCTCTTGACACTGTCCTCTAAATCAGCCCCTATCTTGACCTCTTTTCTGTTTTCTTCAGTTCCTAGGTTCACAACTTCGACTGGCTCTTCATGTGGCTGTATAGCTTTCTCTTCTTGTTGTAACAACCTAGCAAGCTCTACAGGTATTTCACAATCGTCCTCGTTTCCGTCTTCAGTTTGATAGATTGGATTCTCGAAATTGTAATTGGCAATAGTAGAACTGTTATCAACTGGATCCAGAGTGGATGAGGATCTGCATTTTAGTGACGTGGGTGTGTGTAAGAACACATAGCTGATAAAGCAAAAATAAAAGAAAAAGAAAGACAAGGAACACAATATTTACGAAAACGAAACGTCCACTGATTTTATTGAATGAAGTATGCAAATGAAATGACAACCCGTAACAAGCACACCATTGTGCCCCGGGTAAGGCACATGGCTTGAAAGTTTTAATTGTTCCAGAAATTACAAATTTAAAAACATAACACAGTAATAGTATTTACTCCTGACTAAAGGAGATAGGGATAACATCTTCAGCTTTCCAATTATTGAGTCCAGCACCCACAGTAGGAAAAATCCATGCCTCCAAGTTGTAGTCTTCATCTTGATCTCCCACAGCATTGATAACCCCTTGATTGGTGATACGAACAGCACGAGCACGGCGAACAGCCTTCTGGGACTCTGCAGTGAAACCCAAACCAAACTTGTCAGACTTGTATGGAATATCAGGAAGCTGACCCCAAATAGTACAACCACCTTCTTCCACCACAGCTTTTGCATCATTGAGGGAGGCCATTGCCATTGTTGGAGGGTTTCTGATGACCACCGGAACCTTCTTCACAGCAGGAGGAGTCACACAATCCTTAACAGCCCAGGGAACCACTTCAAATGACTGACATGGAGTTTCAATGTATTCACCTTCTACTTCCAGATACTTGAAAGCGTTTACATGGCTGACAAAGTATTCTTCCTCTCCAAAGACAGTAACAACTTTTCCATTCACCGGATATCTCAACTTTTGATGTAATGTGGAGGTCACAGCACCTGCCCCATGGATCCAGGGACGACCAAGCAGACATGAGTACGAAGGACGAATATCCATCACATAGAATGTAGCGGTAAACACCTGAGAGCCAACCTTGATTGGAAGATCAATTTCCCCATGCACTACTCTTCTAGAACCATCAAAAGCCTTTACCACAATATTACTGGGCTTCAATACCGTATCTTTAGGACTCAGCTTGTTCAGGACTTCCTTAGGCAACACATTCAGAGAGGAACCGTTGTCTATCAGCACATGAGACAGGGTAGTGCCCCTGCATTCAATTGAAATATGCAAGGCCCTGTTATGATCCCTCTTGGCAGGGGTCAAGTCAGCATCAGAAAATCCTAACCCGTTGTCATAGGTCAGGTGAGCAACACAATTCTCAAACTGGTCCACAGAAATTGCACTGGGTACATGAGCCATCTTTAGAAACTTGATCAATGACTTGGCATGAGCCTCAGAACATAATAACAGGGAGAGCATAGAAATCTTTGAGGGAGTATGCCCCAGCTGATCAACAATATCATAATCACTCTTGCGAATGATTTTCAATACTTCTTCCATCTGCTTAGAGAGGTCATCAGCAGCTGGCACATCAGTAGATACAGGCTCAATAACAGGACCCTTGCCCCGAGCATCAGTGGTGGAAGTAACGGCAGGAGTAACTGCACTCTTAGAAGCAACTGGAGGAGAGAAGACTCTTCCACTACGAGTGATCTTGCTAGATCCAGCAATATTATCAATGTCAACAGGCATATCAGGTAAAGGCTCCTGTTTGACACCATGGATGTAAACATCAGACCCATAGTGCCAAGGCACAGCTTTGTCAGATGTATAAGGAATAGGACCAGGAGTGGTAATGATCGGAGGAGCTACTCTGGCTTCAGCGACAACTTTCACAGGACCTTCAGCAGTAATCTTGATCGGGCCCTGATGAGTGATTTTAATGGGACCCTTTGAAGTGATTCTTAGTGGTACTTTGTCAACCATATCAACCTCTTCAATCTTCTTACCCTGAGTCAGATGATCTACCATACTTTCTACAGATGCTGGTCTTCTTTCAAACACTATAGTATACTTATCCATGAGACGTTGAATCCCATCTCTCAAAATGAAGCAACTATCCGGCTTATAGGTACAATACAAACAATCTTCACGACAACCTGAAAAGATCCCAGCTTGTACTAACCTCTTTTTGATAACAGACAATGGTGTGCTCAACTCCATAACCGAATAGACATGCAGATCTTCATCAATATCTTCATCAATGGCGTTGACAGTCTTCTCGTGATTTGGCATTGGAGCGGTAATCACATTTGGAGTACCTGGTGGATCAAACTCAATTTCTCCAGCATCAATCATATCTTGAATTTTGTTCTTCAAGATCCAGCAGTTACTAGTATCATGTCCTGGACAGTTTGAATGATATGCACATCGTGCATTGGGATTGTACTTGGGAGATGTAACATTGGGATTCTGAGGAGCCTCCCTCAGGGTAATAAGTTCAGCCTTCAACAAATGTTGTAATGCCTGAGCCATTGACATGTTGATCTTCGTGAACTGTCTTCTAGCCCTCTGTTGGTTGCCTTGAGGCTGCTCTGTTGTTGCAGAAGTTGGATTTGAAATATGAACTGCACTAACAGACTGATGCCTTCTGTTACGATCAGGCTGACCATACACAGCATTAGATTCTTTCTTCCCAGTGGGAGGCTTCTTTGCAGCACCTGATGAAGAAGTGCCCACTTGGATCTTACCACTCTTGATACCATTCTCTACTCGCTCTCCTGTCATGATCAACTCAGTGAAGCCAGATGATGAGCTTCCGATGAGATGACTGTAAAACGGACCATTCAGCGTACACATGAACATATCAACCAACTCTCTATCAGTCAAAGGGGGTTGAACTCTTCCAGCTAAGTCTCTCCACTTCTGAGCATACTCCTTAAAGCTTTCTTTGGCACCCATAGACATGCTTTGAAGCTGTATGCGAGTGGGGGCTAAGTCAGCATTGTATTGATACTGCTTGTAGAAAGCTTCAGCAAGGTCATTCCAATCTCTGATGTTGACACTCTCCAACTGATAATACCACTCTAGCTGAGCTCCAGATAAACTTTCTTGAAAGAAATGGATCCACAACTTTTTATCAGCAGTGTGGGGTTGAATTCTTCTGACATAAGACCTCAGATGCAATTTGGGACAAGAGACCCCATCATAGACAACAAATGTAGGAACTTTGAATCCAATGGGTATGACCACCCCAGATATCAAGCTCAAATCCTCAAAATCCAGCCTAGATGATTTCTGTAATTCCATAGCATCCATTCTATCCACCAGCATCTTGAATTTGTCTTCGTTAGGCTCATGGTAGTAGTTAGCCTCAGAATCAGAGTCCCCCATAGTGTTGTGGAGACTGCCTCTCTCCTGCTCAGATTCTTCAGATTCATAGTCTTCAACCTGTTCCTTGGTCTTGGCAGGACCTTTGAACCTTCTTCCCATGTTGAGCAACCCAGCAGACCTTCTAGCCTTCTTAGTCTTCTTGGCCAGCAGTGTCTTCAATTCATCCTGCCCCTTGGATAGGTTCAGGATCAGCTCTTGGAACTGTGCATTCTGTGCCTGGAGATCCTTAACTGATTGTTCAAGAGCCATTGCTGAAATAAACAGCGAGAAGATGAGAAACCTGTGCACAATTATAAACCTGTGATGCAATGATATGGGAATGCATATGCAATGTTTTCAAGGACCGCAGGATTTAAATTTGCTTAAACAAACAAGAAAGTAACTTTTTATTAGTAATAACTTGTTTTGCCTTTTAGGCTTACAAAAAATGAAAACGAAATAAGTACAAAAGATGGGGTTTTAAGTCTCCCATGGACGTTTCCTCTTTGTGTTGAGGTATGAGTTGAGGTTTCGTTCCTCATGAAGTAGCTTTGTTAGCTCTAGGATCCTTGCTTGGCTTGCTTTGTAATGAGCCTCGAAAGTATCCCTTTGCTCTTTCAGTTGGATCCATGATTTCTGCAAGTCTTCCATATCAGTAGGCATGTCTGGGTGAAGGATGGTATAAGCTGTGTCTCCTTCAGCAACAGGTTCCATGGTAACTGGTAGGATGGCAGGATATGGCATCATGAGTGTCTGAGCACGAAATCGTACCCATCTGAGATAAGCCTCCATAGGAACGGTGTACTTAGGCTCCAGTGTCTTGCTGTCAATCCTGTTTACCTTTCCCCAAGCTCGTATGAATCTCTGGCGGTAACCCTGAAGATCGTTGTCGTAGTCAAACACAATGCCCTGAATCAACATGTCATGTGGACCATCGCTCCGGGCGTAACCAAACTGTCGTAAAGCTAGAGATGGGTTGTAGGTGATGCCTCCTCTTATGCCTAGAAGTGGCACATTAGGAAACTCCCCACAACGGTCAATGATGGTGACATTCTCCATAGATCTGGAGCACCAATGGATGTCTGAGTGAGAAAGTGACATGATCCTCTTGGACCATCTGAACCCTTGCTCATTCTTCATTACTGAGCGAGGAAGGTGAGAAATAAACCACCTAGAAAGTAAAGGTATGCAGCACATCAAAGTTCCTCTTGCCCTTGTAGTACGGGTGTGAAGAGAATGTAGGATGTCTCCAAGTAAGGTAGGCACTGGATTGTGACTCAGGAATATGTTGATGGCATGAACATCTATGAATTGATCTGGATTGGGGAACAACACTAAGCCATATATCAGCAAGGCTAAGATCTCCTCAAAAGCATCATAGCTCATGGCCTTCAAGAACATTTGAGCTTTATCCATTAATACCTTGGCAAGAATACCCTTGACTCCGCTTCTCGTCTCTAGAACAATGTCAGACTTCTTCAGATATAGAGCTGCAGCAATAACTTCAGGTTTAAGCTTCTTCTCCAAACCTGTGAATGGTTTCTGATCAAGAACAGGGATACCCAGAAGTTTAGAGAACTCCTCCATGGTTGGAACTAACTGATAATCAGGAAATGTAAAGCAATGGTGCTTAGGGTCAAAGAACTGAAACAGCACACTCATCATGTCTTCACTGAACCCTGAAGTGACTAGATCCATTAGGTGACCATGCCTCTGGACGAACTGGGAATGATCAGACACTTGGGAAACCAACTCTTTGAGCTTGGGAGGTATCCCTACAAAGTTGATCCTGATGGTGTTTCTACGAGCAGAAGCCATGACCTGCAACAAAGAACAAAAATAAATCCCTTGGTCCTTGAAATGGTTAGGGAAAATGATACGCTCATGATGCATGATGATGTCATGATGTTATGTTCAATCACAAACATGTGGCACACACAAACAAGTCACACAATTGCCCTAGGTTTAAAGGCTTGCATGAGGTTTAAAGGTAAGTACCCTCCCCTGAAGTTAGATGGTTCATCCTGTCCTACAAAAGTAACCGGGTTCTAAGGGATCTCAATATCATTGATCCTTCACAAGGGTGGTTGATCAGAAGGCAACTTACTTGCCAACCAAAACCCTCCAAGTTTAAGATCTCAATGAGCGTAGCACCGAGTGTCAACCAACTTCAGTCTGTACCAAAGCCGGTTACCTCACTACTTTCTAAAGGCCAAGATGAGTTAACTAGGGTTCTAAAAGTCAGTTAGTGCATTGACAACATATGGCAGCCTCAATATTATCCTCAACTTGACTTAAGGAATATAAGCACCAACCACGAAGTCGCACTAACTATGGCCACCAGATCAACCGTATCGATATACGTCGTACAGTTTCCTTGGTCTATTGCCATTTACCTAAGGTACACTAGGCCCGGGTTAGGACCTTTCACACATGCGAGCACCCCCAACAAGTAATATAAAACAAACAAGGCAAACAATTTAAAGTGATCCTTAATTCCTAAGGGTACCCCTCTTAAATAAATCCCCAGCAGAGTCGCCAGTTCTGTAACACGGTGGGAGAACTGACTTTAAACAATGTTGCGGATAGCAAGAGTCGCCACCGACTTTTATTTTATCCATAAGGAAAGGTTATAAAAGAACAGGAAAGACCTTAGAGAATATTTTGGGTCCGGGGGGTAGGTTATGAAAAGGGAAGGTGTTAGCACCCTTTTCATCCATGGTTATCCATGGGCTCTTAGGTACTTAAGCTCACTTTTGAATTGTTTTGAAAGTGTAGTGTGTGAATAGCAAATTTTCAGAATAGTTAATAAATAATCCATGTAAGGATGTGTTAAGAACTTGTTTGAAAACTTGTTGAAAATTTGTTTAAGTGCGAAACAGTTTTGAAGTGAGCAAGCACCTAGGAGTAACCTACCCTAATGTTTAAAGGTCTTTCTTATTCTTTATTCTTTCCTTTAGTAAGACTATCCCTACTATAATGGAGTAGGTAGTCCTTACTTTGGATGTTTAAGGGACATGTGAGGGACAATTTGACTTTGAAGGCCATTGTGGGATGTAATAAGCACATATGAGGGACCATCACCATTTTTCGAAAGGGACTCGATTCGTAAAGGCAACCATAAGGGACTTTGATGATTTTTCTATTTGAGGGACTTGCTTTATACACCCCACTTAACCATTATTCGTAGGCAACTTGAGGGATATCCTTAGGAAGTGAGACGGCGATTAAAATCGACTTACGTGTGTGACGTGTTTATTTTAATTATCTTTATTTAAAAGTGATCTAAATTTATTTTAATATTACATACATGTTGTTACACTCCCTAATTACTAACCATAATAATAATTAAATAATTAAACAACTTTACATCCAAGAAACAATTACAAAATAATAAGCAAAATAATTAAATAGCAAAGATAAATAAAATATAAATAAGCAATAATAAATAATAAAGGGGGTTAATTCTAAGTTTACTCGGCAAGACATCGCATCTTGTGCCTACGTATCCTTACGGGAGTGGAATCAGAGTAATCGTAGTTCCCCTCAATAGGGAGGTTAGAAACTTCTTGACTGTGGTCAAGGTCTCAAGGGGAATAAACGCATCTTAAGGACACGCTTACGTGGAGTGTAGAAACTCCAAATCTCTACGTTGAAATGTTAAGTTGTAATTAGGGTTAAATTAGGGATTCCACGGCGGGAAACCCTAAAATGAGCGCGGCGGCTCTTTGACCTAATGCTAAGGGTAAAATTGTAATTTTGCCTGCGGCGAGGCATTTGTGAAAATTAGGGTTTGTAGTTTGTAGTTTTGAGGATTTGAAATTGAATGTGTGAAGTTTTACGGACTATTGGCGCGGCGACCAAACAGTTAGACCTAACCTTCGGATGAGTGCAATGTGACAGAAATAATAGTAAACGCGTGAATCATGCAAACAGAGAGATAATGTCATAATTTAAACCATGCAAGCAGAAATTTAAAGGCAGAATTTAAAGAGCGATTGTTAAGTTCGCGAGGTTACATGAGAGGAGCAGATACAATATGATAATGAAATTTGAATTGAACAATAATAAAATAAAATAAATAACGGTTCTAGTTATTATTTTAAAAAAAAGATTTTAGTTATTATTTTAAATTTATCTAAAAAAAAGTTTTTCTTAAAAATAATAGGTTTTTCATATTAATTTGGAAAAGATGTTAATGTTATTTATTTTAAAAAACAGATTTTTATATTATAACAAATTTTAATAAATTAATGATAACAATAATAATAATAATGGTAATAATAATGATAATAATGATAATAATAATAAATAATGATAATAATAATAATAATAATAATAATAATAATAATAATAATAATAATAATAATAATAATAATAATAATAATAATAATAATAATAATAATAAAGCAATAATGAATTTTAAATGTGCCAAATAACCCAACAATGTTGCTAACGCAGAAATGCGCTCATCGCAACCAGATCTAAATCGGACGAAACAAAATTTATCGCAAAGAAAAAGAAATTAAGCAAAAAATAGTATTATTGCTCACACAAAAATGCGATCATCGTAACCAGATCGAACTAACACAAATGTCACGCGTCATGCACACAAATGTGCAAACATCGTATCGACATAATTCGATCAAAAATCTTATATATATATATAAACTCTAACAATTTAAAAATTATATATATATAAACGTAACAGTAATAGATAAAGAAAAAGAAATAACGGTAATAGATGAAGAAAAAGAAATAACGGTAAAAGATGAAGAAAAAGAAACAACAGTAATAGATGAAGGAAAAGAAATAACGGTAAACGATGAAGAAAAAGAAACCATAGTAATGGATGAAGAAGAAAACTAAATAACGGCAAACGGCACTCACTCCTCTTAGGTTTTTTTCCTTCTCTCCTCTTTTCCAACAAGGCAACACATGTATATATAGGGAACAAATTAGGGTTAACACCAAATTGTCAATAATGTCCCTAAAGCCCATTTTAAAGCCCAAACTAAATAATTAGTTAAGAAAAAATAAAATTTAAATAATTTAAAATAATTAAAATAAACTTAAAATAAAAACTAATAATCCTATTGATTCCTAAAATCTAAAATATTATAAAAAGAACAAAATTTTTTCAATATTTTTTATTTTATGATTTTTTGGATATTTTTATGAATAATTTAGAAAAAAGTGAAAAAAATAATATTTTAAAAAATGATTTAATTAAAATACGAAAATAATAATTAAATAATAATAAAAAACTATTTTTGTTATTTTTTTAATGAAAGATAGAAAAATTTAGAGTAAAAATAATAAAAAACAAAAAAGTGACAAAGGTGAGATTCGAACTCTCAACCTCTCTCACACTCATAACTCCTTACACATGTCCTCCTGCCAATTGTGCCATTTTTACTTTTTAGAAAAAAATGCATGCCATATGATATTTACCTGTAAAAAGTCAAACGACTACACAAATTTGTTAGTAATTGATTAAATGCAATAAAAATGCAATGAAATGCGACGACAAATCTTAGGGCAAAATTTGGGGTATTACAGTTGTTATGATAATATTTCTCACCCAACCTCTCTTTGATGTTGGCAAAAAAAATCATGAAGTTTGACTTTGGTTTGACCACAGTTGACCTCAGTTTGACTTTTTAACTGCATTGACTGCTTTTGACTTATCTGATCATCTGACTGAGCAAACTTTTGAGAAAAGTCTTGAAACTTGACATGGGGGTTCTTATACACATATAAGATGTTATGAAGCTCACTTGAAGTCTTGGAAGTCCACTTAGCCTGATTAAAGTCAAAACCCTAGTTTTGGATGCACTGCTTAGGAGGTGCATTGTCTGAGGGAATTGTCAACTCTTCTGACCAATTGTGAACTTTGTGAACCTTGTGAACCTTCAAGAAGCAACCTATGGACTTCATGAACCTCATGAAAGGTCTTGTAGATGTTGAGAAGTTTGTGAACCTTGTGAACCTTCAAGAAGCAACCTATGGGCTTCATGAACCTCATGAAAGGTATTGAAAGCACTGTGGGACTTGTGAACCTTGTGAACCTTCATAAAGTAGCTTGTGGACTTTATGAATTTCATGCAAGTTGTTGGAGAACTTGTGAACCTTGTGAACCTTCTTAGAACACAAAGTCTTGTATTGTGAGGGCAAATTTTGGGGTGCAACACACGCCCAGTGATCTGGTCGTGAAGGCCTTTGATGGAACCAAGCGCCACGTCTTCGGAGAATTGACCCTGCCCATTCAAGTTGCCTCTTAGGTCGGCCATGGATCCATTCTGGTGGTGCCGTGACGTCCACGCTGCATCAGAAGCTTAAATATGCTGTTGGGGGCAGCATAGTGACAGTCTGTGGAGAGGAGGACATCATGGTAAGCCACCTGTCGTCCTTTAAATACGTTGAAATGGATGGTGAGATCCATGAGACTCTTTGCCAAGCATTTGAAACCGTCAGGGTGAAGGAGGTGGCTCCTGTCGTCGCAGAGAAGCAGGAGATGAATCTTTCCTCGTTTAAGGAAGCTCGGGCTGTTGTCGAAGCCGGTTCCACCCCAGGCTGGGGGCATGTTTTGGATATACCAATCAAGCAGGATAAGTTTGGATTGGGGTATTCTCCTGGAGCTGAAGCTTCATCTTCTTCTGGCAGCTCGTCTCGTGGGAAAGGGCCGATCTTATTCACCAAGGGGGGAGTAATCTTCGAGAGTATCAATGTTGCGTCGGAGGACAGCGGAGACAGTGATTGCGATCTTGACGCCTGGATTCAACCGAGCAAGCCAGGCGAGCGCCTCCACAATTGGACCATCAAGGAGATTATCAAGCTGACAAGTGAAGAGTAATGATTTGCTTTTTACAATCTTTGTACAGCCCTATGTCCTGCCCGGGGCATAGTGGTTTTACTGTCAGGGCCCTGTTGGATTATGTGTATGCATTTTGTTAATAAATAAAAGGCGTTTTCTTCGTAATCAAATATTGTGTTCTCTGTTATTCCTATTTTATGTTTATTTCGAAAAAACAGCAAAATGGCAACGAGGTTCGTGCTAACCTGCATATTCCTGCTTTAAACTTAACCCTTGTTATTGCAGGATCCACGTAACAGATGACATCGACTCTGGACCCTCTACGGCTCACTACGACTTTGATTGCCCGATCTATCAAGCCGAGGATGAGATTGATGAAGACGAAGACCTTCCGGAAGAATTGGCCCGCTTGTTGAGACAAGAGGAGAAGGTTATTTTGCCTCACGAGGAGGATATTGAGATTGTAAATCTGGGTTCTGAGGAGCTCGTCAGAAATGTCAGAGTTGGGGCTGCGCTGCAGAATGATGTCAAGCATAGGCTGGTCGAGATGCTTCGAGAGTATAGTGACGTCTTTGCTTGGTCATATGAGGATATGCCCGGACTCGACACTGATATCGTGGTTCATCGCTTGCCGTTGCGGGAAGATTGCCCTCCAGTCAAGCAGAAGCTCAGGAGGACGAGACCAGACATGGCTGTAAAAATCAAAGAAGAGGTCCAGAAGCAGTTGGACGCAGGATTTCTAGCCGTTACCACTTACCCTCCGTGGGTCGCCAACATTGTGCCTGTACCGAAGAAGGACGGTAAGGTACGCATGTGCGTTGATTATCGGGATTTGAATAGGGCGAGCCCTAAGGATGATTTCCCGTTGCCTCATATCGATGTGTTGGTCGACAATACAGCCCAGTTTTCCGTGTTTTCGTTCATGGATGGCTTCTCCGGTTACAATCAGATTAAGATGGCACCGGAGGACATGGAGAAAACGACGTTCATCACCCCCTGGGGCACATTCTGCTATAAGGTAATGCCCTTCGGTCTGAAGAACGCAGGCGCCACTTACCAGCGAGCAATGGTAACTTTGTTTCATGATATGATTCATCATGAGATCGAGGTCTATGTTGATGACATGATTGCAAAGTCCCAAACGGAGGAAGAGCATCTGGTCAATTTGTTGAAGCTGTTTGAAAGGCTTAGGAAGTTCAGGCTGAGGCTGAATCCTAGTAAGTGCACCTTCAGAGTGCGGCCCGGAAAGTTATTGGGGTTTATCGTTAGCGAACGAGGTATTGAAGTTGATCCTGCGAAAATAAAAGCTATCCAAGAAATGCCAGCGCCGAAAACAGAAAAAGAAGTTCGTGGTTTTCTGGGCCGAATAAACTACATTGCAAGGTTTATCTCTCAGCTCACGGCCACTTGTGAACCGATGTTCAAGCTTTTAAAGAAAAATCAGGCGATTACTTGGAATGAGGATTGCCAGAAGGCATTCGACAAAATAAAGCAGTATCTTCAAGAACCTCCAATCTTGATACCCCCAGTGGCTGGACGGCCATTGATCATGTACCTGACGGTTCTGGAGAATAGTATGGGGTGTGTTCTCGGTCAGCACGACGAGACAGGCAGAAAGGAGCATGCCATTTATTATTTGAGTAAAAAGCTCACTGAGTGTGAATCTCGATACTCGATGCTGGAGAAGACGTGTTGTGCATTAGCTTGGGCCGCCAAACGTCTACGACAGTATATGCTCAACCACACCACTATGCTAATTTCGAAGATGGATCCGATCAAGTACGTCTTCGAGAAGCAGGCTCTTTCGGGCAGGATTGCCAGATGGCAAATGGTGTTAACGGAATATGATATTCAGTACGTCTCTCAGAAAGCCATTAAGGGAAGCGTACTGTCTGATTACCTTGCCGAACAGCCAATCGAAGACTACCAGCCGATGAAGTTTGAATTCCCGGACGAGGACATTATGTTTCTCAAAGCGAAGGATTGCGATGAGCCATTGCCCGATGAGGGGCCAGATAGGAAGTCTCAGTGGAAGTTGATATTCGACGGAGCGGTTAATTCCTACGGAAGTGGTATCGGGGCTATCATCACGACTCCTCACGGATCCCACATCCCTTTTACTGCGAGACTGACGTTTCCAGTTACCAACAATGAAGCCGAGTATGAAGCATGTATTATGGGTCTAGAAGAGGCAATTGATTTGAGAATCAAGAATCTAGACATATATGGTGACTCAGCGCTTGTAATCAATCAGATTAAAGGGGAGTGGGAAACTCGTCAAGCGAATCTAGTGCCGTACATGAATTATGCCAGGAGGCTGCTTCCGTTCTTCGATCGGGTGGAACTTCATCATGTACCCAGGGCTGAAAATCAAATGGCTGATGCCTTAGCCACGCTGGCTTCAATGTATAAGGTCAATTATTGGAATGAGGCTCCAAGAATTGTACCTTCGCGTCTTGATAGACCGACATTCGTCTTTGCAATCGAGGATGCCACCGACGGCAAGCCATGGTTCCACGACATTCAGACCTTCCTTATGACTAAGGAGTATCCCGCGGGTGCGTCGACCCAGGATAAGAAGACTCTGAGGAGGCTATCTGGAAACTTTTATCTCAATCCTGATGGAGTGCTGTATAAGAGAAACCACGATCTCGTGCTACTCAGATGTGTGGATGAAAAAGAGGCGAGTATGCTCATGGAAGAAGTCCATGAGGGCACATTTGGTACGCACGCCGGCGGGCACGCCATGACGAGAAAGATCCTGAGAGCAGGATATTACTGGCTGACTATGGAGTCGGATTGCTTCAGATTCGCGAAGAAATGTCACAAATGCCAGGTTTATGCTGATAAAGTTCATGTGTCGCCGTGCCCATTGAATGTCATGTCCTCCCCTTGGCCGTTCTCCATGTGGGGCATCGACATGATAGGCAAGATCGAGCCCACTGCGTCTAATGGTCATCGTTTTATTCTGGTAGCTATCGACTACTTCACCAAATGGGTGGAGGCAGCCTCGTACGCTAATGTGACCAAGCAGGTGGTAGCTAAATTCATAAAGAGGGACATCATCTGTCGCTATGGAATTCCCGAGCGGATCATTACTGATAATGGTTCGAATTTGAACAACAAGATGATGAAAGAGCTGTGCCAGAGCTTCAAGATTGAACACCACAACTCATCTCCTTACCGGCCGAAGATGAATGGCGCTGTCGAAGCGGCCAACAAGAACATCAAGAAGATTGTTCAGAAGATGGTTGTGACGTACAAAGATTGGCACGAGATGCTGCCGTTTGCCTTGCACGGTTATCGTACGACGGTGCGTACGTCGACCGGGGCAACTCCTTTCTCCTTGGTGTACGGTATGGAAGCGGTCCTACCGCTAGAAGTGGAGATTCCCTCTTTGCGAGTTTTGGTTGATGTGAAACTCGACGAGGCAGAATGGATTACGAATCGCTTGAACCAGCTCAGCCTGATGGACGAGAAGAGGTTAGCATCGATTGCATTTGGTCGCCTGTACCAAAGCCGAATGAAGAAAGCTTATGATAAGAAGGTGCGTCCTAGAAGCTTTCAGACGGGTGATCTCGTCCTGAAGAAAATTCTTCCGCCACACTCCGATCACCGGGGCAAATGGACTCCGAATTACGAAGGGCCGTATGTCGTCAGCAAGGTCTTCTCAAGAGGAGCTTTGTTGTTATCCACGATGGATGGTGAAGATTTTGCATCCCCGGTGAACACGGACGCAGTTAAAAAATACTTTGCTTGAAAGAGACCCGCTGGACAAAAAAGAAAGAGTCCAGGCAAAAAAGGGGCATCCCGGCGAACCAAAAACAGAATAAAAGGTTCGGGCAAAAATTAGGGATATATTGAAAAATGTACACCCGCGAAGTCGAAAACCTACACTGGGCGGCTTCGGCAAAAAAGGGTATCCCGGTGAACTGAAAACCCGTAAAGGGCGGTTCACGCAAAAGTTAGGGATTTGAATAAGCAAATGACTGCGTTCCGCGTATGGACTTTCATTGTTTGGTGGTTTGGAGGACCTGAGGGCCGCGTATCTGAATCAATCTCTTCCGAAGCTGAAGCGTCGAAGAAGTATCGAAGTCGAGCGGGTTTTAGAGGGATCAACTCATGGTGTTCGTCTACGCCTCGTTGCCAACATTTGTATATACTGATGTATATTTATGTTTTCTTTTTGTGCGGCTTCCTCATTCCAGGAGCTCGCCTCTGTTGTAAAACATTTTTGCCCATTCAGGGGTTCACCATCAATAAAATGCACATTATTCAACAATTCTGCTTGTCTGTTTAGCATTTATCTGTTTTGTTTGCGAATGAAAACGCCGATGTTTTTTCGATAAAATGCGCATACATAAACTTGCGGGCCTAGGCCCATTGATTGTTGAAACAACTAATTAACTGAATATCGTCACGAGATAATAACCTGGATAGGCCCCTTTGAGGAGGGTATCTTGTCTGTTTGTTTGTGTGGTTGCAGGTGTAAGATGTGCCGTGCGCATTCCCGAAGCAGGGCGAACCCTCCTTCTCCAGCGGAGTCCAGTAGTCTCTCTTCCATAGAATCAGAATCAGAATAGTGAGCATTGATATGTCTTCCCCGGGCAGAGGCGATTCTCTCCCCCAAGCAGACGCATCCTGAAGGAATGTCACCCCATCAGCTGAGCCAAGCACCGAAGAATGATGTCGTCTTTCCCCAGCACCGGGTCACAAGTGCAGATCTCATAGAAGTGTTCGGGTGTCGGAGCTCGTGTTTCCCCAGTAAAGTCTCCAGCGGAATCGAGATTCCCCACCAGAGTCATGTTCTCTCCTGAAGATGGATGATTCCCTCTTCCCCAGTAGAATGTCGGTACAACTGATGTTGTATTCCCCTGCAGAGTTGTACTCTCCCCCGAAGTCAGATGATTCTTTCTTCCCCGGCGAAATTGAAATTCCGCACAAGAGTCGTACTCTCCAGTGAAGTAGAATGAGTTCTCTCCCCGGCTGAGTCCGCGGAAGAGTAGAATCCTTGGAAGCAGTTGGGACCATGAGTGGGTTTTCCCTAGAAGATGTTGAACAGTTGATGCTGTATCTCCCCAGGGTCGCACTCTCTCCAGCGAAGCAGAATGACTTCTCCTTCCTCAGCCGAGTTTGCAGATGTCCAAGAGGGCCGAGTCCTTGGAAGTTGATCAGATCATGATTGGTTTTTCCCCAGTGGAGTGTTGAGCAGCTGAAGTTGTTTCCCCACAGAGTTATCCTCCCCAGAAGAGTAGCCGAGACGGCCGTGCAGTTTATTCTCGCGATGGATACCCGCAGGTCCGAGTTCTCGTAGAGCTTCGTCCCCCCGCAGCAGATCAACTGAGGTTGTTTTCCCTGCAGCAGTCAAGGGAAGATCATTTCCCCAGACAGAGCCTGATTAATATTGGCGTGTCCACGTTCGCCTCAGCAGGATGATTCCTCTACCTGAGTAGTGCTTGTATCCTTGACAGAAGGATTTCCTCCTCCCAGCATTTATTTTGCTGATGGTATCGCATCATTGTGCATGACTGCATAGCATTTAACACTGCATGGCATTTAACGTTGCATAGCATTGTGCATGATTACACAGCATTTAGCATAAACGCATATCATTCCCACTGAGTGGGGCATAGCGCAGAAGCATATGCATCATGAGCATGATCTAGGTCATTGTTATTCTTGCCTTACAGGTTTTCAGCCGAAGGATCAGTTGCTCAGGAGGATTCCTGACATTCTCTCCAACGAGGTCGATTTCTTGAGATGATTCCCAAGACCCCGGTGTAATCCCCACAGTCGCTCGCTCAAGATGATTTTGGAGATCCCCAGTGAAGTCTTCAGTCCGAGACGATTCTTGAATTCCTCAGCAGGGCCGTTTGCTTAAGATGATTCTTAAGACCTCAGTACAGCTTCCCGAGTTGTTCGCCTAGTATGATGCTTGAGCTCCCCAGTAGCGTCCCCAGCAAGAGTTGCCCAGGAAGGTTCCTGGAATACCCCGCAGAATAAAGTCTCCAGAATGGTTATCGGTTCAAGATGATTCTTGAAGGTGCCTGACGGATTTGTTTGTTCAAGATGATTCTTGAAGTCCTTAGCAGCGTGATATGTCTGCTCCAACAGTGTTGTCTAATCTGAAGATTGACTTCGTAAACGCCTGAGGGCAGTATCAGAAGGTTCCCGTGAGTTCAGATTTCCTTGTTGATGAATCAACATGTGGCTTGAGACAAGGTTACAGATTTTGTATTCAAGATGATCCGTGTTGGCCTGAAGACCAAGTCAGTTGTCCTGAGGCGATGATTGATCGCGATCTAGTGAATGGTATTTCTCCAACTGAAGTCGAAGATGTCTCTCCCGCTGAAGCGGAGTTTGCCTGAAGGCAAAGTGTTTGAATCCCCGTAGAGTCATGAATGGCTCTGGATACCATTTCTCTGACTGAAGTCACAGATTTCCCGAGCTGAAGCGAAGGTGCCTCAGGGCAAGGTTATCCCCAAGGTCATGAATGACCTAGGATTCATTTTTCGGACTGAAGGCCGAAGTATATCCCTGACTGAAGTCTCGGATGCTCTATAGCAGAGGCGGAGTTTCCTGAAGGCATATCCATGTATCCTTGAAGGTCAAAGACCATTTCTTTAGACTGAAGTCGAAGATGCCTCCTGCAGAGTTGCCGACGGGCAAAGTTTACATCCTTGAAGGCCAAGGATGTTCTTTCTAGCTGAAGCTGGAATAGCCGACGGGCAGGGTTTCATCTTTCCTCAGAAGAACTTGAAGGTTCTCCAGCGGATCTGGAGTGGCCAGGGGCCAGGGTTTCATCTATCTTCGGAAATACTTGAAGATTCTCCAGCGGATCTGGAGTGGCCAGGGGCCAGGGTTTCATATATCTTTAATGTTGAAGTTCTACGGCGGGCAGTGTGCAGCAGTATTCCGATGTTCGTTATGGCTCTGAGGGTGAACCCCAGATCAGAGTGTGCTCGGTTAAGTCTCTCATTCCCAGCGGAGTAGTTTCAAGTGTACCTTTTGTGAACCCCAGGTTAGATTCGTTCAGATTATATTTGGTCCGACGGCGAGGTGGGATGTTTGTTCGATGGCGAGGTTGAACGTTTGGATTTGACGGCGAGGTTAGATCATCATTTGTCCGGCGGCGAGGTTGAATGTGTGTGTTCGACGGCGAGGTTGAACGTTTGGCGGCTAGGTCAGACTCTTTAAATCCCTAGTAGAGATGATGTTTGTGCGACGGCGATGTCGAGTGTCTCCAAGAGGATGTTTGTTTTCGACGGCGATGTTGGGCATGTCAAGGTGATCCAGTCTTCTGACGGCGATGTTAGGTGATGCAGATCCTTTATTTTCTCCAGCGGCGATGTGGGGTACTTTGTTCAGAGATGTATTTTCTCCAGCGGCGATGCGGGGTACTTTGTTCAGAGATGTATTTTCTCCAGCGGCGATGCGGGGTATTTTGTTCATTATTGTATTTTCTCCAGCGGCGATGTTGGGTAATTTGGTGATTCAGGTTTAGGTCTCCGACGGCGATGTTGTACGCTTATTTCCCCGAGTTACGGTTGTTCTCGACGGCGATGTCAGGTGATTTAGTCTTCCAGCGGCGATGTTGGATGTTGCGGTTGTCTGAAGGCAATGTCAGAAGAAGTTGATGTGGATAACTGGCGGCGATGTCAGATCAGTATCACTCCAGCTAGCAGCCGTGCAGCTAGCATTGCAATATTCGAAGATTTGTTCCCCGCATAGTACCGTGTGCTCGTGCAGTTGGCAAATTTTCGGGTTTACCGGTATTCAATCGTCTCGCACCTTGATTGGTTGAGAGTCGTTCACTTCTCACCCAGTCAGGTTCAAGCCGTTTGAATAGGGGCAGCTGTTGCACCCCAAAATTTGACCAACAATTATTTATCCATCTAGTGTTTGAGAGTTGATACCTTCATCAGAAAGTTCAAGAGATCCTCAGAGGAAGTGGATTGAAACCAGGGTTGTGTGCTTCATAGCTTGAGAGTTGTGGGTACCCCTCAGATGATTCTGAGACTTTGAGAATGAACTTGATGTTTTGAGAAAGCCTATGAGATGTCTTGATAGACATCATGAAGCCCAGAGAGGTCATTAGGCAAGAATTCAGAAGATTCAACCATGATTGGTAGAATTAGGGTTTTGACTGGGTCAACCCTAGGATCACTGAAGATTTGGAGAAGGTTGAGACCTAATCCAAGGGCTATGAGATCATGGAGTGATGAATAAAGATGTTATAAAGATGATTCCTAGACCAACTCATCATGATTGAGGAGTTTGAGAAGTTTCAAGTTAGGGTCTCCAAGGATTGTCAGTGAAAAAACCCTAGTTTGATCCCTATCTTCCAGGCAGTTTTAGCTTTAGATGTGATTGATATCTCATCTTCCCCACAACATGAATGTTGTAGAGCTTGTTCTTAGCTTTAATTTGAGTGGTGGAAGTCCTTGATAGGAGTTACAGAGCTCAAGTTATGGTTTGGACAAATTACAGGTCATCTGAGGTGTGTGAATCTGGGTCTTTGAAAGTCACCCAACTTGCAGACAACTTTTGCCCTAGTAGGATGATTCCTATGGTTTCTTGGTAAACATGAATGTTGGAGGGCATCTTCTTAGCTTTAATTTGAGTGGTAGAAGTCCTTGATAGGATTTGTGGAACTCAACTTATGGTTTGAACAAGACAGGGGTATTTTGGTCATTTGTCAGTTATAGGTCATTTTTAAGCAAATGCCATATCTCCTATTTCCAAGCCTCAAATGGAAAAACTCAAAACATGAAAGTTGTTCAAAATGTGATTTTAAGTCTAGAAAGAAGGTCATGAATTGTTGGAAAAGCTCATAGCATGGATTTGCATGATTGGTCAAAAATGAACTAAAAAATGGCATATAAGTTTAAAAAGTTGGAATTGGAAATTGGTTTGGAAGATTTAGGAATCCAAATGGGGTCATCCAATATATCATTTTGATTGGAAAAACCATTTTAGAGACAATGGTTCAAGCACATTTTTGAGTTTAGTGGAAAAAATAAAAGTTACTTAAGGTTACTTATGATTAAAGAAACATAACAAATTGGATCAAGCTTGGAATGCAAGGGAAAGTGCAAGATGGTGCTGGAAACTTCCATTGAGTGTTATATAATCATGAAATGAACATTGAGCAAGGGTTGGATTCTCATTTTTTGGCAAATACTTCACAAATTCTGTCATTCTCTCTCATTGCATTTTGATCCCAATTTCACAAAACCTTCATCAATCATCACCAATACTGATTTCACCATATTCAACCATCATCATGGAGTAGAATTCACCCATGTTCTGATTGCAATTGGTCCAATTTCGTGCACTTTCTTCATCAAGACACAAGTTGCAACTTCAAGTGGATCTCAAGATTCAAGCGTGCTACACTAAATCTTTTGCATACAGAAAGATCATCATCAAGAAAAGAGTGATTTTGGGCAGTTTCAAGCATTGAAGAGGAGTGTAACCATTGCTGCCATCATCAAGTTGCAGGTTTGCAAATTCATTCGATTCTCTCTGTTTGCATAGTTCTAGATCATGTGGTTAGGGTAATTATGACTAGCAACCATTAGGGATGGATCTTGAGAAGTTAGAGCTCATTCTGAGATGTTTGAGAATTTGACATCATACTTTAAAGATCAAGAACTAGCTGGTTATTGAGTTTTAATATTAATGCTTTAGTTTAGGTTGATCAGTGATGCATGAAGATTAGTTTAATACCAAGAAATTGAGGTTTCGTGAGGGTGAAAACCTTGAGAATTAATGGAGGATGAGCGTCGGGTTTCCAGTTTGAGGTTGTTTTAATGCAAGCTGAGGGCATGGTTGTGTTTGGGGAGGAAAACTGAGCAAGTTTGCTCTTTACACGAGTGAGTTTGGCTGAGAGACGAGAGAGAACGAGCTGGTAGAAGACGGCTGCATGAGAGAGTCGTGCATGGCGTTGCCATCAAACCCTAACCAAACGCAAGGAAGAAGATGACCATCCGTCGTTGGATCAGGTCAAGGAAGTGGACTGGGATTTTAATCGTACGGTTGTAATTTAAACTCAGAAACGGAGGGAAGCAAGAACCAGCCAAACGACGTCGTTTGGTTTAATGAAAGAATTCTGGGCTTACCCGTGTTCTATTTGCACCCCACCCTGATATGGCCCAAGCGAAATGAACTGGTCTGACCTACTATTTCCACCCCCCCTCCCTTTTATATTATTTTGAATTCTTTTTAATTCTTTTAATATTTTTGCCACCTTTAAAAATTCATAAGTAATTGATAAATAATGATTTTTTACTCATTCTTTTTTCTATGTTTAGATAATGATGTGTAGAAAAATATAAAAATAAAAATGAAATTTTATTTTTTAATATGGAATTTTTGGTGATATTTTCTTTTAAATAGGGCAATTATTTTCTTTTAGTTGATATCTCATTTTCTATGAATTGTTTTAAGACTTTCCCTTAGGATTTTTGAGCCATTCTTTTTGGCATAATTAGATATTGAACCCTAGTTTCATGTAGGATTTATCTCTTGATTTTTAGATTAAAATTTGATGTAGTTTGATTGTTGGACATTTAGGTGCTCTAATTAGGGTTTTAGGTTGTATAGGTAGACTTCAACATTTTATTTTTGGGGTTTTTAGGACAAGTTAGCCTATGGGGAATATATGGGACTTAAGGGTAGTTAAATAGGATCCCCTAGAATTTATATTAGGAATTTGTATGGTATTTTAGTATTTTTCATTGATTTTTGAATGTATGGATAGTATGTGTGTTGCTTAAGGGCATAAGTTGTATTGTTGTGTTTTCTTTCCTTCTCTTTTGAGTGTGTGAGCTTTGAAGATTGAGTTGAAGACCTTGTGGATCATCATTAAAGCCTTGAAGACCTTGCAGAGGAGTTTAGCATAGCTTTTGTTGTTTTGTTTATAGGTTTATAGGTGCATAGGCAGAGCCCCAGATAGAATACTTTGTTCAATAAACAAGGAGTGTTTTGTTCACCTCCTTCCTTCTCTATGACATAAAGTCCCTTAAGGGTATCCACCTCTCTCCTTTGGAGGGATTAGTGACCTTGCCCTGTAAGGTAGAACTTTGGGAGAGCCTTTCCTTTGATGTTAAGTCCTCAATGGCATCCTTTGGAAGTCAGTGAGTACTGTGACATCCTCACCTCATCTTGTTGACTGAATCTTGTTTGCTGGAGCATTGGAGCCATTGAAGATAGAAGCTGAAGCTTTGAAGAGGATGATTCCTTGAAGATTGTTGAAGTCTGAAGACTCTGTGAAGATCAAGTTGATGCTTGAAGATCCACGAAGATAGTGAAGCCTGAAGGTAGAGCTGATCAAAGGAGCTGAAGCTTAAGGGAGAAGATGAGTTGATGCTCATATTGTAGGGTTGATACCTGGAAAGCAGTTGATGATTGAAGTCTGAAGACTGGAGCTGCTGGAGGAGTTGAGGCTTTCTTCTGTTTTTCTTTTCTGTATTGTGTGTTTTGTCTGATTTGTCTGTTGCATTAGACTAAGCCCATTTAGAATAAGTTCAGTCTAAGAGCATGAGTGCATCTGATTGTATTGTTACTGCCTGGCTTTGCTTGCGGGTATTCGGTAGAGCCCAGCTCCCTTGCCCATGTGTTTATTTTGCTTGGTAGCATTTCATTTCTTTTGTCTGTATGATTACAGTTTACTGTCATTGCTTGATAGCATGTTGTTTATTTCAGTATGATTATTGTTATTTCATGATTGGCTTGAGGTCGAGACGAGCTTGTGGAGGCTGAAGCCCCACACACATTTCCTCCCTCACTTGCATTGCATGCATTTTACTGTTAAGCTGATGCTTTTGTCTGTTTTGGTGTATCATTGACATGATCCCTTAGGACTCTCATTTCCTTTGATAAGGATTTGATGATAGACTTTTAGGTTGAAACCTATGCATGACAACATCTAGGAGTTCCCTGTTCAAACCTCAACCATAGGATGAATCCATGGCATGATAACGGTAGGACTTGATAGTCTCCCTCCTAGTTGGGCCTGTTCTCTTCTCATCTCAAAGCAGTTTAAGATACAGTAGTCATGAATGATTTCTTTCGTACGTTACGAGCCTTAAGCTATCTGAGAAAGGATTGTGGGAGAGTTTCTTTTCCACGGTCTGGATGTTTAGTATGGTACCCTTTGGGTGACATGCGACGCATTCACTCTCAGGTCATAGTCTCTAGTGCGGTTGAAATCGCAAACACAATAAAAAACACTTCTTTCAAAACAGGAAATAAACCGTAGTTTCCCGAACTACGTTTGCTCTGATCTTTCATACCAGATGAAAGTACGTAGGCATAGGATGCGATATCCTAGCGAGCAACCTTTCCCCCCATAATCCCGTAGTTAGGCCGAACTACGTTGACTCTGATTTCTCATTCTCTGATGAGAATACGTAGGCATAAAGTGTGACGCTTTGCCGAGTCATTTTTCTTTTCTTTTTCAGCCAGTCTTGATAGGTAGATAGATTATAACCAACCCGTCCAAGTAAACAAACAAGCGAGGATCCCGTCGAGTACGACGGACGTGAGGGGTGCTAATACCTTCCCCTTGCGTAACCGACACCCGAACCCAGACAATGGTTGCGACGACCTTGTCTTACCCTTATTCGTCAGGTTTTTCCGATCGTTTCCTTTCCCGCTCTGAGGGATAAATAACGAAAGGTGGCGACTCTTCTGTTTTGCCGGCACCTTATTTTCGCGCAAGCGACAGGATCAAGCTGCCTATAAAAGCAAGCCTTCACCCATCTTCTTCAGTTGACGTTTTATCTGAAAGAAATCAATATCAAAAGCTCTCATACAAATTCACATTCTTTCTAAGAATTAATTTCTTTGTTCTTAATATTAAGTGAAAAATCACAGTTGTGATAAAGATTTTTAGAAGCAATTTAAACACTTGTATTTGTTATTACATTTGATTGTAAGAAAACCTTAAGAAGATCCAGTTAGGATCAGTAGTTCTTGAGAAGACTTTGAACAGTTGTTTATAGTGCTTACTATTGTAATCAGTTGATTAAATAGTGGATTAAGTCCTTGATTGAGAAAGGCAAATCACTCTAGGAAGGGTGGACTAGAGTAGTTGAGTTCAACGAACCAGGATAAAAATACTTGAGTTTTTATTTTTAAGTTTTTATCTTCATACTTATTCAACCCCCCTTCTAAGTATTTTCTCACCTTCAGTTGGCATCAGAGCTCCGGTTCTGTGTGTGCTACCACTTCATAGTGGCAGTAAAGATCGAGTGAGAAAAACTCTGATATATATTTGGTTGTTACTATGGCTGACAATACAATATCTAACATTAACAAAAAATATGAAGAAAGGGACAGAATTAGCACCAAACCCTCTATGTTTGATGGGGAGAAATTTGATTATTGGAAAGACAGGATTGAAAGTTTTTTCCTTGGATATGATGTTGATTTATGGGATCTGGTCATAGATGGATATGTTCATCCCACTGATGGGAATGGCAAGAAAGTAGATAGAAAATCTATGACAGATGCTCAGAAAAAGGAATTTAGAAATCACCACAAGGCCAGAACAATATTGTTAAATGCAATATCTCACACTGAGTATGAAAAAATTACAAATAGGGAAACTGCATTTGACATGTTTGAATCCTTAAAGATGACTCATGAGGGAAATTCTCAAGTCAAGGAAACAAAGGCTCTGGCTCTGATCCAGAAGTATAAAGCCTTCAAGATGGAAGACTCTGAATCTGTTGAAGCTATGTTCTTCAGATTTCAAATACTTACAGTTGGACTAAAGGTTCTGGATAAAGGATACTTTAATGCTGATCATGTGAAAAAGATCATCAGAAGCTTACCTACCAGATGGAGACCTATGGTGACTGCGCTGAAAATGGCTAAAGATCTGAACAAGATCTCATTGGAGGAACTAATCAGTTCACTAAGAAGTCATGAAATTGAACTTGAGGAAGATGAACCTCAAAAGAAAGGTAAATTTGTTGCTTTAAAATCTAATAAATCTGCTAAGGCATTGCAGGTAATAGAGGAGAGCTCTGAAGAATCCTCATCTGAAGATGAAGATGAACTATCCATGCTGTCTAGAAGAATAAACAAACTCTGGAAGCATAAAGGAAAGAAGTTCAGAAACTTCAGGAAGCCTGACCAAAGAAAAGAATCTTCTGGACACAGAAGATCTGGCAAAAAGGAGGTTGTTTGTTATGAATGTAAAGAACCTGGACATTACAAAAATGAATGTCCAAAGTTGCTGAAAGACAAGTCTAAAAGAAGATCTGATAAGAAGAAAAAGGTTCTAATGGCCACCTGGGATGATTCAGATACATCTGAATCTGAATCTGAGTCAGAAGAAGAGTGTGCCAATGTAGCTTTGATGGCAGACATAGAAGATCAGGAGGAAGGAACTTCAGGTTCTGAAGCTGACTCTGAATCTAACTTTGACGCTGAAGAGGTAATGGCTAAACTCACTAAAGAAGAACTTATCAAAGTGTTATCAGAAGTTCTGAAGAGTTATAATAATATTAAGCTCAAATACAAGAAGCGTCAAAGAAATCTTGTATCTGAGAATAATATTCTCAAATCAGAAGTGGCTGAGCTAAATGAAAAGAACTTAAAATTGAAAAATGATTCTGAATTAGCTCAACAAAATTCTGATTCTGAAACTGAATCTGAATGCAAAAATATTTTGGAAAAATATGATTACAGCTTTCAGAAGTTTCTTGCTAAAAGCATAGACAGAAGCAAGATGACTTCTATGATCTATGGAGTTAGCAGAAATAACAGAAAAGGAATTGGATATAAATCTTCCTCTGGAAAGGATTTAAATCCAAAATCTGTTGAGAAAATTATTATCAAGAAAACTCCTTTATATTCCCACTTTAAATTTGGTCACTTGAATGATATTGAACAAACACATTCTGAAAAGAATATTCATGTGTTTAAATCTAAGGCTAGTCAGAATAAACCTTATGTTGAAAAACAGAAGTTTAGACAAACCTTCAGAACAACTAACCCTAAAGGACCCAAGAAGATCTGGGTACCTAAAAGTAAAATAATCCCTGTTGCAGATGTTCTTAGCAGCAAGGTCAGGACGCCAATCATGGTACCTGGACTCTGGATGCTCGCGACACATGACAGGAGAAAGGTCTATGTTCCAAAGTTTGGAGCTTAGATCTGGAGGTGATGTGAAATTTGGAGGGAATCAGAAAGGCAAGATCATTGGATCTGGCACCATTGGAAATGGTAAACTTCCCTCTATTACTAATGTTTTACTTGTTGAAGGGTTAAAGCATAACTTATTGTCCATAAGTCAATTAAGTGACAATGGTTATGATATTACCTTTAATCAAAAATGTTGTAAAGCTATTAGTCAAAAGGATGGCTCTATCCTATTTAGTGGTAAGAGGAAAAACAACATTTACAAAATAAATCTTTCAGAACTTAAAGTTCAAAATGTTAAATGCCTCTTGTCTGTTAATGAAGAGCAATGGGTCTGGCATAGAAGATTGGGGCATATTAATATGATACGTATATCTCAGATTAATAAACTTAATCTTGTCAAAGGACTTCCTAATCTGAAGTTCACCTCAGATGCTCTTTGTGAAGCATGCCAAAAAGGGAAGTTTTCAAAATCATCTTTTAAATCAAAAAATGTTGTTTCTACTTCCAGACCACTAGAATTACTTCATATTGATCTGTTTGGACCAGTGAAAACTGCATCCATCAGAGGCAAGAAGTATGGATTAGTCATTGTTGATGACTATAGTAGATGGACATGGGTAAAGTTCTTAAAACACAAGGATGAGTCACATTCTGTGTTCTTTGACTTCTGTAAACAAGTCCAGAATGAAAAAGATTTCAAAATTATAAAAGTCAGAAGTGATCATGATGGTGAATTTGAAAATAAATATTTTGAAAAATATTTTAATGAAAATAGCATTGCTCATGATTTTTCTTGTCCTAGAACTCCACAACAAAATGGAGTTGTAGAGAGGAAAAATAGAACTCTGCAAGAAATGTCCAGAACCATGATCAATGAGACTAATCTGGCAAAACACTTTTGGGCAGAAGCAATCAACACAGCATGTTACATTCAGAACAGAGTGTCTTTAAGACCTCTTTTGGAGAACACTCCATATGAACTGTGGAAGAACAGAAAGCCCAACATCTCATATTTTCATCCTTTTTGATGTATTTGCTATATGTTAAATACTAAAGAAAATCTAAACAAGTTTGATTCCAAAGCACAGAAGTGTTTCATGCTTGGATATTTTGAACGCTCTAAATGCTACAGAGTATACAACACTGAGACACAGATTGTGGAAGAATCTATTCATGTTAGATTTGATGATAAGCTTGGCATTAAAAAGCCAAAGCAGTCTGAAAACTCTGCAGATAGAGAAGTAGTCTTCACAGACTCTAAAGACTCAGAGGTAGACAAAGCTCAAGTGAAGGAACCAGAAGTAACGCCAGATGCTATTCCTTTAACTTCTCATATGAACAATTTAAACATTTCTGAAGAATCAACTGTTAGAGGATCATCTTCCAGAATCAAAGCTTCTCATCCAGAGAATGTTATCATTGGAAAGAAGGATGACCCTATCAGAACAAGATCCTTTTTAAGATCATCTGAAGCATCATTATTTAGACTGGTGTCAAAAATTGAACCAACTTCTGTAGATGAAGCTCTGCAAGACAATGATTGGATTATTGCCATGCAATAAGAGTTAAATCAATTCACCAGAAATGACGTATGGGATTTAGTTGAAAAACCAAAAGGATTCAATATAATTGGAACTAAATGGGTCTTCAGAAATAAGCTTAATGAGAAAGGAGAAGTTGAAAGAAATAAGGCAAGGCTTGTTGCTCAAGGGTACAGTCAACAAGAAGGTATTGATTACACTGAAACTTATGCTCCAGTGGCAAGGTTAAAATCTATACGCCTTCTTATTTCTTTTGTTGCACAGTATAACATCACTCTATATCAGATGGATGTTAAAAGTGCCTTTCTAAATGGCATTATAGAAGAAGAAGTTTATGTCCATCAGCCTCCTGGTTTTGAGAATGAAAAATTTCCAGATCATGTTTTCAAACTAAAGAAATCTTTGTATGGTTTAAAACAAGCTCCCAGAGCTTGGTATGAGAGATTGAGCAATTTTCTTCTGGAGAAAAATTTCATCAGAGGCAAAGTGAACACAACACTCTTTTGTAAATCATTTAAGAAAGATCTTCTAATTTTTCAAATATATGTGGATGATATCATATTTGTATCTACCAATACTATGCTGGGAAAGGAGTTTGTTAAATGTATGCAGGCAGAATTTGAAATGAGCATGATGGGAGAATTGAGATTCTTTCTGGGAATTCAAGTCAACCAAACTCCAGAGTGCACTTACATACATCAGACCAAATATGTTAAAGAACTTCTGAAGAAGTTTAACATGACTGATAGTAAGCTGGCAAAGACTCTTATGCATCCAACTAGTTCACTAGGCAAGGAAGAGGTAAGTAAGAAAGTAGATCAGAAACTCTACAGAGGTATGATAGGATCTCTTCTTTACTTAACTGCTTCTAGACCTGACATATTGTTCAGTGTATGCCTGTGTGCTAGATTCTAATCAGATCCTAGAGAATCACACTTGACAGCTGTCAAGAAGATTCTAAGGTATCTGGAAGGTACTTCTAATGTGGGTTTGTGTTACAGAAAATCTGATGATTTCAAATTAGTTGGATTCTGTGATGCTGACTACGCTGGAGACAGAGTGGAAAGAAAAAGTACTTCTGGAAGTTGTCAATTTCTAGGAAGAAATTTAATCTCTTGGTACAGCAAGAAGCAACCCACAATTGCACTATCAACCACAGAGGCAGAATATATTGCTACTGCTGGATGTAGCACGCAGATGCTCTGGATGAAAAGTCAACTAGAAGATTATCAGATATTTGAAAGTAACATTTCTATATTCTGTGATAATACTTCTGCTATATGTTTGTCTAAAAACCCCATCTTACACTCTAAGGCAAAACATATAGAAATTAAGCATCATTTCATCAGAGACTAAGTTCAGAAGGGAATTATAAATTTAGCCTTTATTGATACAGATCATCAATGGGCAGACATTTTCACAAAACCCCTTGTTGAAGATAGATTCAAATTTATTCTGAAAAATATTGGTATGGATTTGTGTCCAGAATAATATTTGTCAGAAGCAAATTTTACAGATGCAAAAATGTTTGATATTCTGAAGTATTTCATCTGATAAACTATTCATTTCCTTAAATTACTTTATTTGTGAAACTCTGAACTAACAATACTCAGAGGATTTGAACGTTGGTTAACGTTTCATTTCTCAAGAGAATTCAGAAGCACATGCAAGCAAACACGTGTCACTCTGAATCTGCAAAGGTGGCGTGTACACTACTGAAGAGACATTTAAGGTGAAGTTTGAATAGTGAAAATCTTGATTTTCCCCCCAATTTGTCAGAATCAATTAATGCTTGAAATGATTTTTATTCCTTTTCATTAAATGCTTTGTGTGAACGTGTTTTTTATCTGACTGTTTGTATGCCTAAGTGTTCACTATAAATATCACACTTCTCACCACATTCACACTTTTCACATCTCAATTGTTTATGCATTTCTGTCTCCTCTTCTCTCTTCACAAAAACCCTAAGCATTTGACAAAATCATCTTCAATGGCAACTTCTTCATCCACTGCTGCACAATTTCAATCTACCATGGCTGCAGTTACTTCTGCAAATATGGGTGTGACTCCATACACGACACCAAAGAGAACTCTGTTAACACCTGTTGAAAAGCTGGAGGTTCTCTGTGAATCAATGGTGGAATTTGATTCACTGGCTGAGAATGGGTTTGAGTTTGGCTCCATTATAGATGCTCAAGGATGGGTGAAATATTTTGATAGACTTTTTGGACCAGTTTACCCCCTTCGAGTGAAAGAATTCTGGATCCATGTTGTTGTGTACCCTAAGTTCATTTTATCTTCTGTTCTGGGTAAAGAAATAATCATCACAGAAGATCTGATCAGGAAACTCATTGGATATGAGGAAACAGATGGAGTATCTCACTTGCCAGCTGGGCGTGTAGATATGGATGAAGTATATGAGGAAGTGATGACTGTTGGACAAGCTTCTAATAAGTTCAAAGATCTGAAGCCTGACTACAAGATCTGGGCTAAGATTTTCATGGGATGCATTCATCACAGAAAGTCTACAAACTCTCCAGACTATGTCAACAATGAACAACTCTACTTTATGTATTGCTTAAGTCAGAGCACCAAGGTAGATCTTCCATATATTCTGTTTATGCACTTATGGAATCATATAAATGCCTCTAGAGAATATGTGAAAGAAAAAGGTCAGAAGATCAGAACTTGGATTCCTTTTGGAAGGTTAATCTCAGATATTCTAATAGAGAATGGACTTGTAACTGCTCTTTATGCTGCTGGCGTCACAGATGAACTTGAATTTATTCTGGGAAAGCCTCTGAATGCCAAAAGTCTTCAGAGACTAAAAATAGTAGAAGAACTCACAACAACACCCAAGAAGCTGAACATCACTGAACTTAGTCAGAAGAGAATTCCTGTAGATGACTACCCTATGTTCTTTACTGAGGAACCCAGAAACATTATAGCAAGTTATATTGATGCTTGCAAGGCAGATGGAACGCCCATTCCTGCAGATATTCTGAAGAGAGCAAAGGAACCATTGCCTGTTGTAGAAGAAGAGTTGCGAAGAAAAAGAAGTCAATCAGAAGCAGAAGCTGCACCTGTTCAGAAGAAGCCCAAAGTTGCTGAGAAGCCTCAGAAGCTTATCAAGAGGAAAGCATCTGAAGACACTCCTTCTATTCCAGCAAAACGAATCAAGATTAAAGGTACCAAACTTTCTGTATCTTCTGTAAATAATACTGTAGTAAATGATTCAACAATTAAGTCTATTTCTAAACCTCCTTCCACTCAAAAACAATCTGTTACTGCTCCACCTCATACATCTGTTCCATCCCCACAAAAATCATCTGTACCAAAACCAACAACAGCAAAACCAAAAATTCAGATTCCACAACCAGAAGTACCAACAAAACAATTTGCACCACAACAACAACAAAAAGAAAAACCATCTGAACAACCAAAGGAAAAACCATCTGAACAACAACAACCAAAGGAAAAACCATCTGTATCACAACAAACACAACAACCAGAAAACAATCTGAACCACAAATACAACAACAAGAGAAACAACTAGAAAAACCACCATCAAACACATCTGAACCCACTGCATCTGTACCAGTTATTTCTGAACCTATAAAAGTAACATTTGTTCTAGTTATCTCTGTACCAATAAAAGTTACATCTGATCCACCTTCATCAGAACCACCTGCATCTGAACCCCTATCCAAAACTTCAGACTCAACCAAACCATCTGGACCTAATATCCCTGAGACAGAAGTTCTAGATGTTACACCCCTCAAAATTGTCTTTCAAGTATCTTCTACCTCTTGCACACCAACCACATCCTCAAATTCCTCAGAATCAGATATTCACCCAGATTTTCTGGTATCTCCATCTCACAGAGATTCTGAAGTAAACCAACCAGAACAATCTGTTTCTTCTGGAACCCTTATTCCCAATCCTACCACAACACCTAACCCAACTTCAGAAATCCTCATTCCAAATCCTATCCCAACATCTACACCAAGAACATCTGTCAATTCTACCTCATGCAATCCATTTTCATCTTATCTTCACAACCTTTCCTATGGTTTCAAACTCAAAGATTTCTATGACAGAATTGAACCATCTGACCCCATCACTCCTTTCAAACCCAAACTTACAATCATTCTACCATCTGTGCTTCTAACTTATATTAAATCAATGTCAGCAGTAGGTTCATTAGATACAATATCATACTCTGCTAAATCTGCAAAAGTTGTTACTTCTGCTAAACCTGCTACATCTGATTTATCTGCTAAATCTGATAAACCTAGTAAATCAGCCTTCAAACCTTACTCAGATAAACCATTTGATGTTGTTTCTAATACCTCAACTGCCAAACCAT
Source organism: Lathyrus sativus (assembly GCA_963859935.3). Classification (NCBI taxonomy): domain Eukaryota; kingdom Viridiplantae; phylum Streptophyta; class Magnoliopsida; order Fabales; family Fabaceae; genus Lathyrus; species Lathyrus sativus. The sequence goes on from OZ012735.1 coordinate 67,044,570, forward strand.
GTTTGATAAATGCTCTGAAAAGATCAAAACCAGACAAATCCTCTGAAATTCCATTCATACCCTACTACCCTCCTCCTCTGATTTCCATCCATAAATCCATCTTTCCACCTACTCCCCAACCCAGGCCAATAACCTTGGAAACTCTGTTACACCCTAGACCAAGACTAAATGTTGATAATTTATTTACATGTTTTTTACAAGAAATACATATGTATTTAGGATCTGTACAGAAGAAATGTTCAGCAACAATAGATGCAAAGGAATCAGATATCATTTGGAATGGCTTCATCAACAGATTCAATATTGTAGCATCCAATCTGAAGAATGTATGTTCTGATGATGCGAAGCTCAGATTTGCTGAAACAGCTAGAAGTCTGTTCTGGACTGTTAAGAGATCTGGACCACTGCTTCTTACAGATGCTCCTTCATCATTAGAAGAAAATCCTGAATCTGCATCTGAAGATAATCATCTGGCTATGACTCTGATAGAACAACCTTCTGGCTCTACTGCTCCTAACTCAAACACTCCTATGGACATTGACTCTGTTCAAGCTTCAGAAACTATTCCACCTTCTTCATCTGAGATTAAGAAAGAACATCCAGATCTTGAAGATAAGATTGCAGTTCTGGAAGCTGGTCTATCAGAAATCAAGTCTTAGATGGATAAACAAGATAAGAAGTCTGAAGACATGACTCAGTGGATGTCCCAGCAGGATTAGAAGAATGAAACAATGGCTAAGTGGATGTCAAAACCAGAATAGTCCTCTTCTGAGATCACGGATCTGTTGAAGATGCTTTTGTCAAAACACTCTTAGTTTATTCATTATGTTTCTTCTGTTGTTTACATCTGATGTTTGCATATGTATTTTGAATGTCTTCTGATATGTGTACTTTTGCTCTGAATTGAATGAATGAATGTTTCACAGTTTTTCTCCACATGATATATCTCATTTATTGTTTCCTTTTCTTTGTCTTTTCAAATTATTACTTTTTGCTTATGACAAAAAAGGGGGAGAAAATATAGATCTGAACTGTTTAATTAAACTTCACCAGAATGAAACTTCAGACATATCAACTTTAACTAACAAAATTCTAAGTATTTCAGAACATTTGATAAGTACACTCTATTAAAGAAACTCTGAGACTCTCAGATCATTTTGATAATTATCAGACTCTGACCTTGAAAAATGCAAGACACTCTGACTCTCAAATGTTAAAGAACAATCAAGCTCTAACTCTGAAAATTACTCAAGACAAAAGGGAAGTTTCTATTCATTATTTATATTTAATTCAGGGGGAGATTCATCATCTCAGGGGGAGTTATAATTACTCTATTTTCAATTAAACAAAATTTCTGATGTTTTTGTCATCATCAAAAAGGGGGAGATTGTTAGAACACAGATTGGTTCTTAATAATATCTCTATGTTTTGATGATAACTATTATGAAATTTTGTAATTAAGAATTATATACTCTAAAATTTACTTGAGAGTGTTTGCTGCAGATATTAAAATAATTATCACTCCAGAAGCAAATCAGAACTGAACATAAGAAATATGCTAGACTCTGAAGCATCAGATGCATCCATTAGAAGATTCTGAATGCTGCCAACAGAAGATCCTGAGCGTTGTCTCCAGAAGGATCTGAAGCAGAAGCTCCAGAAGGATCTGAAGCAAAAGCTCCAGAAGAATCTGAAGCAAGTCAGAAGCATTTGAACCAAAGAAGAATTCTGTATGAAGAGTTTTCAAAGCATAGTTACTACAGAAGATTCTGAAAGTACTAAAGCTGCTAGTACTGAGGATCTGACTCAAATATGCTCTGAACTTACACACGCTAAAAGCACACCTGCTGCAAAGACTCTGATTCAGCAAAACTCTGATCAACATCAGAAGGCTCTGATCAAATTAGACTCTGATGAATCTTGCTGAAAATTGAAGAAGAAGAATTCAAAGATTATGTCCGTTGGAATAATTCAAACGACTCTTTCCTTATTTATGCTAGACACAAGAACACAGACAAAAAGGATTTCTCTGTGCTTTCTTCTTCTAGGAAAGGTCACTTGATGTGAAGACAAAAAGGCTTAGACCTTTTGGACACTCTTCTCAACGTGAAGCTCTCTTGGATCAAGTTGCCTATAAAAGCAAGCCTTCACCCATCTTCTTCAGTTGACGTTTTATCTGAAAGAAATCAATATCAAAAGCTCTCATACAAATTCACATTCTTTCTAAGAATTAATTTCTTTGTTCTTAATATTAAGTGAAAAATCACAGTTGTGATAAAGCTTTTTAGAAGCAATTTAAACACTTGTATTTGTTATTACATTTGATTGTAAGAAACCTTAAGAAGATCCAGTTAGGATCAATAGTTCTTGAGAAGACTTTGAACAGTTGTTCTTAGTGCTTACTATTGTAATCAGTTGATTAAATAGTGGATTAAGTCCTTGATTGAGAAAGGCAAATCACTCTAGGAAGGGTGGACTGGAGTAGTTGAGTTCAACGAACCAGGATAAAAATACTTGAGTTTTTATTTCTAAGTTTTTATCTTCATACTTATTCAACCCCCCTTCTAAGTATTTTCTCACCTTCATTGTAGACCATTTGGTGGCTGTTTATATTGTACATAGATTGCCCATTTGATGCCTTACTTTAATGCTTGTACATTGTGATTCCATATGGTGGTGTATGTACCTCCTTTGGTTATTTCTCTTGGTTCCTTGCCATTTCCCTTTTGATATTCATTTGTGGCTTAGGTTGTATGATTAGAATATGCCACCCTCTGTCCAATGACCTTGGTGTGTCACTTAAGGAAGTTTTGGGTCCCTCCTTTGGGAGTCTCTAAGGCATGCCTAAAGTGGTGAATCCTTGAGGACTTCCTTGTGTATGTTTGTATTGATTTGCTCTTGTTGCACTTCTTCTCCTATTCTCTTTGCATTTATTAAAATTTGGCTTGAGGTTGAGATGAGCTTGTGGAGGCTCCAGCCCCACACATATTTCCTCCCTCACTTGCATTGCATCCTTACCTTCCATGTTTTCATTTTATGTTTGCATTCTTATAATTGTTTTCTTCTTCCTCTTTTGTCTTCCTTCCCTTAGGATTGCCATTCCTTCTTGTGCAAGTTGGAATGTGATAGACATTAGGGTCCTAACCATGCATGATAACATTAGGTAGTTCCCTCCTAACCTCAACCATAGGATGAACTTTGCATGACAACTTTAGGATTGGATTAGTTCCCCTTTAGTGTGTCCTTTCTCTTCTCATCTTCAAACATTCTTAAAACACTTAATAAAGGATAACACGTGTTGTACGCTACGAGCCTTAAGCACTTGAGAAAGGGTTGTTGAAGAGTTTCTTTTCAAAAGCTTGGGTGTTTAGTATGGTACCCTTTGGGTGACATGCGACGCATTCACTCTTAAGTCCAAGTCTTTAGTGCAACATGAGTTACAAACAAAACTCAAAACACTTCTTCTTTAAAAGACTTCAAAAAAAAACATCCAAATTATTTTTGTCCTCTTGGACCTTTAATCCTTGGAAACCATTTTCATAAGGAGAGTTTTGTTAAATCTTGGTTCTACCGTAAACGGTAAACGCCTAAGTCTCCAAAGGTCGAGCTGCATACACCAAACTGCTAGAACCGTCTGTTAACTCTACTCGGGTAAAACATTTTGAACCAAACTTGTGGTCTTGTTAGTCCAAACTACGTTTGCTCTGATATTTCACGCCGTGTGAAAGTACGTAGGCACGAGATACGATATCTCGGCGAGCAACCTTCCCCCTTTTTTACCCGTAGTTAGGCGAACTATGTTGACTCTAATTTCTCGTTCCAGACGGGAATACGTAGGCATAGAACTGCTGTGTTCTGCCGAGTCATTTTCTTTTCTCTTTAGACCAGACTTTTAGCGTAGATAGTTAAACCAACCCTTCGAGATAAACAAACAAGCATGGATCCCATCGAGTACGATGGACGTGAGAGGTGCTAATACCTTCCCCTTGTGTAACCGACTCCCGAACCCAGGCAATGGTTGCGATGACCTTATCTTATACCTTTTCGTTAGGTTTTTCCGAACGTTTCCTTTCCCGTTCTGAGGGATAAATAACGAAAGGTGGCGACTCTTCTGTTTTGTCAGCACCTTATTTTCGCGGTAGCGACAGCTGGCGACTCTGCTGGCGACTCCAACGGTTCCCTATGCGAGTCAATCCGAGCGCTCGTTTGTTTATCTTTTGGGTTTACATTTTTGCTTTTATCTTTTGCTTTTTACTTTCCGCACTATATTATTACTGTTGTGCTGTGGGAGGGGTTTCACTTTGAGAGATAAGCTGGACCTGAGCTTGAGTATAGACTTAGACTTAGAAGTGGAGATTAGTGGTGAGCTTGTATGCTTTGCATGCACCAGCTAGCTATGAAATCCGCGCTCAGACGAGATTCTCTTTGATGATTTTCCTCCTGGCCCTTTGGGCTCGAAGGGATTTTGGATCTAAGGGTTGTCGACTCTAGGAACCGATCATTTGGGATTCAGCTAAGTGAGGCCGCTTCAAGAGATGATGATGCCACACCTTCTGGGTATCGTATCATCGTTTCTTGAAAGTCTGTGATGTTGATGAACGCATAGGATGTCATACCTCGTCGGCGAATTAAGTCCATACCTGTGAGTGGGCTGGGGTTATGCAGGAAACTTTAACCTTCAGACAACCTGATTTTCTCGACAGAATGGATCAGTGGCATTGATATCAGGGTCTTATTATCAGAACCGTGTTATGATCTTGTTGAAGCAGAATTATGGTCCTTCAGTCAACAGCGCAACACTCTTGATCCCTTGCTACATGTTTGCATTTGCATCTGCATATCATTTTGCATAGCAGGTACTGTAGAACCATTGATCTTATTCCCTGTGCTTCATAGTTTGTTGCAGGATATCCGATCAGGAGGATTACAGAAATCCCCACAAGGCTATGGAACAGGTACGAGCAGAGCTGAGTGAGGTCCGAGGCCAGATGAGGCAGGTTATGGGGAACATGCAAGAGTTGCGTTCAAACCAGCAGGTACTCAGAGAGGAGAACCAACAGTTGAAAACTCGGGTGGGTTTGATCATGAAGGTAGTAAGAAAGATGCTCAGAGAAGAAGATGACTAGGTGCCTAAAGCTGCAGTAGAGATGCTCGCTCCGCTTTTGTCCATGGAACCTGTCCCAAGGCGCGATGTGCCTCGAAGACCTGTGGCATGACCTGAGATACCAGATTTTCAACGTCAGCAACTATCTCTCACTCCTCAAGACACTCCTAAGGCCAGGAGGTATGCGCCGAGGCTAAAGCAGCCCGACATAATTTTTGATAAGATCCCCATGACTTACACTCAGTTGCTACAAGTCTTGCTTCAGCTTCGATTGGTCGAACTACAGAAGTTACATCCACTAACTGGGATCCCACCACCTGGCTATAATGCAAACGCCCATTGTGATTTCCATGATGGGGCGCCCGGACACCACATTGAGAACTGCAAAGCTTTTAAGCACGTAGTTCAGGATTTAATCGATTCAAAGGTCGTTAAGTTCGCGTCGGGCGACACGAGTATAGCAGAGGGTCTCATTCCAGGCATTACAGAAAAGATAGACACTCCTGCTTTCATCCTCAAAGTTCCCCGAGTAACTCTGAAGATGGCTGCCTCAACGGTGAATCAAGTTCGAAAGCCCAGTGCCTAGAAGCTGGCAATCTGCATTTTATCATGTCATTTCTGTACATTTGTGATTTCTTTCCTGTTTAATTGTAAATTTCGTTTGTAAAGCTTGTTGTTTTCAGTTGATATTGATAAATGAAATAAATATGCATGTTTTTGAATAAATCTATTCGTGTTCACTCTATTGCTTTCTTTTATTTCAAACGCTTGTTTAAGTGGAATCGGGGAGGATGACGAAATTTCGAGAAGTGCAAGCTTCCGAATGTATGCTTTTGAATAAAAACCTGTTGATGATGTACATGCATTGTTTCAAATCCCAAACACCGGAGATATAAGGAAGATAATCCCTTGTTAACCCCTTTGAGCTTAGTTGTAGGAGTTTCTTCCTAAAAATGAAAAACCCTCAATCATAACCCGGGGCAGGGTAGGTGTCAGTTAATTTGACCAAGCGTTCAAATCACCACAAGAGTGTTCCTGTTCGAGGATCAATCACACCTATATAGGTCGTACCTAAAAAACCACAATGGTTAAACCTGGTCGATCAGGAGTGAAACAGTCACAATCTCTTTTCAAACAAGTCATACAAGCCAGTGTCACGCGACTCGTTCAAAAAAAAAAGAGAAAGAAAAAAAATCAAAGAAAAAGCCCGCTAAGTCGAATCTTGCAAACAAGCGACTTAGGCAAAAATTAGGGTATCCCGCTGGACTTCAAAAGAGTTAGTCCAGGAAAAAGTTAGGGAATGAAAAAGCAAAAAACGAAAAGGATTACCAAAGAGAAAATCCTCAAGCGAGAATGAAATCGTGTGGCTACCGGTGCCCAAACAAAGACGAAAAGCGAATGACTGTCACTCCGAAAATGCATGGTTTCCCGAACTGTCACTCCTGTCATGCAACCTTTGAAAGGTGAACGCTAAGGTCGAATTAGTTGAATATAGGATTGGAGAACATCACGGAGAATGGGTGGGTTAAAATGAATTTTGAGCCTATATCGTTTCCTTCTTTAACCGTGAACCTGACCACATTACAACCTGAAAAAGTCCTAATTGAAACAGGTTTGTTTCGAAAGCATACTTCGGTAAAGATTGCATCGAAACTAACTCCCAAAAGGATTCCTCTTACAGCATTGTATTAATGTTGACATGTGGATAAATGATTCGTTCATTGTATGTCACAAATTTTTTTCTGAGTGAACAAATTGGATTTTGAAAATTGTCATATGCGTTGCATTTAATATGTCTTTCATGCAGAACAACTTGTTTTACTAGCGAGTAAGCGCTTGACAGCAGGAAAGTTTTCACAATGGAACGTCTGATCAGAATAGAATGTAGAATGCTTGAATTCTGGTGAACCGGGGCAAGCTATGTCAAACGATCACAACATGGGAGTTAGCCATCCAGAAGTCAGTTGATCTGAAGCAGTCAGGTCGAGGTTTGCTAAATCTCTCGAGGACAACCAGGGTATTTCCCCACAGATTAGCCAATCAGGGGCAAAGTCGTTTCCAGACATGAGCAGGTCACCCTAAGAGTGCAGAAGTTATTTCTTGCCCGTGGGACAATTAATATGAAGCACCTCTTCGAGGTTCAAGATGCTGAGGCAGATCAGGGTGCAGAGATTGCATATTTCCCTTCGAGGAACATCCTCACAGAAATCCCACAGGCTGGGGCAAAATATGGAAACAAAGGAATCATTCCTATCCATATCGTCAGAGCTACTTAAGCAGGTTTGATCAACCTTTAAGTACAAGACGAATGTCAGGAAGTCGTGCTACTATCCCTCGAGCCTTCAACAAAAACTTTTGAATCTAAACAAGATATTTTCCAGTGTCATTCGTAACTGACCCATCACGGATAATCTACAGCTCAAGGCCTATTGGTGGCTGTCAGGAAGCCCAATCTGTGTTGACGCATCATTCCAGAATCCAATTACCATTGGTACGCAGGAAAACTTTGTCTGTTTTTCCCCAACAAAGCCCAATCATCATTGGCACGCGCAAGCTATCCCCAGGAGAGTCCAATCATACTTGGCACCTTCTGTTATTCCTCAGCAGAGTCGGTTTCACCTTTCCAGCATTTATTTTGCTGGAGTAATTCTGTGATACCCGGTTTTCCCCAGCGGAGCCGGTCTCTCTTCTCTAGCATTTATTTTGCTAGGGGAGTTCCCTTTGCATTTTGCATCGTTGCATAGCATCCTCCCAAACGCGTAGCATTTCCATTTCGTATGGAGCATTACGTCATTCTCAAACATATGCATCGGAAACATAAGCCAGTTTTGGTACAGATTACTGTAAAGAACGAAGATTGTTTGATTCAGGATGTGGCTGGCAGCACTCCCTGCATTGGTCGTTTAGTTTTCTTCCCAAGGAGTCTTATTGATCCAGACCTTTTTGTGAGTCCGTTGATTCTCTTATTCCAACTCTTGGTTGGCATTCCCCAGTGTAGTCCAATTCATGGTGACTGGTGTTTTGGTAAGTTGGGGTGTCTTGTCCTAGCTTTCAGTTAGTAATCTCTGGTTTCCCCTTCGCAGAATCTTCATTCCAACTTTTGGTTGGCAATCTTTGTTATTCTAACTCTTGGTTAATAGCTTTTATCCTAACTCTTGGTTAGTAGCTTTTGTTCCAACTCTTGGTTGGCAATCTTTGTGATCCTAACTCTTGGTTAGCAGCTTTTGTTCCGACTTTTGGTCGAGGAGGATCTATTTTTCCTGGTTATCCTAACTCTTGGTTAGCAGCTTTTGTCCTAACTCTTGGTTAGCATCTTTTATCCTAACTCTTGGTTAGCAGCTTTTGTTCCGACTTTTGGTCGAGGAAGGCCTACTTTTCCTGGTTATCCTAACTCTTGGTTAGTAGCTTTTATTCTAACTCTTGGTTAGTAGCTTTTGTTCCAACTCTTGGTTGGCAATCTTTGTGATCCTAACTCTTGGTTAGCAGCTTTTGTTCCGACTTTTGGTCGAGGAGGATCTATTTTTCCTGGTTATTCTAACTCTTGGTTAGTAGCTTTTGTTCCAACTCTTGGTTGGTAATCTTTGCGATCCTAACTCTTGGTTAGTGGATTTTATTCCGACTTTTGGTTGATGAGGATTTATTTTCCTGATGATCCTAACTCTTGGTTAGTGGCTTGTGTTCTGACTTTTGGTTAGCAGCCTGGTTTACCAACTTTTGGTTGGATGTTATCCCTCACAGTCGTTTTTCCGACTATTGGTCGGTAGTCCCCCTTTTACTCGTCCAACTATTGGTTGGTGGTCTTTGTTCGCCCTTCCAACTATTGGTTGGTGTTCTTTGTGCGCTCTTCCGACTATTGGTTGGTGGTCTTCTTTCGACTCTCCCAACAATTGGTTGGTAGTCTCCTTGTTGTTCCGACTATTGGTTGGCAATCATCCTCGTTGTTCGACTTTTGGTTGGTAGTTTCCTCGTTGTTCTGACTATTGGTTGGCAGTCTCCTTGTTGTTCCGACTATTGGTTGGTGGCTTTTATTCTATGGTTTCAACTATTGGTTGATGCCTTGATTCTAACTTTTGATTGGTGATTTTCCTCGCAGTTCCAATTATTGGTTGATGGTCTTTATTTGACGCTTCCAACTATTGGTTGGTAGTTTTCCTTTGGACGTTGTTTCCATTATTGGGTGGTAGTCCTGTTCCTCCGCATCAGAGTTGCTTGTTTCCAACTATTGGTTGGTAGTTTTCAGCTGTTGTCGATTCATTTCTAGTCAGTAGGTCCCGTTGATTCTAACTATTGGTTAGCAGTTTTAGTTCCGGATTTCTGGTTGGACTTTATCCCCTGCAGTATCGTTATTCCAACTCTCGGTTGGTAGTTTCATGAAGGACGTTTTCTTTCAACTCTTGGTCAGCAGTACTGGTGTTCCTTAATGGATGTTATCCCAACTCCTGGTTAGTATTCCTTGTTTCCCCAGCAATCCTAACTCTTGGTTAGCAGCTTGTGTTCCGACCTTTGATCAATGGTATTTCATGATGATTCTAACTATTGGTTAGTACCTTTATTTCCCAACTCTTGGTTGATATCTGTAGTGATTTTTCGACTCTTGGTTGGTATTCTCGAGTCTGTTTTCCAACTCTTGGTTGGTGTCCTTCAATTGTTTCCCAACTCTTGGTTGGTATCTGTTGGTTGTTTCATCCCGACTCTTGGTTGGTAGCCATGGTTTGTTAGTATGACTCTTGGTTGGTATTCCTTGGTTCATGTTCCAACTCTTGGTTGGTATCCTCCAATTTTTTCCCAACTCTTGGTTGGTGTATCTGTTGGTTGTTTCATCCCGACTCTTGGTTGGTAGTCGTGGTTTGTTTCCAACTCTTGGTTGGTATCTTTGGTTCGTTTTCCAACTTTTGGTTGGTATCCCGAGTTTTCTTCCAAATCTTGGTTGGTATCCTCTAGTTGTTTCCCAACTCTTGGTTGGTGTATCTGTTGGTTGTTTCATCCCGACTCATGGTTGATAGTTGTGGTTTGTTTCCAACTCTTGGTTGGTATCTTTGGTTTGTTTTCCAACTTTTGGTTGGTATCCCGAGTTTTCTTCCAACTCTTGGTTGGTATCCTCCAGTTGTTTCTCATCTCTTGGTTGGTGTATCTGTTGATCTTTGTTCCAACTCTTGGTTGTTATCTGAGGTTTTGTCACCTCAACTTTTGGTTGGTACCCTATTTGTTTGTTGTTCCAACTCTTGGTTGGTAGTCTGAGTTCGCTATCCCGACTTTTGGGTTGGTATCTGTTGTTGGTTTCGTCCCAACTCTTGGTTGGTATCTTTGGTTGTTTTCCAACTCTTGGTTGGTATCCTTTGGCCTTTGGTTGTTCCAACTCTTGGTTGGTGTCCTCCGGGCGTTTTCCCAAATTTTGGTTGGCATCTTTTGGATGAATTTCAGATTATATTGGATTATTATCCTTGGCATATCGGTATTCCAACCCTTGGTTGGCATTCGTTGTTTTGTGTTCGTACAGGTTGCAAATTTTCGGGTTTGTCAGTATTCAATCGCCTTTTACTTTGATTGGCTGAAGGTTCTTCACCTCTCAGCCAGTCCGGTACAAGTCGTTTGAATAGGGGCAGCTGTTACACCCCAAAATTTGCCCAACTTGTTGCTTTAGCTGGCTCTTGTTTCATTACATTTATCATTGCATTCATATCATTAGCATTTGCATACCATAGTGTTGCACCCCAAAATTTGACCAACAATTATTTATTCATTGAGTGTTTGAAAATGGATACCTTCATCAGAAAGTTCAAGGGATCCTCAGAGGAAGTGGGTTGAAACCAGGGTTGTATGCTTCATAGCTTGAGAGTTGTGGGTGCCCCTCAGATGATTCTGAGACTTTGAGAATGAACTTGATGTTTTGAGAAAGCCTATGAGATGTCTTGATAGCCATCATGAAGCCAGAGAAGTCATTATGCAAGAGTTCAGAAGATTCAACCATGAATGGTAGAATTAGGGTTTTGACTGGGTCAACCCTAGATCAGCTGAAGATTTGGAAAAGGTTGAGACTAATCCAAGGGCCATGAGATCATGGAATGATGTATAGAGATGTTATAAAGATGATTCCTAGACCAACTCATCATGATTGAAGAGTTTGAGAAGTTTGAGTTAGGGTTTCCAAGGATTGTCAGTGAAAAAACCCTAATTTGATCCCTATCTTCCAGGCAGTTTTAGCTTAAGATGTGATTGATATCTCATCTTCCCCACAACATGAATGTTGTAGAGCTTGTTCTTAGCTTTAATTTGAGTGGTGGAAGTCCTTGATAGGAGTTACAGAGCTCAAGTTATGGTTTTGACAAATTACAGGTCAGCAGAGGTATGTGAATCTGGGTCCTTGAAAGTCACCCAACTTGCAGACAACTTTTGCCCTAGTAGGTTGATTCCTATGACTTCTTGGTCAACATGAATGTTGAAGAGGATCTTCTTAGCTTTAATTTGAGTGGTAGAAGTCCTTGATTGGATTTGTGGAACTCAACTTATGGTTTGAGCAAGGCAGGGGTATTTTGGTCATTTGTCAGTTATAGGTCATTTTAGCCAATGCCTAAAACTCCTATTTCCAAGCCTCAAATGGAAAAACTCAAAACATGAAAGTTGCTCAAAATGTGATTTTAAGTCTAGAAAGAAGGTCACAAATTGTTGGAAAAGCTCATAGCATGAGATTGCATGATTGGTCAAAAATGAACTAAAAAGGCTTATAACTTTGAAAAGTTGAAATTGAAAAGTGATTTGGGAGATCCACAAATCCAAAATAGGTCATCCAATATATCATTTTGATTGGAAAAACCATTTTGAGAACATTGGTTTAGCTATAATTTTCATTTGAGGTCTAAAAATGGGTGATGCTTTGAAAAGTTATTACTTGAAAAAGAAGGCAATGTTGAAAAACCCTACACAAGCCAAAAATGAACTTGTTTTTTCACTCATCCCTTCTCAATATCTCACATAAGGACATTTTAAGACAAAATTGCAAGGCATAACATATGAGATATGAGATAACCAACTTGTCATCACATGAGAATTTCAAGAAGTTTCCACCCCATTCTAGATGAATCTAGACACATCCAAAGATCATTATAAAGAGAATGCCATGAAGAGAATTCAAGGTTGGTGATAGAGAGCATTTTCAGAGGGGAGAGAGAGGGAGAGATAGCCATTGAAGCAATTTCTTCAAGTTCAAGCAACTCAAGATATCTTGCACTACCAGCCATCTCCTTCACAACCATTGCAAACAGAAGACTGGTGATCATCCAAGGATCATCTAGAAGCAATTCCAAGGCTTGAATCGTGCTCTACATCACTCCACCATAACCTCTTGACAGGTTCCTTCTCCATCTTAATTCTCTTAAATTATATGGTCTTGCTTAGTTTTAGAGGTATAGGAAGGTTGTACTAGGCTAGATGATTAAACCCTAGGAGTTGCAGCCTGTTCCATGACAATGCATAACAGAACCATGAATCTTTAATCTCCAAGAATTGTGTGGATTGTTAGTTTTAGGCACTAAGAACTGGTTTAGAATAGCTAGGGTAGCATGAAGAATATCTGTACACCATTAGAATCAAGATTAGTGAAGGTTGATCTCAGTTGATTTCTTTTGAACCATGATCTTTAATCCCTCTGTTAGAACAACCTAGGTAGAGTTAATGAAAAGTGTACGCATGGCTGTGTTCTAGGCATTTAGTAGAGCATTTCTTGTTTTGGAATCTTGTTGAATCATGGCCTGAGCAGAGAGATAGAGGAGCTCGAAGATTGGAGTGCATGGGAGGAGGGTTCTGAAAACCCTAGTTCTTGTTTGGGACGATGAAGGATAGCCACTAGATCAGTCTCTAGTTTTGACTTATTATGTTGATCCAACGGTCGTGAGCGAATCTGAGAGTTGGAGGGAAGATTCAAATCAATTGAAACGCGGCGTTTCATTAACCAGCGTTCTGGGCCTCAACGCGCTATTCGCACCCCCCCTTTTGGCTGGCCCAAATGATTTAGCTGGCGCGTGTTTCTATTTGTACCCCCTCCCTTTAATTCATTTAATTATTTTATTTTCTTCTTTTATTTTTTCTGTTTTGATTAATTCATTAAAAAATGATAAAAAACGATTTTTTAATTCTTCTTTTTTCTATGATTAGATGAAAATGTGTAGAAAATTATAAAAATAAAAATGGGATTTTATTTTTTAGTTTAGTATTTTAATAGATTTTTCTTTTAAAATAGCTTTTAATATGTTTAATTTTGTATCATGATTTTGTAGGAATTGTTTTAGGACTTTCCCTTAGGGCATTTAATCCATTCTTTTTTGTGTAATTAGATGATGAATCATAGTTCCCCATAGGATTTTTTCTAGATTTTTAGAATTGAATTTTGATTAGTTTAATTAGGGTAGATTTAGGGTATCCTAATTAGGGTTTAGATTGTGTTTAGGTGATGAATCACTTTCTTTGATTGAGTTTTGTCTTGATTTTTAGGTAGAGGCCTATGTAGATGTTATGAGTAGGTGTTGAGGACCCTTGTGAATAATAGTTAGATTTTTCCCCATTGGTTTAGTATTTTTAGGTATTTTCTGAAGTTGCCTATTGATTTTGTCTCCCCTGTGGGTATCTGTTCATCTTTGGGGTTTGTTTTGGGGAATTTGTTGTGGGGCTTGTGTTGCCTTGAAGATCTTGATGGAGAGCATCATGAAGAGAAGATTGTAGACCAAGACCCAGAGACCCAGAGCTTGGCTTATTCCCTGCCTGTGAGGTTTGAGATCCTGAAGTTTGAAGGAAGTTCATGGTACTTTCCTGAGGAAGGCACTATGAATGACTTTCATGCTTTCTTCTCACCTCTTTCGTAAGTATCCAATGATGTTGGAGCCAACTTGTGAGTTTAATTTCTCCTGAGGAGGAATGTAAACTGATCACATGTTGTTGAGCCACATGGGATACAACTCCTAAGTGGAAGCCTCCTAGTACTTTCCTGAGGAAGGTCCTATGGGTCTATTCACTTAGTTCCCTTAGTTTGTCTAGGATTTCTCAAGTATCCAATGATGTTGGAGCCAACTTGTGAGTTTAATTTCTCCTGAGGAGGAATGTAAACTGATCACATGTTGTTGAGCCACATGGGATACAACTCCTAAGTGGAAAGCCTCCTAGTACTTTCCTGAGGAAGGTCCTATGAGTCTATTCATTTAGTTCCACTAGTTCAGATAGGATTTCCTAAATATCCAGTGATGTTGGAGCCTGCTTGTGAGTTTAATTTCTCCTGAGGAGGAATATAAACTGATCACAGTGGTTGAGCCACGTAGGATATGATTCCTGAGTATACACCTCCTAGTGCTTTCCTGAGGAAGACACTATGAGTTTGCTTACTTAGCTCCCTTTCTTTGGTAAGCTTGTTCTGAAGCTTGAGGACTGGGATTGATTTCTCTTGTTTAGGGTTTTGCTTTAGTGCTTAGATTTGATTCAGACTTTGTGATTAGGGTTAGGATTAGAGAGTAGATGATTCTTTCTCAAGCATGTGTTTTGTTTGCCTGATGGCACTTCATTTCTTTTATCTGTATATTGCTTGATAGCATGTTGTTTACTTCAGTATGATTGCTGTTATTTCATGAATGGCTTGAGGTCGAGACGAGCTTGTGGAGGCTGAAGCCCCACACACATTTCCTCCCTCACTTGCATTGCATGCATTTTATTGTTAAAGCTGATGCTTTTGTCTGTTCTGGTATATCATTGACATGATCCCTTAGGACTCTCATTCCCTCTGATGAGGATTTGATGATAGACTTTTAGGTTGAAACCTATGCATGACAACATCTAGGAGTTCCCTGTTCAAACCTCAACCATAGGATGAATCCATGGCATGATAACAGCAGGACTTGATAGTCTCCCTCCTAGTTGAGCCATTTTTTCCGTAGTTTCCCGAACTACGTTTGCTCTGATCTTTCATACCAGATGAAAGTACGTAGGCATAGGATGCGATATCCTAGCGAGCAACCTTTCCCCCGTAATCCTTCGTAGGCCGAACTACGTTGACTCTGATTTCTCACTCTCTGATGAGAATACGTAGGCATAAAGCGCGACGCTTTGCCGAGTCATTTTTCTTTTCTTTTTCAGCCAGCCTTGATAGGTAGATAGATTATAACCAACCCGTCCAAGTAAACAAACAAGCGAGGATCCCGTCGAGTACGACGGACGTGAGGGGTGCTAATACCTTCCCCTTGCGTAACCGACTCCCGAACCCAGGTTTTGGTTGCGATGACCATACCTTTTCCCCGTTTTTTGCGAGGTTTACTTCGAGCGTTTCCTTTCCCGCTCTGAGGGATAAATAACGCACGGTGGCGACTCTTCTGTCAGCCGGCGCCGATTTTCGCAGTAGCGACAGCTGGCGACTCTGCTGGGGACTTATAGCATCTAGGGACTTTTCCCATCCCTTATGCTGGGACCGTTTCCCATCCCCTACGCGAGTCAATCCTATCGTTTGTGTGTTTGCTTGTTGGGTTGCGTTTATTTATCGCATTTTTACTTCTCGCGCTTTATTTCCCGCATCTTATTTCCAGTTTGATATGATTATCTGTGCTGCTGTGGGAGAGGGATGTTACTGTGAGTGAGAAGCCGGACCTGGGCTTGAGCATACACCTAGATATAGTTGCGGAGAAGTAGTAGACGGACCTGTCTGCTGAGCAGGCACAGTTCCCTACGAAAATCTGCGCTCAGACGAGATTCTTGCAGAGGTGCTCCTTTCCGGTCCTGAGGATCTGAGGGGAGTCCAGACGTGAGGATTGTCGACTCTGGGGACCGATCATTTGGAAGTCAGCTAAGAGAGGCCTCTTCATGACTTGACGATGCCACTCCTTCTGGGAATCGTGTTGTCACTCATGAAAGTCTGTGACGCTGACGACCGCATAGGATGCCGTACCTTTGTCCGTGGATTAGGTCCATCATACCTGTGAGTGAGGTTGGGATATTGCAGGAAACTTTGACCTCCAGACCACCTGGTTTTATTGATAGTGAATCAGTTATATCAGGGTTCTCAGTTGCAGAGTTGTTCTTGATAGAGCAAGGGTTTGATCAGAGGATCTTATCATCGGGTGTTTGTCTGTTCTTGATAGAGCAGGCTTTGATCAGTGTATTGTCGTCAGAGGTTTGTTCTGGATGGAGCAGATTTTTGAATGGGGTCTGAGGATCTCGTCAGCAGTTGTTATTTTGTTCTTGATAGGGCAGATTTTGAGTGGGGTTTGAAGATCTCATCAGCAGCTGTGTATTTGTTATTGAGAGGGCAGATTTTTGATTTGGGGGTCTGAAGGCTTCCTCAACAGATATTCTTTGATCTTGCATCTGGGGTCTTTATTATCAGACCTTCGTTCTTGTCAGAGCAGAATTTTGATCTTGATCCTATCAGATGGTTATTCTCAGCCGATCAGATCAGTGGTTTTACACCGGGGTTTCCTCCTCATCAGTGACTGTTAACACCGAATCTCCACAGCAGTCACCTGGATATATTGTTGCATATCTGCATTTTGCATTAGCTTGCATAATCATTTCATTAGCGTGTGTCTGTGACAGGTACCATTTCCCTGATCCAAGATCTCTCATTGTGTTACTGCAGCCATTCTCAGAAAGACTGTTGCGTACGAGTTCTTGATCCTTGTTGTGTCGAATCTGACTATTGCTATGTGAGGTTGCTGTTTCCATGATTGGGCCCAAATTCCTTTCCTTATTATTGTCAGCAGATGCCAGGATCGGGGGAAATCTCTCAAGCACACAGACTCACGCATGCATTTGCATGAAGCATTCTTGCATGACATACATTCTGTTACCTTTTCCTAACCCTTGATGTTGACAGGTTTTTCAGGTACTCAGGTTCCGAGCTGCTTTCAATCTCCAGGATTGATCAAAGATTCATCCACCGCTACTCAACTCGCGCCAATCAAACGAGAATCATGGACCAGGTACAGTCAGATGTTCAAGAGCTTCGTGAAAGGATGGATCGTTTTATGGAGCTGATGCAAGTAGTTGCGAATGGGCAAGACCAGCTTCGTACTTTGGTTCAACCTCTCATCTCCAGGGTTGATAGCAATGGAATACTTCACGGCGGGGCCGTGCCCACTCCTCCTCAAGGGGATACTCCACAGAACGTTGTTCCTACTGCCGGGGGCAACGGTAGTGCTAACGGCAACCTTATGACTAATCTCGGACTTAACGCGGCGGGCGCCGTCAATAGTGGTTTGGGAGCCAATGTTACCGTGGGGCCGGTCAACGGCAATGTTGGTGCAGGAAATATGGTGGTGCCTCAACCGTGGCTGGAGGACCATCAGGATGACATTTTCTCTCAGAGAGGTGTAGAGGCTGAATTGACTGCTGAGGCTCGACTCAGGTTCAAGGCGCTGGAAGATAAAATGAGAGATATAGAAAATCAGAACACATTGGGCGTTGACATGTCCAAACTCGGGTTGATTGCTGACTTTAAAGTACCTCACAAGTTCAAGGTGCCTATCTTTGAGAAGTATAGGGGCACTACTTGTCCCCGTGTTCACCTCCGATCTTATTACAGAAAGATGTCCGCTTATTCTGACGATGAGAAGTTGCTGATGCACTTCTTTCAGGATAGTCTTTCCGGTCCATCGCTCGAATGGTATATGGGTTTGGAGCCCGCTGCTGTGCGCACATGGAAAGATCTTGCAGAGGCGTTTGTTCTCCACTATCAATATAATAGCGACTTGGCTCCCAACCGAGTTCAGCTTCAGAATCTCTCGCAGCGGAGCAATGAAAGCTTCAAGGAGTACGCCCAGCGGTGGCGTGAATTGGCTGCTCGGGTTCAACCGCCGATGGTTGAGCGTGAGTTGGTACAAATGTTCGTGGCTACCCTTCCTGGAGTCTATTATGAGAAGCTGATTAGTGGCATGTCCGGGACATTCTCGGCCCTCATCACTTTGGGCGAGCATGTTGAAAATGGTATAAAGATTGGAAAGATTCAGGGCGAATCATCCTCATCTGGAGGAGCTAGCAAGAAACCCTATACTGGCAAGCGTCGAGAGGGCGATGCCAGTGCTGTTACTAATGCTAGGAGAAAGGGCAAGGGCCCTCAGTCTCATATCGCTAGCATAAACATCCCAGTTGCTCCCCCGCAACCGCAGCAGCAGCCCCAGCAACAGAATAATCCGGGATATAAGAGATATCAGAATCGGGGTCCCCTGGCAAACCGTCATTTGGAAACTCCTCCTATGTCATATGCACAGCTTCTGCAGACGCTGCTTCAGCTCCAATTAGTTCAAAAGAGGACGTTGGCTCCCTTGACAGGGGCACCACCACCAGGGTACGATGCCAATGCTACTTGTGAATTTCATTCTGGGGCACCTGGCCATACAGTGGAGAATTGCAAAGCTTTTAAGCATAAAGTCCAGGACTTGGTTGACGCCAAGGTTATCAACTTTTCTGACAGCGTGCCCAACGTCACCAAGAATCCAATGCCTCATCATAGGGGAGGCGGAGTAAATGCTGTTATCACTGAAGAGAATTCAGACTTGCTGACTGATGTCAAAGATCTGAAGACGCCGTTGAGTTTTGTTAAAGCCAAGTTGCTAAAGAAAGGCTTCTTTCCCGGATGTGGAGAGTTTTGTATGGCTTGTGCTACACTTCCTGATGGGTGTGAGCAGTTGATCGAAGGTATCCAAAGTCTGATGACCGAGGGTATTTTGCAGTTCAGTCGGAGCATTGAGAATGCGTCAGGGGAAGTCGTGCTGAAGCAGGCAGACGAAGTTGCTACTATTACCATTCCTCGCCACCCTATCACTATTTCTGCACCTCGTCCGCCTACTATTACCATCACCAGGGCCGGACCGATCCCGTTAGAGAGCACTAATGCCGTCCCATGGCATTATGGCGCCGAAGTGTATTGTAATGGTCAGAAGGTAGAGCTTGAGCCGTCCAGATCGACTGCGCAGAATCTTGCTGAAGTCAGTGGTATCACTAGAAGTGGTAGAGTGTTCGCACCGGCGGAGGTTGCAGCAGAGAAGGTAGTCCGAGCTGACGCTATGGACAAGGGTAAAGGTAAAGCTGTTGAAGAGGTTCCTGCAGGGGCAGAGAAAGATTTGTTGGTTAAAGATGCTGAAGAGTTCATGCGACTGATCAGGAAAAGTGACTACAAGATTGTAGATCATCTTCACCAGACTCCGTCGAAGATCTCGATTCTTAACCTGTTGCTGTGTTCTGAAGCGCACCGCAACGCGTTGCTGAAAGTATTGAATGCTGCATACGTGCCGCAGGAGATATCAGTTAATCAACTCGAGGAAGTGGTAGCCCATGTCAATGCTGGTAATGGGCTGGGATTTACGGATCTGGAGCTGACTCCCAAGGGGAGAGATCACAACAATGCCTTGCACGTCTCGATAGAGTGCAGAGGCACGATTATGTCACATGTCCTAGTGGATACGGGTTCCTCGCTTAACGTGCTTCCGAAGAAGGCACTGATGAAGTTGGATACCCGTGGACTGCTGTGCACGCCCAGTGATCTGGTCGTGAAGGCCTTTGACGGAACCAAGCGCCACGTCTTCGGAGAATTGACCCTGCCAATTCAAGTTGGACCAGAGACGTTTAATGCGGTGTTCTATATTATGGATATCATGCCCGCCTATAGTTGCCTCTTAGGTCGGCCGTGGATTCATTCTGCTGGTGCCGTGACGTCCACGCTGCATCAGAAGCTTAAATATGCTGTTGGGGGCAGCATAGTGACAGTCTGTGGAGAAGAGGACATCATGGTAAGCCACCTGTCGTCCTTTAAATATGTCGAAATGGATGGTGAGATCCATGAGACTCTTTGCCAAGCGTTTGAAACCGTCAGGGTGAAGGAGGTAGCTCCCGTTGTTGCAGAGAAGCAAGAGGTGAACCTCTCTTCGTTTAAGGAAGCTAGGGCTGTTGTCGAAGCTGGTTCCACCCCAGGCTGGGGGCATGTCTTGGATATACCATTCAAACAGGATAAGTTTGGATTGGGGTATTCTCCTGGAGCTGAAGCTTCATCTTCTTCTGGTAGCTCGTCTCGTGGGAAAGGGCCGATCCTATTCACCAAGGGAGGAGTAATCTTCGAGAGTATCAACGCTGCGTCGGAGGACAGCGGGGACAGTGATTGTGATCTTGATGCCTGGATTCAACCGAGCAAGCCGGGCGAGCGCCTCCACAACTGGACCATCAAGGAGATTATCGAGCTGACGAGTGAAGAGTAATGATTTGCTTTTTACAATCTTTGTACAACCCTATGTCCTGCCCGGGGCATAGTGGTTTTACTGTCAGGGCCTTGTTGGATTATGTGTATGCATTTTGTTAATAAATAAAAGGCGTTTTCTTCGTAATCAAATATTGTGTTCTCTGTTATTCATATTTTATGTTTGTTTTGAAAAACAGCAAAATGGCAACGAGGTTCGTGCTAACCTGCATATTCTTGCTTTAAACTTAACCCTTGTTATTGCAGGATCCACGTAACAGATGACATCGACTCTGGACCCTCTACGGCTCACTACGACTTTGATTGCCCGATCTATCAAGCCGAGGATGAGATTGATGAAGACGAAGACCTGCCGGAAGAATTGGCCCGCTTGTTGAAGCAAGAGGAGAAGGTTATTCTGCCTCATGAAGAGGATATTGAGATCATAAATCTGGGTTCTGAGGAGCTTATCAGGAATGTCAGAGTTGGGGCTGCGCTGCAGGAAGATGTCAAGCATAGACTGGTCGAGATGCTTCGAGAGTATAGTGACGTCTTTGCTTGGTCGTATGAGGATATGCCCGGACTTGACACTGATATCGTGGTTCATCGCTTGCCGTTGCGAGAAGATTGCCCTCCGGTCAAGCAGAAGCTCAGGAGGACGAGACCAGACATGGCTGTAAAAATCAAGGAAGAAGTCCAGAAGCAGTTGGACGCAGGATTTCTAGCCGTTACCACCTACCCTCCGTGGGTCGCCAACATAGTGCCTGTACCGAAGAAGGACGGTAAGGTACGTATGTGCGTCGATTATCGGGATTTGAATAGGGCGAGCCCTAAGGATGATTTCCCGTTGCCTCATATCGATGTGTTGGTCGACAATACAGCCCAGTTTTCCGTGTTTTCGTTCATGGATGGCTTCTCCGGTTACAATCAGATTAAGATGGCGCCGGAGGACATGGAGAAAACGACGTTTATTACCCCCTGGGGCACGTTTTGCTACAAGGTAATGCCCTTCGGTCTGAAGAACGCAGGGGCCACTTACCAGCGAGCAATGGTAACTTTGTTTCATGATATGATTCATCATGAGATCGAGGTCTATGTTGATGACATGATTGCAAAGTCCCAAACGGAGGAGGAGCATCTGGTCAATTTGCTGAAGCTGTTTGAAAGGCTTAGGAAGTTCAGGCTGAGGCTGAATCCTAACAAGTGCACTTTCGGAGTGCGGTCCGGAAAGTTATTGGGGTTTATCGTTAGTGAACGAGGTATCGAAGTTGATCCTGCAAAGATAAAAGCTATCCAAGAAATGCCAGCGCCGAAGACAGAAAAAGAAGTTCGTGGTTTCTTGGGCCGAATAAACTACATTGCAAGGTTTATTTCTCAGCTCACAGCCACTTGTGAACCGATGTTCAAGTTGTTGAAGAAAAATCAGGCGATTACTTGGAATGAGGATTGCCAGAAGGCATTCGATAAGATAAAGCAGTATCTTCAAGAACCTCCAATCTTGATACCCCCAGTGGCTGGACGGCCATTAATCATGTACTTGACAGTTCTGGAGAATAGTATGGGGTGTGTTCTCGGTCAGCACGACGAGACGGGCAGAAAGGAGCATGCCATTTATTATTTGAGTAAAAAGTTCACTGAGTGTGAATCTCGATACTCGATGCTGGAGAAGACGTGTTGTGCATTAGCTTGGGCTGCCAAACGTTTACGACAGTATATGCTCAATCACACCACTATGCTGATTTCGAAGATGGATCCGATCAAGTACGTCTTCGAGAAGCAGGCTCTTTCGGGCAGGATTGCCAGATGGCAGATGGTGTTAACAGAATATGATATTCAGTACGTCTCTCAGAAAGCCATCAAGGGAAGCGTATTGTCTGATTACCTTGCCGAACAGCCAATCGAAGACTATCAGCCGATGAAGTTCGAGTTCCCTGACGAGGACATTATGTTTCTCAAAGCAAAGGATTGCGATGAGCCATTGCCCGATGAGGGGCCGGATAGGAAGTCTCAGTGGAAGTTGATATTCGACGGAGCGGTTAATTCCTATGGAAGTGGTATCGGGGCTATCATTACGACTCCTCACGGATCCCACATCCCGTTTACTGCGAGACTGACGTTTCCAGTTACCAACAACGAAGCCGAGTATGAAGCATGTATTATGGGTCTAGAAGAGGCAATTGATTTGAGAATCAAGAATCTAGACATATATGGCGACTCAGCGCTTGTAATCAATCAGATCAAAGGGGAGTGGGAGACTCGTCAAGCAAATCTAGTGCCGTACATGAATTATGCCAGGAGGCTGATTCCGTTCTTTGACCGAGTGGAGCTTCATCATGTACCCCGGGCTGAAAATCAAATGGCTGATGCTTTAGCCACGTTGGCTTCAATGTATAAGGTCAATCTTTGGAATGAGGCTCCAAGCATTGTTCTTTCGCATCTTGACAGACCAGCATATGTGTTCGCAATCGAGGATGCCACTGACGGCAAGCCATGGTTCCACGACATCCAGACCTTCCTTATGACTAAGGAGTATCCGGCGGGTGCGTCAACCCAGGATAAGAAGACTCTGAGGAGGCTATCTGGAAACTTTTACCTCAACCCTGATGGAGTGTTGTATAAGAGAAACCACGATCTCGTGCTACTCAGATGTGTAGATGAGAAAGAAGCAAATATGCTCATGGAAGAAGTCCATGAGGGCACATTTGGTACGCACGCCGGCGGGCATGCCATGACGAGAAAGATCCTGAGAGCAGGATATTACTGGTTGACTATGGAGTCGGATTGCTTCAGATTCGCGAAGAAATGTCACAAATGCCAGATTTATGCTGATAAAGTTCATGTGCCGCCGTGCCCATTGAATGTCATGTCCTCCCCTTGGCCGTTCTCCATGTGGGGCATCGACATGATAGGCAAGATCGAGCCCACCGCATCCAATGGTCATCGTTTTATTCTGGTAGCTATCGACTACTTCACCAAGTGGGTGGAGGCAGCCTCGTACGCTAATGTGACCAAGCAGGTGGTGGCTAAGTTCATAAAGAGGGACATCATCTGTCGCTATGGAATTCCCGAGCGGATCATTACTGATAATGGTTCGAATTTGAATAATAAGATGATGAAGGAGCTGTGCCAGAGCTTCAAGATTGAACACCACAACTCATCTCCTTATCGGCCGAAGATGAATGGCGCCGTTGAAGCGGCCAATAAGAACATCAAGAAGATTGTTCAGAAGATGGTTGTGACGTATAAAGATTGGCACGAGATGCTGCCGTTTGCCTTGCACGGTTATCGTACCACGGTGCGTACGTCGACCGGGGCAACTCCTTTCTCCTTGGTGTACGGTATGGAAGTTGTCCTACCGCTAGAAGTGGAGATTCCCTCTTTGCGAGTTTTGGTTGATGTGAAACTTGATGAGGCAGAATGGGTGACGAATCGCCTGAACCAGCTCAGCCTGATGGACGAGAAGAGGTTAGCATCGATTGCATTTGGTCGCATGTACCAAAGCCGAATGAAGAAAGCTTATGATAAGAAGGTGCGTCCTCGAAGCTTTCAGACGGGTGATCTCGTCCTGAAGAAGATTCTTCCGCCACACTCCGATCACCGGGGCAAGTGGACTCCGAACTACGAAGGGCCGTATGTCGTCAGCAAGGTCTTCTCAGGAGGAGCTTTGTTGTTATCCACGATGGATGGTGAAGATTTTGCATCCCCGGTGAACGCGGACGCAGTTAAAAAATACTTTGCTTGAAAGCGACCCGCTGGACAAAAAAGAAAGAGTCCAGGCAAAAAAGGGGCATCCCGGCGAACCAAAAACAGAATAAAAGGTTCGGGCAAAAATTAGGGATGTATTGAAAAAATGTACACCCGCGAAGTCGAAAACCTACACTGGGCGGCGTCGGCAAAAAAGGGTATCCCGGTGAACTGAAAACCCGTGAAGGGCGGTTCACGCAAAAGTTAGGGATTTGAGTAAGCAAATGACTGCGTTCCGCGTATGGACTTTCATTGTTTAGTGGTTCGGAAGACCTGAGGGCCGTTTATCTGAATCAATCTCTTCCAAAGCTGAAGCATCGGAGAAGTATCGAAGTCGAGTGGGTCTTAGAGGGATCAACTCATGGTGTTCGTCTACGCCTCGATTGCCGACATTTGTATATACTGATGTATATTTATGTTTTCTTTTTTGCGCAGCTTCCTCATTCCAGGAGCTTGCCTCTGTTGTAAAACATTTTTGCCCATTCAGGGGTTCATCATCAATAAAATGCACATTATTCAGCAATTCTACTTGTCTGTTTAGCATTTATCTGTTTTGTTTGCGATTAAGAACGCCGATGTGTTTTTTGATAAAATGCGCATACATAAACTTGCGGGCCTAAGCCCATTGATTGTTGAAACAATTAACTAACTAAACATTGTCACGAGATAATAACCTGGATAGGCCCCTTTGAGGAGGGTATCTTGTCTGTTTGTTTGCGTTGTTGCAGGTGTAGCACCTCGCCAGCAGATGCGCCGTGCGTATCCCCGAAGCAGGACGGGTCCTCCTTCTCCAGCAGAGTTCAGTAGTCTCTCCTCCGCAGAATCTGAACGCAAGATGGTGAGCATTGATATGTCTTCCTCAGGTAGAGGTGATTCTCTTCCCCAAGCAGACGCATCCTGAAGGAATGTCACCTCATCAGCTGAGCCAAGCACCGAAGAATAATGTCGTCTATCCCCAGCACCGGGTCACAAGTGCAGATTTCAGAGAAGTGTTCGGGTGCCGAAGCTCATGTTTTCCCAGTAAAGTCGCCGAAACAGGATTCTCCCCCGCACCGGGTCACAAGTGCAGGTCTCGTAGGAAGCCGTTCGTATGCCGAAGGATGCAGTAACTGATGATGCCAAACTGAAGTCTCCAGCGGAATTGAAATTCCTCACCAGAATCATGCTCTCTCCTGAAGATGGATGGTTCCCTCTTCCCCAGTAGAGTGTTGGAACAACCGATGTTGTATTCCCTTGCAGAGTTGTACTCTCCCCCGAAGTCAGATGATTCTTTCTTCCCCAGCGGAATTGAATTCCCCCATCAGAGTCGCACTCTCCAGTGAAGTAGAATGATTTCTCTCCCCGGCTGAGGCCGCAGAAAAGCAGAATCCTGGGAAGTTGATCAGATCATGATCGGTTTTCCCCAGCAGAGCGTGGGGCAGCTGATGCTGTGTTTCCCCAGAATCGCACACTCTCCATCGAAGCAGAATGATTTCTCCTCCCTCAGCCGAGTTTGCAGATATCCAAGAGAGCCGAATCCTTGGAAGTTGATCGGATCATGATTGATTTTCCCCAGTGGAGTGTGGAGCAGCTGAAGTTGTCTCCCCATAGAGTTATCTTCCCCAGAAGAGTAGCCGAGACGGCCGCGCAGTTCATTCTCGCGATTGATATCAGCAGATCCAAGTTCTCGTAGAGCTTCGTCCCCTGCAGCAGTCAGCTGAAGTTGTTCCCCTGCAGCAGTCAGCTGAAGTTGTTCCCCTGCAGCAGTTCGCGGAAGATCAATTCCCCAGACAGAGCCCGATTGATATTGGCGTGACCACGTTCTCCTCAGCAGGATGATTCCTCTATCTGCGCGGTTCTTTCTCCTTGATAGGAAGATTTCCCCCTTTCGGCATTTATTTTGCTGACGGGATTGCATCATTGTGCATGATTGCATAGCATTGTGCATGATTGCACAGCATTTAGCATAATTACATGTCATTCCCACCGTGTGGGGCATAGTGCAGACGCATACGCATCATAAGCATGACCTAGGTCATCATCATCCTTGTTGAACAGGTGTACTGCCGAAAGATCAGTTGCTCAGGATGATTCCTGACATTCTCCCCAACAAGGTCGTTTTCTTAAGATGATTCCTAAGACCCCGGTGTAATTCCCACTGTCGCTCGCTCAAGATGATTTTTGAGATCCTCAGCAGGGCCGGTTGCTTAAGATGATTCTTAAGACCTCAGCGCAGTTTCCCGAGTTGTTTGCTTAGGATGATTCTTGAGCTCCCCAGTAGCGTCCCCAGCAAGAGTTGCCCAGGAGGATTCCTGGAATATCCCTAGCAGAATAAAAGTCTCCAGAAAGGTTAGCAGTTCGAGATGATTCTTGAAGGTGCCCGACGGAGTTTGTTTGTTCAAAATGATTCTTGAAGTCCTTAGCAGCGTGATATGTTTGCCTCAACAGCGATGTCTAATCTGAAGATGGATTTCGTAAGCGTCTGAAGGCGATATCAGAAAGTTCCTGTGAGTTCAGATTTCCGTGTTGAAGAATCAACGGGGGGCTAAAGACAAGGTTCCAGAGTTGTAGATACAACAGAGTGATTCGTGTGAGTCTGAAGACCAAGTCAGTTGTCCTGAGGAGATGATTGATTGCGATCAAGTGAATAGTGTTTCTTCTGACTGAAGTCGAAGATGTTTCTCCAGCTGAAGCGGAGTTTTGCCTGCAGGCAAAGTGTTTGAATCCCCATAGAGTCATGAATGGCTCAGGATACCATTTCTTTGACTGAAGTCACAGATTCCCTAAGCTGAAGCGAAGGTGCCTAAGGGCAAGGTTATCCCCAAGGTCATGAATGACCTAGGATTCATTTTTCGGACTGAAGGCCGAAGTATATCCCTGACTGCAGTCACGGATGCTCTATAGCAGAGGCGGAGTTGCCTGAAGGCAGATCCATGTATCCTTGAAGGCCAAGGATCATTTCCTCAGACTAAAGTCGAAGATACCTCCTGCAGAGTTGCCATCCTTGAAGGCCAAGGATGCTTATCTTCAGAAGTACTTGAAGATCTTTTCTAGCTGAAGCTAGAAGTGGCCAGGGGCCAGGGTTTCATATATCTTTAATGTTGAAGTTCTACGGCGGGCAGTGTGCAGCAGTATTCCGATGTTCGTTATGGTTCTGAGAGTGAACCCCAAATCAGAGTGTGCTCGAATAAGTCTCTCATTCCCAGCAGAGTAGGCAAGTGTACTTTACCAGGGGTGAACCCCAGGTCAGATTTGTTCAGTGTGGTATTTTGTTCGACGGCGAGGTTGAATGTTTGTTTGACGGCGAGGTCAGATTATGATTTGTTCGACGGCGAGGTTGAATGTTTGTTTGACGGCGAGGTCAGATTATGATTTGTTCGACGGCAATGTCAGACTCTTTAAATCCCCAGCAGAGATGATGTTTGTACGACGGCGATGTCGAGTGTCTCTCAGAGCGATGTTTGTTTCAGACGGCGATGTCAGATTCAGTTTTCCAGCGACGATGCGTGGTATTCTGTCAGATGTGTTTCTCCAGCGGCGATGTTGGGTGTTGTGGTTGTCTGAAGGCAATATCAGGAGAAGTTAACGTGGATAACTGACGGCAATGTCAGATCAGTATTTCCCCAGATAGCTGTTGAGCAGCTAGTGTTGCAGTATTCAAAGATTTGTTCCCCGCAGAGTACCGTGTGCTTGTGCAGTTGGCAAATTTTCGGGTTTACCGATATTCAACCGTCTCGTACCTTGATTGGTTGAGAGCCGTTCGCTTCTCACCCAGTCAGGTTCAAGCCGTTTGAATAGGGGCAGCTGTTGCACCCCAAAATTTGACCAACAATTATTTATTCATTGAGTGTTTGAAAATGGATACCTTCATCAGAAAGTTCAAGGGATCCTCAGAGGAAGTGGGTTGAAACCAGGGTTGTATGCTTCATAGCTTGAGAGTTGTGGGTGCCCCTCAGATGATTCTGAGACTTTGAGAATGAACTTGATGTTTTGAGAAAGCCTATGAGATGTCTTGATAGCCATCATGAAGCCCGAGAAGTCATTATGCAAGAGTTCAGAAGATTCAACCATGAATGGTAGAATTAGGGTTTTGACTGGGTCAACCCTAGATCAGCTGAAGATTTGGAAAAGGTTGAGACTAATCCAAGGGCCATGAGATCATGGAATGATGTATAGAGATGTTATAAAGATGATTCCTAGACCAACTCATCATGATTGAAGAGTTTGAGAAGTTTGAGTTAGGGTTTCCAAGGATTGTCAGTGAAAAAACCCTAATTTGATCCCTATCTTCCAGGCCGTTTTAGCTCAAGATGTGATTGATATCTCATCTTCCCCACAACATGAATGTTGTAGAGCTTGTTCTTAGCTTTAATTTGAGTGGTGGAAGTCCTTGATAGGAGTTACAGAGCTCAAGTTATGGTTTTGACAAATTACAGGTCAGCAGAGGTATGTGAATCTGGGTCCTTAAAAGTCACCCAACTTGCAGACAACTTTTGCCCTAGTAGGTTGATTCCTATGACTTCTTGGTCAACATGAATGTTGAAGAGGATCTTCTTAGCTTTAATTTGAGTGGTAGAAGTCCTTGATTGGATTTGTGGAACTCAACTTATGGTTTGAGCAAGGCAGGGGTATTTTGGTCATTTGTGAGTTATAGGTCATTTTAGCCAATGCCTAAAACTCCTATTTCCAAGCCTCAAATGGAAAAACTCAAAACATGAAAGTTTCTCAAAATGTGATTTTAAGTCTAGAAAGAAGGTCACAAATTGTTGGAAAAGCTCATAGCATGAGATTGCATGATTGGTCAAAAATGAACTAAAAAGGCTTATAACTTTGAAAAGTTGAAATTGAAAAGTGATTTGGGAGATCCACAAATCCAAAATAGGTCATCCAATATATCATTTTGATTGGAAAAACCATTTTGAGAACATTGGTTTAGCTAGAATTTTCATTTGAGGTCTAAAAATGGGTGATGCTTTGAAAAGTTATTACTTGAAAAAGAAGGCAATGTTGAAAAACCCTACACAAGCCAAAAATGAACTTGTTTTTTCACTCATCCCTTCTCAATATCTCACATAAGGACATTTTAAGACAAAATTGCAAGGCATAACATATGAGATATGAGATAACCAACTTGTCATCACATGAGAATTTCAAGAAGTTTCCACCCCATTCTAGATGAATCTAGACACATCCAAAGATCATTATAAAGAGAATGCCATGAAGAGAATTCAAGGTTGGTGATAGAGAGCATTTTCAGAGGGGAGAGAGAGGGAGAGATAGCCATTGAAGCAATTTCTTCAAGTTCAAGCAACTCAAGATATCTTGCACTACCAGCCATCTCCTTCACAACCATTGCAAACAGAAGACTGGTGATCATCCAAGGATCAT
This sequence comes from Lathyrus sativus, assembly GCA_963859935.3. Taxonomy (NCBI): domain Eukaryota; kingdom Viridiplantae; phylum Streptophyta; class Magnoliopsida; order Fabales; family Fabaceae; genus Lathyrus; species Lathyrus sativus. The sequence continues at coordinate 67,073,975 of OZ012735.1, forward strand.
CTAGAAGCAATTCCAAGGCTTGAATCGTGCTCTACATCACTCCACCATAACCTCTTGACAGGTTCCTTCTCCATCTTAATTCTCTTAAATTATATGGTCTTGCTTAGTTTTAGAGGTATAGGAAGGTTGTACTAGGCTAGATGATTAAACCCTAGGAGTTGCAGCCTGTTCCATGACAATGCATAACAGAACCATGAATCTTTAATCTCCAAGAATTGTGTGGATTGTTAGTTTTAGGCACTAAGAACTGGTTTAGAATAGCTAGGGTAGCATGAAGAATATCTGTACACCATTAGAATCAAGATTAGTGAAGGTTGATCTCAGTTGATTTCTTTTGAACCATGATCTTTAATCCCTCTGTTAGAACAACCTAGGTAGAGTTAATGAAAAGTGTACGCATGGCTGTGTTCTAGGCATTTAGTAGAGCATTTCTTGTTTTGGAATCTTGTTGAATCATGGCCTGAGCAGAGAGATAGAGGAGCTCGAAGATTGGAGTGCATGGGAGGAGGGTTCTGAAAACCCTAGTTCTTGTTTGGGACGATGAAGGATAGCCACTAGATCAGTCTCTAGTTTTGACTTATTATGTTGATCCAACGGTCGTGAGCGAATCTGAGAGTTGGAGGGAAGATTCAAATCAATTGAAACGCGGCGTTTCATTAACCAGCGTTCTGGGCCTCAACGCGTTATTCGCACCCCCCCTTTTGGCTGGCCCAAATGATTTAGCTGGCGCGTGTTTCTATTTGTACCCCCCTCCCTTTAATTCATTTAATTATTTTATTTTCTTCTTTTATTTTTTCTGTTTTGATTAATTCATTAAAAAATGATAAAAAACGATTTTTTAATTCTTCTTTTTTCTATGATTAGATGAAAATGTGTAGAAAATTATAAAAATAAAAATGGGATTTTATTTTTTAGTTTAGTATTTTAATAGATTTTTCTTTTAAAATAGCTTTTAATATGTTTAATTTTGTATCATGATTTTGTAGGAATTGTTTTAGGACTTTCCCTTAGGGCATTTAATCCATTCTTTTTTGTGTAATTAGATGATGAATCATAGTTCCCCATAGGATTTTTTCTAGATTTTTAGAATTGAATTTTGATTAGTTTAATTAGGGTAGATTTAGGGTATCCTAATTAGGGTTTAGATTGTGTTTAGGTGATGAATCACTTTCTTTGATTGAGTTTTGTCTTGATTTTTAGGTAGAGGCCTATGTAGATGTTATGAGTAGGTGTTGAGGACCCTTGTGAATAATAGTTAGATTTTTCCCCATTGGTTTAGTATTTTTAGGTATTTTCTGAAGTTGCCTATTGATTTTGTCTCCCCTGTGGGTATCTGTTCATCTTTGGGGTTTGTTTTGGGGAATTTGTTGTGGGGCTTGTGTTGCCTTGAAGATCTTGATGGAGAGCATCATGAAGAGAAGATTGTAGACCAAGACCCAGAGACCCAGAGCTTGGCTTATTCCCTGCCTGTGAGGTTTGAGATCCTGAAGTTTGAAGGAAGTTCATGGTACTTTCCTGAGGAAGGCACTATGAATGACTTTCATGCTTTCTTCTCACCTCTTTCGTAAGTATCCAATGATGTTGGAGCCAACTTGTGAGTTTAATTTCTCCTGAGGAGGAATGTAAACTGATCACATGTTGTTGAGCCACATGGGATACAACTCCTAAGTGGAAGCCTCCTAGTACTTTCCTGAGGAAGGTCCTATGGGTCTATTCACTTAGTTCCCTTAGTTTGTCTAGGATTTCTCAAGTATCCAATGATGTTGGAGCCAACTTGTGAGTTTAATTTCTCCTGAGGAGGAATGTAAACTGATCACATGTTGTTGAGCCACATGGGATACAACTCCTAAGTGGAAAGCCTCCTAGTACTTTCCTGAGGAAGGTCCTATGAGTCTATTCATTTAGTTCCACTAGTTCAGATAGGATTTCCTAAATATCCAGTGATGTTGGAGCCTGCTTGTGAGTTTAATTTCTCCTGAGGAGGAATATAAACTGATCACAGTGGTTGAGCCACGTAGGATATGATTCCTGAGTATACACCTCCTAGTGCTTTCCTGAGGAAGACACTATGAGTTTGCTTACTTAGCTCCCTTTCTTTGGTAAGCTTGTTCTGAAGCTTGAGGACTGGGATTGATTTCTCTTGTTTAGGGTTTTGCTTTAGTGCTTAGATTTGATTCAGACTCTGTGATTAGGGTTAGGATTAGAGAGTAGATGATTCTTTCTCAAGCATGTGTTTTGTTTGCCTGATGGCACTTCATTTCTTTTATCTGTATATTGCTTGATAGCATGTTGTTTACTTCAGTATGATTGCTATTATTTCATGACTGGCTTGAGGTCGAGACGAGCTTGTGGAGGCTGAAGCCCCACACACATTTCCTCCCTCACTTGCATTGCATGCATTTTATTGTTAAAGCTGATGCTTTTGTCTGTTCTGGTATATCATTGACATGATCCCTTAGGACTCTCATTCCCTCTGATGAGGATTTGATGATAGACTTTTAGGTTGAAACCTATGCATGACAACATCTAGGAGTTCCCTGTTCAAACCTCAACCATAGGATGAATCCATGGCATGATAACAGCAGGACTTGATAGTCTCCCTCCTAGTTGAGCCATTTTTTCCGTAGTTTCCCGAACTACGTTTGCTCTGATCTTTCATACCAGATGAAAGTACGTAGGCATAGGATGCGATATCCTAGCGAGCAACCTTTCCCCCGTAATCCTTCGTAGGCCGAACTACGTTGACTCTGATTTCTCACTCTCTGATGAGAATACGTAGGCATAAAGCGCGACGCTTTGCCGAGTCATTTTTCTTTTCTTTTTCAGCCAGCCTTGATAGGTAGATAGATTATAACCAACCCGTCCAAGTAAACAAACAAGCGAGGATCCCGTCGAGTACGACGGACATGAGGGGTGCTAATACCTTCCCCTTGCGTAACCGACTCCCGAACCCAGGTTTTGGTTGCGATGACCATACCTTTTCCCCGTTTTTTGCGAGGTTTACTTCGAGCGTTTCCTTTCCCGCTCTGAGGGATAAATAACGCACGGTGGCGACTCTTCTGTCAGCCGGCGCCGATTTTCGCAGTAGCGACACATAGTCCATGGACAAGGGATTGAGAGGTGTGTGCTTATCAAGAGAGTGCTATCAAAGGTCTAAGCCTATTCAAGGGGTTATATTCAGGTCATCAAGTGGTTTTAAGTCCATGGTTATGGGTAGAGAACATTGTGAGAACTCATGGGATACCTTGAGGTTCATTTTGAAGCTTATGTCAATCATTATATCAAGTGTGTGAAGTCACAGTCAAGATTGGTGCAATTAGGGTTTTCGCCTGGTCAACCATAAGTCAACAGTAGAATAGAAGGAGATTAAGACTCAATTCCAAGTATTTATGATCATGTGATGTTGTGTTGAGACACGTAGAAGATTATTTCAAGATCATTTCATCAAGATTCAAGAGTGTGAGAAGTTGCTAGGCTAGGGTTGCTATGCTTGATAGTGTAAAATCCCCTAGTTTAGTGCCTAACTTCAAGACCACATAATTCAAGATGCAAGTTTCATCTCATCTTGATATCCACATGAGACTTGTAGAGCATTTTCATACCTTTAATTTGAGTATTAGAAGTCATTCATTGGATTTCTAGAACTCAAGTTATGAGGTAGACAAGTTACAGGTCCTCAGATGAATGTGATTTTTATCGTCAAACGTCAACCAACTTCCAGGACATTTTTGAGCTAGAAGGATGTTTCTCCTTAATCCTTGGCCAACATGAATTTTGTTCCTCATGATCTTAGCCTTCCAAAAAGTAATATAAGTCTTTCATCTGATCTGTAGAACTCAAGTTATGAGGGTTACAAGTCAGGGGTATTTTGGGAAACTTTGATTACAGGTCATAAAATTACAAGTCAAGTTCACCACTTTGCATAACTCAAATTGAATTTTTTTCCAACATGAAAGTTGCTCCAAATGGGATCCTTTGGTCAACTAAACCTCAAGTTATCAATGGGCTAGCTCATGGTTGAAGATTGGTGAAGGAGATTTTGTGAAAGGCATGTGAAAAGCCTAGTTTGTGATCTTGCAAAAATTAAATCAAATATGGTCATATTTGTGCTCATTTTGAATGGAAAACATGTTTTAAGAACATTGGTGACAAAATCAATTGCATTTGAGGCATGGTTCATGGACTATTTCAAACTTTCTTCATGTTTAAGCAACACTTTGGATTATGGCCATTAAGATCTAAACAAGGAGGGATTTTGGGCCATTGATATTTCTTACAATGCAAGCAATTGAAATGAATCAAAAAACAAGGAAAATGGACATGGTTTCATGGATATTCATGGGCTTCCAACTTGGAAAAATCCAAAAAAATCAATTTTACATTCAAGCCACATTTGGGCCTCCAATTCATTGTAAACTTGTTCTATAAGTATTGTAGAGCAATTCCATAATTTTTTTGGATGAAATTGAGTGAGAAATAGAGATATAGCAATTGAAAAAGTGAGCTTCCAAGTCAAAAACAAGTTCTTCATTTTCCATCAATTCGTGTTCTCACCTATCCAAACATCTTCAACAACTATCATTGAGTGATTCCACACCATTTTCCAGAAGAATTCGTGTCCCATTGAAGCAATACAACTCCATTTTCAGAGGTATAAGGAATTCAAGATTACTACTTATTTATCCATCTTTCTTGCACCATTTTTGCACCATTACAATCCCCTCAATGTAAATTTCGTTTCTGGTAATGTTTGGGGAAGTTTCATGAAGAAATTGTGTTCTTGATATTTCTTGAGGGAGTCACAGGTTTTGGGTTTGAGAAGGTTTCACTTTATTTCAATGGGATATTATTATTCCTCATGAAATTTGCCACAAGATTGGTTTAAGAAGCGTGCGTTTTCGTGGAGAAACGAGGGAGATACGGTGTAGAGAAGGACCGCCGGCGAGTTCACGGTCACCGTCTACGGCTGCACTGTTCACGGCTGGGTTTTTTTCTCTTCCAAAAATCCAAATGAAGAAGATAATGGACCACCATCGGATTAGAATGCAAGAGTGGACTTGGTATCTCCATCGTGTGAACACCAACGCGCCACCTCACCATAACTTAAGTGACTCAGCTGGGCTTAAGTGAACTACTATCCACACCCCCACGCATAGGCCCAGTCCAAGAATCAACTGAATGGTTTTGCTATTTGGCACACAGATTTGTTTATTTTTCATTGAATTTCCTTTTTTCTTTACATTTTACTTGCTAGTTTTAATTGCATGAAAAATAGTAATCTTGCTCCTAAATTCTTGATAATTTTACACCATAATCTTTGACATGATCAAAGATTCCAGGAATTGAAAAAACTGATTTTGGATTTATTTTCAATTTGTTTGATTTTTTCTATTTTTAATAGTCATTAAAAATACGAAATTGTACCATCTTTCTTGTAGAATTTTGTTGAGGTACCAAAACAACAAATAAACTCCTGATATTTTATGGTATTAATGTGCACATCTTGAGGGATTTGTGTATATTTTTCTCTGGATTTCATACTATCATTTGTATAGGTTTTGAACACCACCTTTGGGCATTCTCTAGATTGCCTTGTTTTGGGATGTCTTTGGAAGTTTACTCTCTGTTTGAACACTTCCTTTTGGATTCTTCCCCTATCCTTTTAACCTCTAATTGTTGACACATTTTAGGTGCTTGGAGAATTAATTTGGCATTTTTAGATGCATTTTACTATTTTTGCCTTATTTTGCAATTGGACTCATAATTTGGCTTTCCCACTTGGACATTTGTATTGTTTTGGCTCCAAAAGCCATGTATTTCTTGTGTGATGGACATTATAGTTTTTGCTTCTTATTGTGGACATATTATAGGTCTTGTGGAACATTTGGTGGCTGTTTATATTGTACATAGCTTGCCCATTTGATGCCTTACTTTAATGCTTGTACATTGTGATTCCATATGGTGGTGTATGTACCTCTTTTGCTTGTTTCTCTTGGTTCCTTGCCATTTCCCTTTTGATATTCATTTGTGGCTTAGGTTGTATGATTAGAATATGCCACCCTCTGTCCAATGACCTTGGTGTGTCACTTAAGGAAGTTTTGGGTCCCTCCTTTGGGGGTCTCTAAGGCATGCCTAAAGTGGTGAATCCTTGAGGACTTCCTTGTGTATATTTGTATTGATTTTCTCTTGTTGCACTTCTTCTCCTATTCTCTTTGCATTTATTAAAATTTGGCTTGAGGTTGAGATGAGCTTGTGGAGGCTCCAGCCCCATACATATTTCCTCCCTCACTTGCATTGCATCCTTACCTTCCATGTTTGCATTTTATGTTTGCATTCTTATAATTGTTTTCTTCTTCCTCTTTTGTCTTCCTTCCCTTAGGATTTCCATTCCTTCTTGTGCAAGTTGGAATGTGATAGACATTAGGGTCCTAACCATGCATGATAACATTAGGTAGTTCCCTCCTAACCTCAACCATAGGATGAACTTTGCATGACAACTTTAGGATTGGATTAGTTCCCCTTTAGTGCGTCCTTTCTCTTCTCATCTTCAAACATTCTTAAAAAACTTAATAAAGGATAACATGTGTTGTACGCTACGAGCCTTAAGCACTTGAGAAAGGGTTGTTGAAGAGTTTCTTTTCAATAGCTTGGGTGTTTAGTATGGTACCCTTTGGGTGACATGCGACGCATTCACTCTTAAGTCCAAGTCTTTAGTGCAACATGAGTTACAAACAAAACTCAAAACACTTCTTCTTTAAAAGACTTTAAAAACAAACATCCAAATTCTTTTTGTCCTCTTGGACCTTTAATTCTTGGAAACCGTTTTCATAAGGAGAGTTTTGTTAACTCTCGGTTCTACCGCAAACGGTAAACGCCTAAGTCTCCAAAGGTCGAGCTGCATACATCAAACTGCTAGAACCGTCTGTTAACTCTACTTGGGTAAAACATTTTGAACCAAACCTGTGGTCTTATTAGCCCGAACTACGTTTTCTCTGATCTTTCACGCCGTGTGAAAGTACGTAGGCACGAGATGCGATATCTCGGCGAGCAACCTTCCCCCTTTTTACCCGTAGTTAGGCAAACTACGTTGACTCTGATTTCTCGTTCCAGACGGGAATACATAGGCATAAAACTACTGTGTTATGCCGAGTCATTTTCTTTTCTATTTAGACCATACTTTTAGTGTAGATAGTTAAACCAACCCTTCGAGATAAACAAACAAGCGTGGATCCCATCGAATACGATGGACGTGAGGGGTGCTAATACCTTCCCCTTGCGTAACCGACTCCCGAACCCAGACAATGGTTGCGATGACCTTGTCTTATACCTTTTCGTCATGTTTTTCCGATCGTTTCCTTTCCCGTTCTGAGGGATAAATAACGAAAGGTGGCGACTCTTCTGTTTTGCCAGCACCTTATTTTCGCGGTAGCGACAGCTATTAGGGACAGATGATTCAAAATTTGTCAAGTACACCGGGACCCTCTCAACAAATACTTTTTCCACAGGGCAATACACAAAGACCACAAACACCTCAACAAAATCGTGGTAGACCTTGGAGGCACGCTAATGCGCTGGGATGTGGAATCGGGAGACATTTTGATCGGGTCGATCATTGATTTTTTTTCATCCATTGTAAAATTTAATGTATTTTTATAATATTTATATTTATTTCTTATTTGTTTTTTATTTCTTAGTTACTATTAAAATAAATAAATAAAAGTTAAAGGGAGTATGTGCCATATGAGATGGCGCATGGACTCCAAAATTTAGGGAAAGACACATGCATAATCCATATGGTATGGCGCATGTGAACAAATTCAATTGCATTCGCCATATCATATGACGTATCCATGAAACTATGTCATTTTCGTAAGATTTTTTAAAATATTTTTTTTTGTTGAATATATAGATTATTTTGAAAAAAAAATCAAAAATTCAGATATAAAATAGAAAAATAAAACTTCATATTTAATATTTAATAAGCTATTTATAAATAAGATGTTCATTTTTTTACCTTATCTTTCCTCATAGCTTCTTTTACCTAAAAATTACATGCATGAAAACAAAATTAAATTAAAAAAAAAATTAAAACTATTAAAAGAAATAGAATATTTTAAATAGAATGAGAAGTTGTAACAAAAAAATATGTGAGAATTTAAAGACAAAAAGAGATGAATAAATAACTTTTCTATATATTCAAAAGGATGCATTTCCATATAATCCATCAATAAATAAATAATTTTAGTAATGTCTAAAAAAAATTCCTCACAATTCATTTGATCTCTTTATTCTACAAATGAAAACGCTTAAAAATTAAAAATACAATAAAAATTGAAAGGAATAAGATTGGTTAAAGAAGATAGAGTTTACTGATGTTTTTCAGCCATAATGCCAATTTGCCTAAACCATAGTAAAGAAAGTCTGAAATTTATGAATGTTCTTACCATTTTAATCAAATGGCATAATATTATCAATAAAATATTAAAACATAATAGATAAAAACATTCCTATATCATAATTAATACTCAGTTCCTTTTTATAAGAGACAATTTATTTTTTAATTTATTGAATAATTAATGTATTTAATTTATAAATTGATTAAATACATTAATTATTTAATAAACTTAAAAATTAAATTGTTTTTTATAAAAAAGAACTTAATATTAATTAATGCACTTTCATTAAAACAAATTAATTTAAAACAAATTAATTGATACTACTTCATTTTATATTATAAATAAATTTTACTTTTTAAATTTATTTAATAATTAATCTTTTTAATTATTAAATAAATCTAAAAAATAAAATTTATTTATAATATAAAACGAAGAAAGTATTTAAAAATATATTTTTTTGATAATCAATATAAACAATAGAATAATAGTATTGCATTCGCCTAGCAGAGTATTGTTTTGATCAATTTCTTTAATCACGAACATACATAATATTGCATTTGTATAAAAGCCACAAATGTCCATCACGTCTTCTTTTATGAGTGAGTATAAAGAGATCCATGCTATTTTTATACCAAATCTCACATTTACACCATATTTCATTGTTTAATAGTGAAATATATAAAAAATTAATTTTTTAATTTTTTTAATTTTTAAATTAAATAATATTAATATAAAATTACGTGATTAATTAATTTCATATTTTCATTAATCATCTTTTTATTTTTTATTAATTAATTTTGATTTATTATTAAAAATAATTTTAATTCATAGCATCTATTAACCAACTTCATCACTTCATTAACCAATTTTTTGCATTTTATTAACTAACTTTATTTCACTACATTAAATTACTGTTCACAGATATTGTTCACGTACATTATTCACACACTGTTCATGAATACTGTTTATGCATTATTCATATACTGTTTATAAATTATTTATTTATTTATTTCAAACTAACACTATTAATATATGGGTAAAGCTAACCAGTGTTCTTAGGGTACTGGTTAAAAATTCCATATAAGCAAAATATGTTATATTTAGTTCACTCAATACACACAATATTCTTTTAAAAAAATTGATTATTTCTCTTTTCAGAACATTAAATACACATATTTTATAAAAAAATATATATTTTTAATCTCTTAAATAATATTCAACTTACCATTTTAATCTTTTAACCAATGCCCTGAGGGCACTTATTAGCATTTCCTTTAATATATATATTTGTGTAAGATGTGGTGTAGAAATAACAATGTATTTTTAAACTTTCCATTTCTCTGTATAACTTTCTAAAGCAATTATTATATGGGTGGAAGCAGTTATTACATGTGGTGAAGTTATTAAAAATTATGGGAATAAAAAATAGACGAGGGGTAATCATGGAATAAGAAATAGACCAGTTCAAAATTGACTAGATATAGATTTATTAAAATAAGGTGGCACATGATTTGATTATAAAAAAATCCAATCGTATTCATAAATACACATAATTACTAATTTAATAATAAATAAATAAACAAACAAAATACAAATATAAAAAAAAAAAAAACACACACACACACACATATATATATATATATATATATATATATATATATATATATATATATATATATATATATATATATATATATATATATATATATATATATATATATATATATATATATATATATATATATATATATATATATATATATATATATATATATATATATATATATATATATATATATATATATATATATATATATATATATATATATATAAAATAAAAACACAAATAGTATATAACTTAATTCTCAAATCCAAAACATGTCTTATGAGGACAATCTTTCTCCATACTTTCTTATTTGATTCATCATACCTACGAAAAAATCTCAAGATAAGAATTTAGATTTAAGAACAAAGATCCATATTTTCTTTTTTGATTAAGATTTTTCTTTTCATTTTCTTTTCACATGTTTATTTGTTTAGAATTGTGTTTACTTCTCTGTTTTTCATTATTGGTTTTATACTAAATCTCAAAATTGTTAAATATGTAATTCATTATTTTAGAAAGATTAGATTTAATTTAGAAAGATCAAATTTGATTTAGAAAGATTAGATTAGATTTAATTTAGAAAGATCAGATTTGATTTAGAAAGATTAGATTAGATTTAGAAAGATTAGATTAGATATTTTTGGACCTTTTATGTTTTGGACTTTTGTAAACCTAAAACTATAAATAGGTGTCTTGCTTTGTAATTAAACATAGAACAAATTTCACAATTGCAGAGTTTAGCAAGTGAAAGTTCAATAGTAATCAGAAATCCCACGGTTTGTGGGTAACACAATTTTCTCTAAATATTTCTTCTCTCATTCTTCTCTTTCTTGCTGTTTGTTTGTTATTCTTCTTCTCTTTTGTTGTTCTTGATAACTCTTTACTTGTTATCACCATTACTATCATATTGTGGGTTTGTTCATCAATCTTGAGATCAAGATTGAAGGGAATTCTTCATAGGGTGTGAGGTGAATTTCCAACATCTGGTATCTAGAACTCCGGTTGAGAGATTCAAGGAAGGAAGATAGTGATGGCGATGAACTATCCGAACGACAATTTTCCGACGACCCTGCCAACTCTCAAGAAAGACAATTATGAGAATTGGTGCAAGCAAATTAAGGTGATTTCTGTTATCAAGATCTTTGGGATCTTGTGAAGGACGGAGTAACATCGCTTGGGGAGAACGCAACGGAGGTGGAAAAGGTTGCGCACAAAGAATTGAAGAAGAAGGATTATAAAGCACTTTATAATTCATCAGTGTATTGATCCTGTTAACTTTGAAAAGGTTAGTGATGTTGATTCAACAAAAGAAGCATGAGAGATTCTTGAAAAGTCGTTTGGAGGCGCAGAGAAGGCGAAATAGGTGAGGTTACAAACTCACAAGAGAACATATGAGTTGCTTCAGATGGAAGACAATGAAAGCATTATAGATTTCTTCACCATAATTACAAAGTTGGTGAATCAAATCAAAGTATGTGGAGAAGTGTTGACGACGAAAGCAGTTGTCTCAAAGATTTTGAGATTGTTGGCTCCAAAATTCGACCACGTGGTAGTTGCCATAGAAGAGTCGAAAGATCTGTCAGTGTTGACGAAGGAAGAGCTTCAAGGGACTCTTGAGTCTCATGAACAGAGGATGGCTGAGTGAGCTGCAGGAAAGTCGAAAGGTATGGCTTTGCAGGCGCAGTCAGAAAAGGAAAGAAAAGACAAAGGTAGCTGGAATGGCAACAAAGGAGGAAACCAACCGAACCAGAAGAAACCTTGGAACCAAGGCAACCAAAGAGGTGGTGTTGCAGGTAAAGGAAGAGGTGGTGGTCGAAAGACAGACAAAAGCCACATTTAATGTTTCAATTGCCAAAAGTATGGTCATTATGTTAGTGATTGTCCAGAAAGGAAGAGAAATCAAGAGATTGATGCAAAGCTGGCAAAATATGAAGAAGAAGAAAAGTTGTTAATGGTCACAACAAAAGACGAAGAAAGATTCCAAGATCAGTGGTACTTGGACTCAAGATGCTCATCACACATGACTGGAAGAAAAGATTGGTTTGTCAACACTAAGCCCTCGTCTAAGAACACAGTGAAGTTTGCGAATGACAACACTCTAGAAGCTGAAGGTGTTGGTGATGTTCTGATTATGAGGAAAGATGACAAAAGGTCAACAATTTTCAATGTGTTGTACATACCAGACATGAAGAGTAATTTGCTCAGTATATGGCAGCTTGTCGAAAAGAACTATAAGGTAGTTGTCGAAGACAAGATGATGAGAGTTCTCGACGCAGGTGGTAAATTAATCTTGAAGGCTCCAATGTCTCAGAATAGGACCTTCAAGATTGAACTCAATGGGATGGATCACAAGTGTCTAGAAACTACAGCCAGCAGAGATGAGTGGTTATGGAATTTTCAACTAGGTCATCTCAACTTTAATGACATCAGAGAACTGAAGAGAAGAAATATGTTTTCAGTATTACCAGAAATCGACATTCCAAGGGAAGTCTATGAGGAGTGTGTTCAGTCGAAACAACACAAGAATAGCTTCAGCAAGGATGCAGGAAGGAAGTCGAAGGCAATACTTGAAGTCACATACTCTGATGTGTGTGGTCCAATCTAGGTGGATTCGATTGGTGGCAATAGATAATTTGTCACGTTTATAGATGATTACAGTCAAAAGTTATGGACTTACTTCATCAAGAAGAAAAGTGATGTGATTGAGTTATTTCCATATTCAAGTCCATGGTCGAAAGGCAGAGTGGTCGAAAGCTGAAAATTCTGAGGACTGATAGTGGTGGAGAGTATGTGTCGAAAGAGTTCGATACATTATGTGTAAAAGAAAGTATTGTCCATGAGGTGGTGCCACCCTACACTCCACAGCAAAATGGGATTGCAGAACGCAAGAACGGAACCATCATGAATATGGTGAAAAGTATGTTGAATGGAAAGCATCTACCCAAAGAATTATGGGGAGAAGCAGTTTCGACAGCAACATATATATTGAATAGATGTTCGATGAAGAAGCTTGAAGGAATCACACCAGAAGAATGTTGGTCTGGTGCTAAGCCTAGTCTCAGTCACTTAAAGGTGTTTGGATCTATAGCACATAGACATGTGCCAGATCAGTTGAGAAGGAAGCTTGATGATAAGTCGAATCAGATGATCTTGATAGGATATCATTCGACATGAGGTTACAAGTTGTTCGACCCAGTGAATAAGCAGGTAGTGATCAGCAGGGACGTGATCATAGATGAGCTTGAAGAATGGGATTGGAATGAGAATGCCAAGAAGGATTCAGTGAGAATATCTTATGAAGAACCAACCACTAAAGTCGAAATAGAAGTTCGACAGGAACCAGTTGCAGATGAAGCAGGTTCAAGCAGACCTCGACGAACAAGACACATGCCTGCAAGGTTGCAAGAATGTGTAATTACATCAGATGATGTAGTCAATGAAGAGGGTGAGCTGGTACATTATGCTTTCTACGCAGATGTCGAACTAGTCAATCCAGCTGAGACGTTGAAAGATTCGAAGTGGGTGAAAGCAATGACTGAAGAGTTGGAGTCCATCGAAGTCAATGATACCTAGTCACGTGTCGAAATTCTGCAAGGCAAGAAGGAAATTGATGTGAAGTGGGTTTACAAGGTGAAGGTAAATCCTAAAGGAGAAGTAACTCGACACAAGGCGAGACTTGTAGTGAAAGGATTTCTTCAGAAGGAAGGAATCGACTTCGATAAAGTATTCACACCTGTTGCTAGAATCGAAACAATCAGGTTGGTTGTTGGTCTAACAAATATGAATAACTGGCACACATGATCAGATGGACGTGAAGTGTGCATTCCTTAATGGCCCCTTAGACGAAGAAGTTTATGTTGCACAACCAGTTGGATTTGTGAAACAAGGCGAAGAAAGAAAGTTGTACAGACTTCATAAAGCCCTGTATGGACTTAAGCAAGCACATCGAAATGAAGTTCCATTATCTTCGAGAGCAAGTAGCAGAAGGGAAGATGAAGTTGGAACACTGCAGAACTGAGAATCAGATTACAGATATCATGACGAAGCGAGTGTCAGTCGAAGTGTTCAAGAAGTTAAAGTCTATGATGAATGTAGATAGTTTAAACACAATGAATTAGGTGGTGTGTTAAATATGTAATTCATTGTTTTAGAAAGATTAGATTTGATTTAGAAAGATCAGATTTGATTTAGAAAGATTAGATTAGATATTTTTGGGCCTTTTATGTTTTGGGCTTTTGTAAACCTAAAACTATAAAAAGGTGTCTTGCTTTGTAATAAAACATAAAACAAATTTCACAGTTGCAGAGTTTAGAAAGTGAAAGTTCAATAGTAATCAGAAATCCCACAATTTGTGGATAACACAATTTTCTCCAAATATTTCTTCTCTATTCTTCTCTTTCTTGTTGTTTGTATGTTATTCTTCTTCTCTTTTGCTGTTCTTGATAACTCTTTACTTGTTATCACCATTACTATCTATTGTGGGTTTGTTCATCAATCTTGAGATCAAGGTTGAAGGGAATTCTTCATAGGGTGTGAGATGAATTTCCAACAAAAATCGGATAAAGTTTTAAAGATGAAGAAATAAATCTGAGTTTTGATTTAAGAATTTATATTTTTTATTTTAGAATCTGATTTTTGATTTGAGAATCTACGTTTTTTATTTTAGAATCTAGATATTGAAATAGTAGAACAAGAAAATTGTATAAAATCAAAAATATTGAGTTTTTGAATAGATATGAGTTTTTTTTATGTTGGTTGTTGTTAGAAATTTGATGAGAAAAATTAAAAAAAATAAGTAGAATATTGATAAGAAAAAGTGGAAAAATGAGCACAGGAATTATCGCTTCAGTGACATATTTTAGTTGTCCAGATTTATTTTTTGTCCACCCTCCTCTTTAACAACTCACTAACAAAGAGACTGTGGACTGGTGAAAAATATAACAATGGAGACATGTTTTTTTTGTCAAGAAAATATTGATTTGTCTTGGGATATGTATTTGGTGTTCTAATTTTTGCAAAATCAATTTTATAAATCTTATTTTTTTCTTAATATTAGAAAAAAATTATTTCCTATTTGAAGAAGGGTTTAATGGTGATACACTGACATTGTAAAAATGTTTTACACTGTTATCCAATGAAAATATATTATTTTACAATATCATACAAATATTTTAAAATTTAAAATGTGACTTGGCGAGATGCATGGTCGTCTATGATACATAGGTCCGGGTACATACCTACTGCAAATACTGGTATTGGTACGGGATACAACATTTTTAAAAAAAAATTAAGGTACAGATACGTTAATAATAAATAAGATTTTTCTATAAAATATATAAGTAGAAAACTAAATTGTTTGGTTCATAACAAAATACTATTATAAAAAATTAAAAAAAAACTACAAATAATGTTAAGATACAATTAAAAAAACTAAAACACATAAATATATTATTATATTAATATTTGAGAAAATCACAAATTTCATTCAAAATCAAAATTGAATAATAAAAATTAATAAAGTATCACAAATACGGTACGAGTATCCGATACAGATGCATATCCGATATCGGTACTTCACCATTTTAGAAGTGATCGTCGTCATTGATTGACAGTGTAAAACAAATTTACACGACCAGTGCATCACCCTTTTTCTCAAAATAAAGTTTAAAGGTAGTGCATTGTTAGTGTAAGATAGTTTTACACATACAACTAATCAAAATGTCTACAATTGTCATGTAATATCAGTATTTTTAGAATAAAAATTGTTCTGGCCTGGGCCCCGGCCTCACCTCGCGGCCCAACCCAATGATACACAATAAAGGCCCAACATGGTTTAAGTAGGACGGTCGGGCACGTGACCCCTCGACGGGCAGGGCATGCTCCCACCGAGGAGAACAGCGTGCCTCAGGACGCCCTTTGCGCTCTCCCCTTCGCGGGAAGGCGTTGCCAATCACTGCCCCTTGTTGGGCAGAACAGTCCTCCGCGGGCAGAATCCCCATATCGGCGAGCAGGACAACGTCTCTCCCACGCCCTCGTGTGCTCCCCTCCGCGGAGAGGACAACACACCTCCGGGGAACCTCGCGAGCTCCCCTCTGTGAGGAGAGCAACGCGCCATGCGCACGTTCTCCACGTGCTCCCCTCCGCGGGGACACGTCACTAACCAACTGCCCACCTCCGAAAGAGAATATCAAACCCACTTTCCGGAGATCGCGGAATAGTTGAACTAGGGCGAAGACCACGTTCTGGTCTTCACTACGCCACGTAAGCCCTAGCAGTCACCTGGGTTGGGCCTGACAATCCAGCCCAACGCAAGTGACCGTTGGCCCAGCACTGGGGTCTCTCTATAAATACCCTATTTCACAAGAGGGTCAGGTAATTCACTTCTTACCCTTTTTCTGTACTTATGATCACTCTGCCCATATACTCACTTTGGCATCGGAGTGCCTTGCAGGTACACCCCCTCCTCCTCATCATCACCGGTGAACAGGCAGCAGCCTAACAGAGTGTGGCCAGTAGGGCTGGCAATGAACCGAACCAACTCGAAAATAGTTCGGAATTCGATTCGACAATTAAATCGTTGAACTAGGTTCATGAACCAAATGAGTTGAGTATGAGCGAAAAATTAAGTTCGTTAACTAAATGAGCTGAACTTGAACTATACATAGTCCGACTCGTTAGGTTCATGAGTCAACTCGATTACATATAAGAAGAATTATATTGTTTTTAAGATTAGGTTTAAATATTTACTCCAAATCTTAGACAAATTTAATCTTCAATTTAGTAGTTTTTGAATTAAACTCTCAAATGTATCTCTTGAAAGTTGTGTAGATTTTGAATTAGTAGATTTCAAAGATAAAGTTAAATTTCAATATGATAACTTTTATTTTATTTTAATATTTTATTTTAAAATTTTATTTTAAAAAATATATTTATTTAAAATGTCAAATATACTAAAAAATATATATATTTTAAGAAATAGCTTTTAAGTCCGTGAATCATGTGAGCTGAACCTAATGAGATGAACCTAACGAGTTGAACCGAACTGCTCGTGAACTTATAACGAGTCGAGTTTGAGCTTAAAAAAAAGTTCGTGTCGAACTCGAGCTCGAACTCGAACTCGAACCAATTCTTAACGAGTCGAGCCGAGCTGAGGTGAGTTCGACTCGACTCGACTCATTTCCAGCCCTAGTGGCTAGCTAGTGATCCTCTTCTGATCAGGTCAGATCAGTGGCGCCGTCTGTGGGAACAGAAACTTCCCCGTTACTCCGAGCAGCAAACCAAAGTTTCACCAACACTCCACGATCATGGCAAGCCTACACCATGACAATGTCGTTCTCGACTTCATCCTCACCCCTGCTGCGAACGGCAACAAGCAAACGGAGACGTCCCGTCCACCGGAGACCGACGAGAGAGACGGCTGAACCACCTCTCCTTCATTCGCGGAAGCTGCGCACCAGGCTGTCCACCGGCCTCGGAGCCCAGCAGCGTTCCAGCCTGTCCCTGTCCCAGCCGGAGCGGACCCGACTGTGGCCGCCCTCTTCGGAGCCATCAACCAGACGAACCAGCTGTTATTTCAACAGAACGCACGGGTTGGCACACTAGAACGTGAGGTCCCGCTAAGGTCCCCTTCGCGGGAAGACCAGAATGGGAACTCGAGGAGCCCTTCGCCTCTTCCTAGGGATCGGCGACCCCGGCTGGAGAGGCCCTGAACCGAAGTAGTGCGGGAGCGGATGAGATCCCCAACTAGACAAGTTCGAGAGAGACGGCAAAACAGAGCAGAGCCCCCGACCAGGCCTTCGCGCGTCAAACCCCTGGTCAGGAGGTCGAGGGGCCAAAACCAGGTGCCTCCACCAAATGGCCCATCTCCCCCTCGGTCGCCCATCCTGAGCGACAGGGACGACTACAAGACTCCTCTGTCCCGGGAAATCATGGCCGCCCCAATTCCCTACGGGATGGAGAAGCCTCCGACGCTCTCGACATACGACGGCACCTCCGACCCAGACGACCACCTGGAAGACATCGAGGCTATGCTCGACTACCGAAATGTCTGAGGAGCTATCAAATGCAGGCTATTCCCAACGACGCTGAGGAAAGGCACCATGATGTGGTACAAAAGTCTGGAGCCCGAATCGGTTACGTCATGGAAGGTCCTGAAAGACCTATTTTCGAAACACTTCACAGCATTCCGACGCCATCCGAAGACGGAAGCCGCCCTCGACGCTATAATCCAAGCTCCCGATGAGCCCCTCCGGAAATACATCAAAAGATTCACATGGGAGGCATTACAGGTAACGACGTCAGACGAAATGAAGCGTTACTTAATGGAGCAGGGCCTGCGTCGCGATTCCAAGTTCTACGAAGCCGTGGGCATACACCGGCTAGCCTCCCTACAGGACTTCCTCGACAGAGCCGTGCATTATATCCGGTTCGAGGAAACCCAGGAAGCCAACTCTGCCCGAGACACGCGAGACAAGGAGACCCCCTGCGGGCATCGAGAGGAAGGAGCTTCGAGCCACTGGCGCGGAGGTGATCGCCGGCAGGAGGATCGCCCCCGCGAACAACGCGAGCAGCGCGGTCCCGCCGGCCGATTCACGGAGTATACGGCTCTGGTCGCTTCCCGCGAGCGCATACTGGCCGAATGCGCCAAGACCGAATTCTTCCAGCGAGGTGTCCGCTTCCCCAGACCGACACCCCTAAGCCTAATGTAGACAAATCTAAGTACTTCCGTTTCCACAGGAGCCACGACCACATTACATAAGACTGCATCCACCTCAAAGACGCAATCAAAGTCCTGATTAAAGACGGCCACCTGAAGAGATACACCCGGGGAGGAGAAACCCCGAGGCAAGATGCTCCCGAGGCCAAGAGAGTCGAAGAGCTTCCCTCTTCAGACGGTGACAACGGCCTCCAGGCCGCCCTCTGCGTCAGCCGCCCTGAGGATTGGTTCGCTCATAGAGAATTCGGCCTCCCCAACGACCCCGATCTTCCCGACGAGCCGGTACGCCCCACCAGTCGATGGGAATACTTTCCAAGAGCCATGGTCATTTCCGGCGGATCCCCGAGGAACCTGTCTGTAGGATCGGTAAAGAGAAAGTTCGAAGAGCTTATCACAAGCAACGCCGACAAGATGAGCACCCTCGACAAATTTCGCGGCCAATCCAATCTGATCACCTTTTACCTCGAGGAACTTCCCGGGGGCTCTCCCAACTCCAATATTCCCCTACTGATACGGGAACAGATTGAGAACTTCGACGTCAGACGCATCCTGGTCGACGGAGGCAGCTCGGTGGACATCATGTACACCCACCTTTTCACGACCCTCCAACTCGACGAATCCAACCTATCACCCTATGTGGGCTCTGACCTCCAAGGGTTCAACGGGACAACAACAAGACCGTAGGGGTACGTAGAGCTAAAAGTCACATTCGGGGAGAAGGAAACCGCCAGGGAGATCAATATCCGCTTCCTAGTCATCGAATGCCCATCCCTCTACAACTGTATCCTAGGCAGGACGACGATGGCAGAACTCACCGCGGTACCCTCCACCGTCCATCTAAAAATGAAATACTACACAAGGCGGGGGGCTGTAGTGACCCTGAATGGCGACATCGAGGCTGACCAGAGGTGCTTCGAGGCCGCGCTGAAAGGCCTGAGCACCATCACCCCAGCAACTAAAAAGGCAGCCCCCGCCGCGACACCGAAAAGCGAACCGAAGGAGCTCGTCGGCTCAGTGGACCTCGACAGCCACTTCACCGAAGAACACGACCGCGAAGAAGAGGCCAGCAAAGCCAACCAGTCCAACGGGAAGCCCACCCATACAGCGCACCCCATCCCAGACGATGACTTCGAGATCGTGACATTCGGGGATGACGAGAACAGAACCTTGAAGATCGGAGCAGGACTCCCCGACCTAGCGAGGAGACAACTGCAGACCTGCCTCCGCGAGAACACCGATTTCTTCGCCTGGAGCGCCGCGGAAATGCCTGGACTCGACCCCGAGGTCGCCTGCCATCAACTGTCCATCAACCCGACCGCCAAGGCCGTCGTACAACGTAGGCGTAGACAGTCCCCCGAAAAATCGACGGCGGCTGAAAAAGCTGTAAAAGACCTCTTAGAGGAAAATTTTATTTCGGAAGCCCGGTATTCAACCTGGCTTTCCAATGTTGTACTTGTTAAAAAGAATAATGGAAAATGGCGCATGTGTGTTGACTACACCGATCTCAACCGGGCATGTCCTAAGGACGCCTACCCCCTCCCTAACATCGACAAGCTCGTCGACAACTCGGCGGGCTTCAAGCTATTGTCCTTTATGGATGCATACTCGGGATACAACCTGATCCCGATGGCCGAGCACGACAAACAGAGCACGGCCTTCATGACGGCGTCGGACAACTATTACTACAACGTAATACCCTTCGGCCTAAAGAACGTCGGCGCCACGTATCAACGGATGATGAACAAAGTCTTCCGGGGAGAAATCGGCGACATGCTCGAGGTGTATATGGACAACATGATTGTAAAATCCTACACGGAAGTCGACCACATGGCCATCTCAGAAAGGTCTTCGACACAACGAGGAACTGCCGAATGCGCTTCAACCCGGAGAAATGCACCTTCGGTGTCCGCGCAGGAAAATTCCTCGGTTACTACCTGACCGAGCGTGGGATCGAAGCAAATCCGGACAAGTGCCACGCATTCTCATAAATCACTACGCCCACCTCGAAGAAGTCCATACAATCCCTCAACGGCGTGCTCGCCTCACTTTCCCGATTCATCGCCAAATTCACACAACACGCCCTTCCTTTCTTCAAGCTGCTCAGAAAAGAGACTACGTTCGATTAGACAGAGGAATGCAAGCAAGCCCTCCGCCACCTCAAACGTGTTCTGTCCGAACCACCGGTGCTGACGCGACCCGTAACGGGAGAAACCCTATACCTGTACCTAGTCGTGGCTAACGAGGCCGTCAGCGTCGTCCTGATCAGAGAAACCCAAGAAGGTCAAAAGCCAATCTACTTCACGAGCAAAGCCCTCCACGGTCCCGAAGTACGATATCAGCTGATCAAAAAAGTCGCCTTAACCCTTATCACCGCGGAACGACGTCTCCGACATTACTTCTTAGCACACACCATTGTGCTCTGAACCGAACAACCATTCCGACAACTCCTCGGCCGACCAGACATGGTTGGACGCATGTTAAAATGGTCATTAGAACTGTCTGAGTTCGACATCGTCTACAAAGGAAGGAAGGCTCTCAAGGCCCAAGCCCTGGCCGATTTTGTCGCTGAGATGACCCTCTCACCAGACCCTACAACGGGAAGCCACAAATGGACTATCTTCGTCGACGGCTCCTCAAACTCCACGGGAAGCGGAGCGGGCATAATCCTCGACAATGAGGAAGGCACCATCATAGAGGTCTCCCTGACACTGGCCTTCCCGACGAGGAACAACTAAGCCGAGTACGAGGCATTCCTGGCCGGACTTCGCTTAGCATCAGATCTAGGGGCCAAAGAGATTAAAATCTACACAGATTCCCAGCTGGTCGCCCCACAAGTACAGGGAGAATATCAGGCGAAAAACGATAACCTCGACGAATACTTGGCACTCATTACCGAAAAAATGCAAAGTTTTGACTCTGTGGAAGTTCAACACGTCCCTCGCGAGAAGAACACCCGAGCTGATATTCTCTCAAAACTAGCGAGCACCAAAAAGAGAGGCGGACACAAATCGGTCATCCAAGAAGTCCTATCACAACCGAGCACTAATAAGGCTGACTCCCCACTCGATGTCAACTCCATAGGAGATACCAACTGTTGGATGACACCACTACACGCCTACCTCAGCACGGGCCGCCTCTCGGCTGACCCCAAAGAGGCCAGCGCGATCAAACGATGCTTCTGCTCATACGTCCTCCTCGAAGGCAAACTGTATCGCAGGGGCTTCGTGGTCCCACTCCTCAAATGCATCGATGCCTCCCAGGACACAGACATCCTGGAGGAAATCCACGATGGCATCAACGCGCAGCACCTCGGGGGACGATCCCTAGAGAGAAAGGCCTTGCGGGCAGGATGCTATTGGCCTTTGATGCAAGCAGACGCGAGGGAGCACGTGCGGAGATGCGACAGATGCCAACGGCACGGGGACATGCACCTCTCCCCACCGACCGACCTCAAATCCCTCTCCTCCCCATGGCCGTTCCCCTGGTAGGGGATGGATATCCTCTGCCCCTTCACCCTAGGTTCCTATCAGAACAAGTACCTCATCGTGGGCGTCGACTACTTCACCAAATGGATTGAGGCCGAAGCCCTAGCCAAAATCACAACCTACAACATACTCCGATTCTACAAAAGAAATATCCTCGCAAGGTTCGGGGTCCCGCTCGCCATCGTCGCCGACAACGGCGCACAGTTCACCGACAAAAACTTCCGGGACTTCGTCACCAAGCTCGGGACCAAGCACCACTTCACCTCGGTCGAACACCCTCAGACAAACGGCCAGGCCGAATCCGCGAACAGGGTAATACTCAGAGGGCTAAAACGAAGACTCGACGACGCCAAGAGGGCATGGGTCGAGGAACTCCACAGCGTTCTATGGGCATACCGAACTACGCCTCACTCAACCATCGGGGAAACACCACTCCGCCTCACGTATGGAACCGAGGCAGTGATCCCGGTCGAGATACGAGAGCCATCCAAATAAACTGAAGCTCCCCTTGAGGCCGACGACAACGATGACGCCCTCCGTGAGGAACTCGACCTAGTCGAGGAAATTCGATCGGGAGCAGCTCTTCGAGAAGCCCGACTGAAACAACAGGTAGCGCTCCGCCACGACAGCAGAGTCATAAAATGCAAATTCCAGATCGGCGATTTAGTCTTGCGAAGAAACTAGGAAGACTCCCACGAGGGTAAACTAGCCGCAAACTGGGAAGGTCCCTACCGCGTCCGCGACAAGACGGAGCACGGGGCCTACTACCTCGAAAACCTACACGGGGAACAACTAGATCGACCATGGAACGCCGAGAAGCTGAAGCGGTACTACAGTTAAAAACTGCCCGCGACGCCAAGACGTTACGACCACTGGGGGGCGACATGGTACCACCGCACCTCCCCGCGTCTTCTAGAGACCAACGAAAAAGCAAGCCCTGCCTTTGTGTGCACGGGTAGAAGGCTGTGCTCGGCAGGGAACACCTTGATCGAGATCCTTCGTCGCCGTACCAGTACCGGAAGGACACCCAGCTCGCGATGGGACGGTTATGACGCAGGGAGAACTACCCCCGAAACGGTCAGGCAACAAAGCCGGCCAACCGGCCAGTTCCCCACACCGCCGAAAACAATTATCGTCGAGCTACCACCCCGGACAGGCCCAAAAGCATACTAGACATGTAATTCAAACATACAAACATATATTTCGAGCATACAAGTACATGTAGATATATAACGAGCAGAAACAAACATGCAGAAACAAAACCGAGCGCACACTTAGAAAATTTCAAGAATTATAAAAAGGCACCAGCCCAGTAGTTATGTTACACCATCAAGGGCACGCAGGCCCGTCAAAACAAAACACCTAAAAGAAAATTACAAAAGCATCAACACGCAGGCCCAGAAACTACGGGCACGTAGGCCCGGGGAAAGTCTACACATCCTCGCCCTCCTTCTCAGTATCCATATTAACAACGTCGGGGCCGACAAGCTCCGGATCGATCACCTTCCCGTCGACGATCTCGTGGTAGGGCCCGACCCCGTCCATAACCAAAGCGACACCAGAGTTGATGACTTGGAGCTGCGCGACAGCACTCTTGAACCCGACCTCGACGGCTTCCAGACAATCATTCTCCAATACCTGAATCCGGGCAAGCAAATCCGCACGAGTAATCATCCGCCTGTCTTCCTAGGTCTCGTCCTCGGTCGGACGGAGGGCACTATCTAGAACCTCCACGGGAACCTTCAGCACCTGCACCTCGGCCTCCGCCGCCCCCAGCTTCTCCTCGACAGTCCCCACCTTCTCCTCGGCGCCATCTGCCCGCTTGTGCTGGTCAGCGGTGTCCTTCTGAATTTTTTCCAAATCCTCAGAGAGCTTGGCCAGACGCGACTGCGTGAAGGTGAGATCCCCCCGCAGCTTGGTCAACTTGGGGGTAGAGCAGCCTTCCTCACTCAAGACCATCGCCGTGGTAAAGGTCCGCATCATCGCGGCCAGATCCTCCGCCAAGATGCGACGACGAGAGTCCCGGTTCGCATCCAGAACCACCTTTACTTTACCAGCAGAAATATTGGGCGACCTAGCCCCGTGAAAATGACTCGGGTGTTGATGGCACGGCGGGACAACGTAGCCCTCCTCGGCAGACCTGGTCATCAGATCAATCAGGCCGTTGGCCTCCTTGATTCTTGGCCTCTTCGTAGTCCCCTGAGATGAGGGAGACTGACTTCCCTGAGGAGACGAGGACGAGCTCTGACCGCCCTGGACCACGACTTCCTGCTCGATTATTTAACTCACCCGCGTCTTCGTAGCCCTAACAACCTTCGAGGCGCGCAACTTCTTCACCCGCTCTTCGACGGAAGACATGTTCGCTGCAAAAAACAAAAAGAGTCAACAACAAACAAAACATACAGAGTCACGAGAAAAAGGAAGCGTCCCCACCTAGGTAATCAAGAGCATCCGCCACCGAGGTGCAGCCGAGCAAGGTTTTCGTATTAATCAACCTCTTCTTCGTTTGCACGTTCCCTTGCGCGTCGAAAAGATACCGACCATCAGGAGTCACTAGTTTTGACGGGGGCAGACCCCGCACAAACGCCACTATCTTCATATAGGCGGCCATGTCCCCCTCGTCGAGGGTCCCAACCCGCACTATATATCGGTCGGTTCCGCGGTTGAAATGCTCCGGGGTCCACAGCAAATGCACCTTCGGAAGCCAGTGGACAAACCGCTGGCCATCCACCACTCGCTCCCCCTCAGTAAAAAGAGAGTCCGACCCTTCTCTTGTGATCGGCCTCACGAGGAAGAAGCGACCTATGAAATCCCGGACGGAGTCCATGTACGTCTTGAAAAGTGTGGTCGGCTGCTTAAACGAGACCTAACCATGCCGGCCATTCACCGTTTTCCGCTGCAGGTGGAAAATACGGAAAAATAAGGGCACCGTAGCTTCGACCTGGAGAAAGAGACACACCAGCTCGAACGCGCGGATAAAGGCCAGGGCATTGGGATGCAATTGAGACGGAGCCAGAAGCAGCCATTCGAAAAGACCCAAATGAAAATTGGAGAACGGCAGTCTGAGTCGAACCTCTTTAAAATAAAACTCGTGCATGGGAAATGTTCGCCGCCCATATCTCGAGCAGATACAGTGATGTTCCTTGGGGAGGTAAACTTGCTAGTTTTGTGGCTCTCCCTCCACCCGGTCCTCCACAGTGGTATGGGCACCAGATGTATCAAAGGCAAAACAAGAGGGGGTGGATAGAGGCTCCTCGACCACCCATTCCTCAATGGGGAGAACTCTTTCGTCAAAATCCGGAACCTCGGGCTCGTTGTCTTCGACCATCGTCCCCGGGATCAAGGCCGACATGAACACCTGAAAAGCAGAGGATAGCGGTGAATTCGATAGCCAAGATCAAATCCACCCTTCCACCGCAGGTCAAGTGAAAGGGCGACGAGGGAGGTTTCGCGAACAGAAGACATAACGCCCGGGAAAATCCCCGAGGAGAAGTTCCCGCCACTTCTCCACGGGACATTCAAACTAACCTATCGCCCCTCCCCGGGAGCTTCATCGGAAGAAGCACCCGTCTCCGGGGCATTCATCAGAATAGTCGATCCTCCCCGGCACATTCATCTAAACAACCCTAAAACTCCACCAGATACGGCAGAGACTCGCGTCTCTCCTCGAGGCACTCATCGTGCCCCGACCACAAACCCAAAATGAATGGCGAAAATAAAGGAAAGGAGGAAGAAAAACTCACTTTATAAGCGGCGGTTGACGGAATGCAAGACGGACGACGCGGCGGCGATTCACGGCAACGGCGGACGAGGCAGAACTACAGAGCTTCGTAAGTGAAAAGGCAAGGTGAAAAGTAAAAAGTGCGCGGGGACTCGCATAATTATAACCCGGCGCGGAACTCGAAGCGACACTAGGCCCTTGAGTACTCTAGGATAGCCGCCCTCACACCCACTCAATGTGTGACACGCGGCAGTAGGCTGACAGTCGCGTCCCTTCAAATGCCTTTGCCCCGTGCACCCGACGATGTGGAGAGACCTTCGCGCACACGCACCTCGTCGAACACGAGCCGGCGTAGTCTCGCGCCTCGCGACCTTCTTCCCCGGAACAACATTCTCAAGTCCTCGCTCTTCCACCAAAGAGCTTCGACTTGGGGGGCTCCTGTTCTGGCCTTGGCCCTGACCTCACCTTGCGGCCCAACCCAATGATACACAATAAAGGCCCAACATGGTTTAAGTAGGACGGCCGGGCACGTGACCCCTCGACGGCCAGGGCATGCTCCCGCCGAGGAGAACAACGTGCCTCAAGACGCCCTCTGCGCTCACCCCTTCACGGGAAGGCGCTGCCAATCACTGCCCCTCGTCGGGCAGAACAGCCCTCCGCGGGCAGAATCCCCATACCGGCGACCAGGACAACGTGTCTCTCCCACGCCCTCGTGTGTTCCCCTCTGTCGGGAGGACAACACACCTCCGGGGAACCTCGCGAGCTCCCCTCCGCGGGGAGAGCAACGCGTCATGCGCACGTTCTCCACGTGCTCCCCTCCGCGGGGACACGTCACTAACCAACTGCCCACCTCTGAAAGAGCAAGTCAAACCCACTTCCCGGAGATCGCGGGACAGTTGAATTAGAGCGAAGACCACGTTCTGGTCTTCACTACGCCACGTAAGCCCTAACAGTCACCTGAATTGGGTCTGGCAATCCAGCCTAACACAAGTGACCGTTGGCCTAGCGCTGAGGTCTCTCTATAAATACCCTCTTTCACAAGAGGGTCAGGTAATTCACTTCTTACCCCTTTTTCTGTACTTGTGATCACTCTGCCCATATACTCACTTTGGCATCGGAGTGCCTTGCAGGTACACCCCCTCCTCCTCCTCATCACCGGTGAACAGGAAGCAGCCCAACAGAGTGTGGCCAGCTAGTGATCCCCTTCTGATCAGGTCAGATCAAAAAAATATTTTATTCTGATACATGGTTGTGATTAGTTGTCAGTATAAAGTATTTTACACCGCATTTTCTTTTTATTTCTAAGGGTTTAATGGTGATGTACTAACAAGTTTAACGGTAGTGCATTGTTAAAGTAAAACAGTTTTACACATGCAATCAATCAAAACGTCTACAATTGTCATTATTAAATTTTAATTTTTAATTATTTTATGAATAATTTAAAATTTAATAAATTTTTAAATGATGTTGAAAAAAAATTACATAAATAAAATTGTACACATCATCTTATATATTTTATTATCCATTCCAACTATTAAAAAAATGACACGTCAATATTTTTTAAACTAAAATATAAGAAAGAGATAAAAACTGTAATTTAGTAAAAAAAAAAAATTTAACTCTTAGTGCATCTCCATTCAACACAAGAAATAAATACTTTCTATTTTTATTTCTTATGCACACACGTAGATATCTCGAACTTGAATGGGATTATTTACTTTTAATATGTTTTACTCCAATTTTGTTTTTTCAAATATCTATTTTTATTTTTATTTTTAAATATAAAAATATTTTGTTGAACTCATTTTTAAAAGATAAAAGATAAAATTAATTAATAATTGGGGCATGCTCTCTCCTTTAGATAAGATCCAAAATCTATGAAAACAAAATTAATCAAATTGAAAGAATGAAATATTATAATAATAAAATAAAATCAATTTAGCTGATATTAATTTTATAATCAATAGTGATTTTTTTAGTTTAATTATAAATGATGATATAAACAATATTGTGTGTATGAAAACAAAATTGATTTGCTTTGTAATTGATTTAATAATAAATTTTATGATTTGGGTGTTACTATAAATATTCTTCACTAATAAATAAAAATTGAAGAAAATATTAAAAAAATCCCTTTCTTTTCTTAAAAAAATACAAACCTCATAATTATTTAAGGAACCCTAAAAAAAAGTGTAAATGAAATATTGTCTACTCCATTCCTTGATTCCTTGTTATATAACAAACCCTAAAAAAAAGTGTAAATGAAATATTGTTTACTCCATTCCTTGATTCCTTGTTATATAACAAACCCTAAAAAAAAGTGTAAATGAAATATTGTTTACTCCATTCCTTGATTCCTTGTTTTATATATATATATATATATATATATATATATATATATATATATATATATATATATATATATATATATATATATATATATATATATATATATATATATATATTTGTTGGTGCATGATTTTCCTTGTTTAAACTAAAGTTGTCTATTTTCTTAAACATGGAAGGAGGTAGAAAACCTATGCTTATGTATTTCACCGGCAAAACCCTAGGCAATCAAACATTTTGCAGTATATCAGATCCATCGAAATCTTATTCTACCTGGAATCCAGAATTTAGGAGATCAAAGCTTCTAACGGTACAACATGGTTGGTTTCTTTGGGAAAACATTATATCAAAATCTATCAGTACCTTGTTTCTTTGGAATCCATATAACCTTAACAAAATCGTTCTCCAGCCACTTGAACACAATGGCGCAGATTTTGGTAATTGCATTTTGTCATCCCCTCCATCAAATAATCAAACATGCTCCCTTTATTTATTTGCAAAACACAGCCCTTCAATATTCTACTACCAACTTGGAGATAAACAATGGACTAAAGTGTGTTTTTATAACGAAATCGTGAGAGTTTTAGCCATGCAGAGAAAAGCTCCTTTGGATGAATCTATGAGCTATTTTGATAATCCAGTTTACTGCAATGGTTCCTTCTATGCAGGAATGATGATTTTGTCTGACTATATTATGGTAGTTATTCAAAACCTTCAACCTAATGGCTTTACAATAAACTGCACACATGATAGGATGATAAAACAGCTACCGACTGGTTTTGAGCAACTTATAAGTCGACTGATTGCATGCAACAATGAATTATTTCGAATTGAAATTTTCTATGACCTAGGTAAGGTTACTGCAGTTTGTGTTTTTAAATTTGATTGTTTTCAACGAGCGTGGGAAAAGGTGAAAAGCATCAAGGATAAAGTCTTCTTTATATCTAGTCTTGATCCATCCTTTGTTTGTCAAGCAATCAATCAAGAAACTGAAGGAGGCCGTATCTACATCGCCCTAGGGACCTCCAATTTCGTCTATATTTACAACATTCAAGACAATTGTATTGTAACTCGTCAACCTTTCTCCAATTTATCATCAAAAAGACTGTCTTATTCAAGATGGGTCATGCCAAATACATGGTAACTTTTTTAATACATTTTTGAAGTTAGTCTTGAATGTTGTAAATATAGACAGTTGTTTCAAAAATATTTTTAATTTTATTATGTTTTGTAGGATGGCTGATTCATTCAAACAAGAAATAGGAGAATTTCATCAAAGTATATGTGATGTTGAACATTTAAAGGATGGAGAGAATGAAGCTCACAATGGATTTCTACTTTCTCTAGACGCGGTTGAAGTGATTGCAAAACATATTAATAATGTGCTTGATTATTTGAATTTTCGAGCTACCAATAAATTCTTTCGTCTAGCTGCACCACAAATTCAATGGAGATCATCTTCTTCAATGTCAAGGTTTGATGATCGCTTCACATGTCCTTTACTTGTGTTCTCAGAGGACGCGGTCTTCACTTTTGTCAATCCAAAGCATGGCCTAAAGTACAAATACATGATAAATTTTCGTCAATGTTGGAACTTTAATTCAGAAATTTGTTGCTCAAAAGATGGTTGGCTATTATTGGGGGCACTTAAAAATAGCAAAGGATTTCAAGGTTTCTTCAATCCCTTTACAAAACAAGTCATACCACTTCCATTTTGGGATATAGAAATCAAGAATACCAGATGTGTTGGCATGTCACATTCCCCAACCTCTAATGAATGCGTTGTCGTTGAGTTGGATAAAATATTTTTCTTTTCTCCCATTACGACAGCATTCGTACATCTCCTTGGAGACAAATTTTCTGGTCATTTCACATTTGAAGACTGCAAATTTCCTGTCTGCAATGTAAGTCCTGTTTTTCATAATGGATCATTTTACTTTCTTAGCGTAAGAGGAAAGCTAGCAGTACTACAAGTAACAAGAGAAAATTATAGTTGGAAAGAACTTCAAGAGCCTCAAACTCCATGTAGCAGTTACTTCAACAGCTTTCTAGTTGAATGTGATGGCAATTTATTGGCAGTATTTGAGAGCACTATTGCAAAGGGTGGAATTCAAGTTTTCAAGTTGAATGAGTCTACAATGACATGGATCAAACTTCAAAATCTCAAAAATCACATGATTTTTGTTGGTAAAACATCATTTTCTGCAGTCGCAACCGTTCCTGGAATGGAAAACAAAATTTATTTTTCAAGATTTTATGAGCACAGTCTTGTGTTTTATTCTTTACAAACAAACAACTACCACACATTCCAACATGATCAGGTGGTGAATTTTCATCATATGAGACAACACTTGAATGGAAGTTGGATTCAACCAAGATGGCATTAAGTTTAAGCTCTCAATTACTAATTTTAAGAGTTAGAATTCCAGAACTTGTGTGTGTGAGTTTTGTCATTTTGTTTACATCCCAAATAAAATATACTTGCAATTTTTTTTCTCTTTATTTTTGTTTTTGTTGTTTAAGGAAACATCAATCTACTAATTTTATATCTTACTCATTATAATCTTTAGATTGGTCTAATATTTTTTTTTGTAATTAGGATGAACATAAAATTGAATATTTTGTTTTGTTTGTATGTCACTCTATGTTTCTGATTTGAGTATTCATCATCATCATTGGCTGATTTTAATATTCATCATCATTAATCTCAAACTGTATTGAGAAAATGCATTATTCTACACAATGAATTGCATATTAAAAGTATCAAGTGAAGAAATTATTATATTTCAAACCTGGGCACCCCTATACTGATTGAAGTGATTGTTGTGGATTTTTATAATTATATGACGTGCAAGTATACATGGTCTATAGATATTCATTTAAAGAGATTTATTCTTTGTTAAAATTCTTTTGTGGAGACATCATACAGAACAATAAGTTAGAAGTTTGAATAAAGAATATTTAAAAATCTAGTAAATTAAATTTGACAGATTACATTATAAGAAAACCTTTAATTCATCTGGTCTAACCAACAAAAAACTTTCAGCTTCATAAAAGAAGATTTGGGTTGGCAGAAAGTGAAAAAAAAGGTGTTCAACGGTGGCGGTAGACCTCTTTACAGATGGGATGTGTTTCGACATTCTGAACCGGTAGACCTCTTTAGTGGTCGAGAAGTTAAAGTGGGAGGGAAATATTTCGCGGAGGTATGGGAGAACAGATTGAGGAGGGTGAAATCATAGAATCTGTCAAAACATTGAGTACATGCTTATTGATAGGTCTAATGGCTAAGCAGCATAAAGGTATTCTGCCTCTGTTATGATAACATAGGTTCTGAGTTTATTTCAAACGAGGTTGAGAAAACTTGTTCAGAGGGTGTTGAATAAACTTTAATGTTATAGTTAATGAGTTTTTACTATTGAGTTAATGGAGAGTTTAAGAGTCTGTTGTAATTGGAAGGTCAAGTAATAGTGGGCAAATTAATAGTATTTTCTAATTATCAAGTTTCCTAGAATAGCTAAAGCTTGTGAGTCTATATAAAGACCAAGAGTGTATTCTAATAAAACACAGAAGTTACAATAGAACTTGTTTTATTCTGTCAAATTGGCATCAGAGCTAATGGCAAACATGATGAATCAAATGCCGTTGCCATGACTAACGAAGTTAAATTACGAAAACTGGAGTATCCAAATGAAAGCACTTCTCGGATCTCTAGACGCGTGGGAGGTGACCAAAGATGGGTTTGAAGAACCAACAGATATTGGGGGATATACGGCAGCTCAAAACAAGACGTTGAAAGAGACGCGATCGAAGGATAAAACGACACTATACATGCTGTTTAGGGCTGTTGATGAATCAGGATTCGAAAAGATTGCCGGTTCGACTACGTCGAAAGAAGCGTGGGACACGCTAGAGAAAGTGTTCAAAGGAGCAGATCGAGTAAAGCAAGTTCGACTCCAAACTCTTCGTGGAGAATTGGAGAGGATGCAGATGAAGGAGTCAGAAAATGTATCTGACTACATAACGCGTGTACAAAAGGTGGTGAACCAACTCACCAGAAATGGCGAAACAGTAACTGATGCACGAGTTGTCGAAAAGATTTTGAGATCTTTAACAGATAAATTTGAGAATATTGTGTGTGCAATAGAAGAGTCGAAGGACCTTTCGACACTCTCAGTCGAAGACCTCGCTGGTTCCCTCGAAGCACACGAACAACGAAAGATGAAAAAGAAGGAAGAAGGAGTAGAGGACGCAAATCAAACCAAGGAGCAAATCAAAGACGAAAAGGTACTCTTTTCTCAAAATTTTCGAGGAAGAGGACGTGGTCGTGGAGGACGTGACAGTGGTCGAAGTGGTAGAGGCAGCAATTTCGAGAGAGGACAGTCGATCCAACAAAATTGGCGTGGCAGAGGACGTGGTCAAAGAGGTGGTAGGTCGAACCATTCAAACTTTGAATGCTACAAGTGTGGCAAGTATGGTCATTATGTGAAGGATTGCAACTCATTCAAATGCTATAACTGTGATAAAGTGGGACATCTTGCAAAAAACTGTCGAATCGAAAAGAAGGTAGAAGAAACAACCAATCTAACTTTGGAAGCTGAAGCAAATGAAGGTTTTCTCTTGATGGCTCAAAATGAGATCAACACAAATGACAATGTTTGGTATCTTGACTCAGGAGCAAGTAACCATATGTGTGGTCACAAACACTTGTTCAAAGAAATGAGAAAGATTGAAGATGGAAATGTGTCTTTCGGAGATGCATCGAAAGTGAAGGTCGAAGGCAAGGGAACGATCCGTTACTTGCAGAAAGATGGGTTGATTGGATCAATTCAAGATGTTTATTATGTACCAAATCTCAAAACCAACATCTTGAGTTTGGGACAACTTACAGAAAAAGGTTATTCGATACTTATGAAAGAACGAATACTGCATTTGAAGGACAAGCTGGGACATCTGATTGCTCGTGTCGAAATGGAGAGAAATCGAATGTACAAACTGAATCTGATAAACGTTCGAGAAAAATGTTTACAAGTAAATGTCGAAGACAAAGCGTCACTATGGCATCTACGCTTTGGTCATCTACATCACGCTGGCTTAAAGAGATTGGCGAAAAGGAACATGGTGCATGGACTACCAGATATGGATTATGAAGGAAAGTTCTGTGAAGAATGTGTATTTAGCAAACAAACAAGAATCTCATTTCAAAAGAAGGCAGAATATCAGGCTAAGCATATCCTTGAATTGATTCACACCGACATATGTGGGCCAATCACGCCAGAATCTTTCAGTAGCAAAAGATACTTTATTTCCTTTATCGATGATTACTCACGGAAGACATGGGTTTATTTCTTGAAAGAAAAATCTGAAACATTCGAGGTGTTCAAAAGGTTCAAAGTAATGGTAGAGAAGGAAACCGACAGACACATTAAAGCAGTTCGATCAGATAGAGGTGGTGAATATACTTCGACAGCCTTTATCTTTTTTACTGTTTTCCAACAGGTACATGATACTTTTTTAGATTCTAGATTTTTGTTCTGTGTACGTTGATTGATAAAAACTTGTTAGAACTATTTTTTTGTTCTACTCTTTCAATTAAAATCCAACTTTTTAAAGTGTACATGTCTTTAGTAGTCATTTTACAACGGATAACACTTATTTCTCGAGTCATGAAATCATTTTAGTTACAAGCTAATAAATTTCGCTATAGACAACTGAACACAAGGCTTAAGTGCAGTGCATCAACACAAAAAATTGAGATTCTTGTTCGATTATATCATGTCACAGTATCCATCTCTAGTGCCTGTCTTGTTTGTCCAAGAATGTTGAATACAGTTGCTGCTATGTGAGATGATGTGAGACCAGCTACAGCCAGTTGCTCAGCAGGTGAACCATGGTTAATATAAACATCAGGAATAACCATTGGCCTCCACTGCATCATCTCAAACACATTTCAATTTTCAGCAACTTGCTCAATATTAAGGTCAAGTTAGATAAACACTAAGGATTCACACCTTCAATTTTCCATCAAGAAGACCATCAAGGGCCATGAAATGAGCAACATGAGATCCAAATCCTCCTACTGATCCTTCTTCCACTGTGATCAAAACATCGTGTGATTTGGCTAGGCTGCGAATGAGGGAATGGTCCAACGGCTTGCAGAAACGTGCATCCGCTACCGTTACATGCAAGCCATGTTGTTCCAATATGGAAGCTGCAGCTACACAGTTCTGTACTGCTGTTCCAAACCCCAAAAGGGCCACTCTTTCCCCTTCAATCAATATCCTACCTTTCCCAATCTGTTGTATAAAATGCCAAATTATAAATGTTAAACCCTTTTGCAAAAACTGTTTCTTAAAATAATGACAACACTACACCGTCTGCAATTACTTTTGATAATAGATAAATTATCCATGTTGAAAATGATGCGTTAGAGAACATGTTGCTAACAACTCTTTCGAGTCATCTTCATAAATATGGTCAAAATTCTAACTCACCTCAAGAGGGGTGCCTCTATTCCCTGGTGGTAGTTCAACACCAATTCCATTTGCCCTTGGAAATCGGAAACAACTAGGTCGATCGTTAATGGCAACAGCAGTAGCCACCATGTGGATCATCTCTGCTTCGTCGGAAGGAGCCATCACCACCATGTTAGGGAGACATGCCATATAGGTGACATCAAAAGCACCACAGTGTGTTGGACCATCTTCTCCAACGAATCCAGCTTTGTCGATCACAAATCTTACCGGCAGCTTTTGCAAGTCCACATCATGCACCACCTTTGAACAGACACGATATATATACTCAAAACATCATTTGCAAAAGTTAATGTTATTCAATATGCTAAGTGAGAGCCGGTGTATATTAATGCTATTATAGTCATATTTAAAATGCAATGCGCTTTAATATATGTGTTACTTTCTACCTGGTCATAAGCTCTCTGCAAGAAGGATGAGTAAATAGTGCAAAAAGGCTTAAAACCTTCGCAAGCTAGACCTGCAGCAAATGTAACAGCATGCTGTTCTGCTATCCCTACATCGAAGCATCTTGTAGGGAAACGGCGAAGGAAGTGATTCATTCCAGTTCCGCCTCCCATTGCAGCGTGAATTCCAACAATGTCTTTGTCAACTTCTGCTTCTGCAATCAAAGCATCCGCAAAGCATGATGTGAGTACCGGGGTAAGAGCCTTGCCCTTGAGCTGTTTTCCACTAGCAAGATCAAACTTGGCAACTCCTGCAAATTAAACCATGTAACTAAGATACATATCATACACATTAATCATGCTTTCTATAGAGAAACTTTTTTTTCTTTACCATGGTACTTATCTGCTGCTCTTTCTGCATAAGGATATCCAAAACCTTTTTTAGTGACAACATGAATTAGTACAGGACCAGTTTTCTCAGTACTCTTAACTTTGTCGAGAATTGCAACAAGATCATCAATGTTATGACCATCAAGAGGACCAATGTAGCAAAGTCCAAGCTCTTCAAATAGTGTTGATCCAGAACCACTAATCATGCCACTATGCAAAGCTCCATTAATTTGTTTTGATTGTAACTTACTAAGACTTCTACTCAAAGCACCAACAGGTGGTATTGGACCATCAAGATCAGCAGTAGGCAAAGAGACCTGTTTATTGTCATTTAGAATAACAATCATGTCCGATTGAAGATAACCGGCATTGTTCATGGCTTCAAAAGCTTGACCGGCCGTCATAGCACCATCACCGATAACTGCGATAACATTATTATTTTCTCCCTTCAAATCCCTTCCAACAGCCATTCCTGTTTGTGCAGTAAAATTGTCAGAATTTAATCAGCCAAATCACAAAACCAATTGTACTTAGAAATATATAGATATGAACAAAAGAAATACCTAATCCTGCTGACATTGTAGTTGAGCTGTGACCAGTGCCAAAGCAATCAAATTCACTCTCAGACCTTTTAGTAAAACCACTTAATCCATCTTTCAGCCTCAAAGTATGCATCTTATTCCTTCTACCAGTGAGAATTTTATGAGGATAACACTGCAAAATTCACACACACACGCACAGGTTTGTATTATTAAGATCAACCAAAACCAAATACTATGCTGATAATAATAACAAGTAACCTGATGACCAACATCCCACAAGATTTTGTCTTTAGGAGCATTGAAAACATAATGAAGAGCAACAGTGAGTTCAACAACACCAAGGTTAGATCCCAAATGGCCTCCAGTTTCAGAAACCTTGAATATAATATCTGAACGCACCTCATCCACAAGTTGTTTCAATTCCTACATCACAGTTTTAACAACAATAAATACGATTCTCAGATACGTATATTTAAACAATTCAAGGTTTTTGTCTATATTTTCTGGCCAGCTCTCTTGGTTCTTTGTTCTTCATACTCCTCCCTTCTTAGATAGCAATCCTGTTTGGATTCTTGACACCGGTGCCACCGACCATGTGTGTCATAGCATAGATTTGTTTACATCCTTATTTACCATCCCTAGTATCACAACTAAACTTCCGAATGGTGCTAACATTAACACAAATCAAATTGGCACCATTTACTTCACCAACACCTTCTATCTCACTGATGTTCTATACATCCCTGATTTTTTTACTAACTTTATATTCATCCCTAGATTGATCAAGACTTTAAACTGTAGGGTAACCTTTAATTCTGATTGTTGTCTTATACAGGGGATCCTTACCCAAAGAATGATTGAGGCAGCTAAACTCCACTACGGTCTATATTATTTGACCAACCCCGCTGCTTCCCATCACTCCTCTTCCTCTAAACAAAGGTTCAATCATGTTAATTCTTGTAATATTTGGCACTTACGCCTAGGACACCCTTCTGACATTGTTACTTCACATATAAATAAAATGTTCCCTTTAGAAAATTTATCCAAAACTTATGTTCCTTGTGATTCTTGTTCTATGGCTAAGCAAAAGAGGCTCCCTTTCAATAACAGTCTCTCCCATGCCTCTCAATGTTTTGATATAGTTGACATGGATATTTGGGATCCATATTTGGTTCCTTCCATGCTTGGTTTTAAATATTTCCTTATAGTTGCTGATGATCATAGTAGGTATTGTTGGACATATCTAATGCGCCTTAAATCTGAAGCTTCTAACTATGTTAAAAATTTTGTTTTACTCATTCAAACTCAATTTAAAACCACAATTAAAACAATCAAGACCGATAACGGCCCTGGATTTTTTCTTAAAGAATTCTTTGCATCTCATGGCATATTACATCAAACCTTTCGTGTTGACTCCCCTCAACAAAGCAGCATTGTTGAATGGGTACATCAATACCTTTTGAACATTTCTAGGCATTGTTATGGCAAACTTCAAGTTTAAAATTATCTCCAAAGATGTTGCAATCTGATGAGGGTTGGGCTAAAATTCTTAGAAGTAGGGTCCTAAGATCTACCAGTTGCATTCATCATCATATACACACATCCCTCTGGAGTAGCATCAAGCCTGTGTTTCTTGTGGTACGAGATAACTCATGTAAGGTCATTATTCTTATTCCAAGGTTCTTTTGGAGAGACATGTGGCTTGGGTCCCAAACTCTTTACCAAATCATTACTTTCCCTCCACGCTTGTAGCATATTCTCAAGGACAATGTCAGTGATTATTTGGCCAACAATTTGCGTTGTTTCTCTCATGAGGCTCTCGAATGCTTCCCTAACATGCATAAATGGGCGGAGCACGCAGTGCTTCCTGATGCTAACCAACATGAGCAACTAGTTTGGTTCAACTTGGATAATGGATGGCTGTCCCTAAAATAAGAATATAATTTTAGAAGGCTCAAAGGCAGAGTCAATAACTGGGCTAAGCATGTGTGGTGCAAGGACATCTGACTCCTTCGAGGTATCTTATTTCTTGGAGGTTAGTCCATGATAAGTTTCCTGCTGATGGCAATCTCAAGCCTAGAGGTTGTAGTCTTTCATCAATTTGTTTATTTTGCCTTAATCAAGAAGAAATCTCATTGCATCTATTTTTACACTATGACTATGCCACAAAGCTTTGGTCTTGGCTTGGCCAAAGTATATGCAGGAATCTCCCCATTACATCAGTATTGGATCTGTGGAGCATCTGTGAGAAGCATACATCTTTCCAATGTTTACTTATCTTCAAGTCAATTAGTCAAATATAGTTAAAACTGTGGCCACCATCTTGTTTGCTTGAAATCATATCAAAATTAATAGCAAGATCATCATATAGAAATATGTAGTCTCATGCATCTCTTCCTTCATCTCTTTAGCAGGTAACATGACATCTCTTTACTCATCCTCATCCATGCAAAGCTTTATTTTTCTTAAATCCTTTAAAATCGCCAATCACCCTCTCAAGGCACCTTCTATCAAGGAGGTCATATGGCATTCTCCAATCATCAATTGATAAAGTGCGTTGTGGATGGCGCATCCACCACAACCGTTGATGCTTGTGGTAGAGTTTGTAGAAGCGCACACACACATACACAAATTTCTTGGAAGCTTTTGCTAAATTAGTTGGCCCCAACTTTTCTTTCATTACAGAGATCTTTGGTGTTCTTCGAGCCATTAACTTATCTCATCATATTCATTACTCCAACCTTTGGCTAGATACAGATTCCACTCTAGTGGTTTTGGCTTTCAAAAACAAGCATTGATTCCTTAGTTTCTAAGAAAGTAGTGGTTTTGGCTTGACAAATCTCTCTCTCTCTCTCTCTCTCTCTCTCTCTCTCTCTCTCTCTCTCTCTCTCTCTCTCTCTCTCTCTCTCTCTCTCTCTCTCTCTCTCTCTCTCTCTCTCTCTCTCTCTCTCTCTCTCTCTCTCTCTCTCTCTCTCTCTCTCTCTCTCTCTCTCTCTCTCTCTCTCTCTCTCTCTCTCTCTCTCTCTCTCTCTCTCTCTCTATCTCTCTCTCTCTCTCTCTCTCTCTCTCTCTCTCTCTCTCTCTCTCTCTCTCTCTCTATCTCTCTCTCTCTCTCTCTCTCTCT